>JAIGNY010002874.1:0-12010 GCA_020152595.1 Chiridota heheva
AAAATGATGTAATTTCTTAGATTATCCTAGAATTCCTAACAGTATTAAAATACTTCTCTTGGGCCGTTTAACATTGACAACAAACATCATGAAAAAGCGAAAAGTTCATTGATATATATTTTTTTAAATTTATATCCAAACTGGTAATGATATCAATAATGATAACAATAAACGATTCATTGAAACAGGCATCAACGCTGATTGTGGCAAATATTGCATAAAACTTCCCTTGGTATTAAAAAGTTACTTGCTTTTTTAAAACGAAGTTGTCAGTTGATGTTTTTGTAACAGCTAGCTTGCCGAAAGGCCGCTCCCTGAGTTTCTTCATATGAATTGCACACGTTTTAGGAACATTCAAATTGTCATCTCACAGCAATATGCATCCTACTGTCCTAATAAATATGCTATCGCTTTACTGCTTGATGGGATGTCAACACAGACGAAGTATAATTCTGTATTGGATTTTATGAATGCCACACAACATACCCTGCCGTGGAAGATTTGGCGGTATATAGCACACGACGATCTGACAAGGGAATTGATCTGACCAGGAAATTGCTGACCAACTGACCAAGGACATGATTTTTAGTAAGACCGCCATTGGAAGGACAAATCCATAAAACTCTATTAAAAGTTAAAGCACTTCCTGGAAAAAATATTACAACTAATTTTACAGTTGGAAATTATAACGCAGAATAGGCTATCTCAAGGATATAACTGTATCAGCTGTGTCGGGATTTATCACTGTATATCAAATCGATATGTCTGGTTTGACTTTCAGTGCACGAACAGGGAGTTTTTTTGGTTGTTCTTTGGTTCAAATAACAAGTCCATGATTAGAACATGAAGCTATAATAATCTCTGTTTGAAATAAATTCCCATTGAAGTTTATGGTAATGTCCGCGAATAATGCTAAGTCATGCATGGGAAGATAATATATCTTAGACTGAACATGGAGATACTATTTGGGACCTCGATGGACTGAATATGCGTTTTGTTCTTGGGGTATGCAGATAAAACCAACAACAATCTCGGATATACGTCAAGTTGAATATTTCTTCAGTAGGCCGAATTTGAGATTTTTTTATAATGTTCATTGGGGTCAATTATTACCCCAAGGAAGATTAAAAAGCATCAAATTTGGGCTAATTGATATTCTGCGAAATGACACAAAATGACATAAAGATAACATGCAAACAGCACTCAATTTGAAAGAGCAGTGAGTATTTTTTTTCGCAAAAGAAATGGGAAGAAAAATATGACATTAGCGTGGCGGGATATTGATTGATTGATATTCTCGAAACGAAATAACCACTAAACATTCACTTCTTCCATATCCTTCTTTTGATATTGCTACTCTAAAAGAACATCGAAGTTTCAAAAGAACTCATGTCCGTACTAGGCGGCGTGGGAGGGGTTCGTTGCGTTGTGGGGGTAGGGGGACTAGCTCCATGTCGGCCGGATACCCATCTTAATCGGAATCATGCCTGACTCGGTTAGATATCTAGGACATGCCCTACCAACTCGGCATGATCTTGACAATATGATATTTTGCGCACAGATCTTATATAGTCAGGTAGAAAGGTAAAATGTAGCATATTGATTTAATTAGTGATTTGATTTGAGATCATGCGCGGCTAGATTTCCCGCTAAATAAAGACAATTTCCCTAAAATAAAAAACTGACTGTAAATGGACGAAATTTTTCGCAAATCGAAGAAAATGTTCCGAAAATCTGAAAAAATTGCCTGGATATTAATATTAGTTGAAGACAATTTCGCCAAAATTGGTAAAAAAAAACGCTAACATTTTCCAAAATCGAATAAAGGCCCGAAATTTGAAGTAAATTGCACGGAAAGGAAGCAATTTTTCCAAATATTGAAGAAAATTACCCGGAAATTAACAAAATCTTCCAAATATTGAAGATAATTTCCGAAAATGGGCCAAAAAAAAAAAAAACCATCAGGAATATGAAACAAAATTCCCAAAATTGCCCGCAGAAGTAATCAGAAAATCAATTCGAAAATATGATGATTGTAAAACGAAGACCCAAGAACTGTAAAACGAAGACCTTTAAAACGAAGACCTGTAAAACGAAGACCTGTAAAACGAAGACCTGTAAAACGAAGACCTGTAAAACGGAGACCTGTAAAACTAAGACCTGTAAAACGAAGACCTGTAAAACGAAGACCTGTAAAACAAGGACCTGTTAAACGAAAACCTGTAAAACCGATTAACTATGCCGAGTGATGATGGTGAGGGAACGAATTCCCAATACTTTAAGCAGAATAATTAATGTTATTTTCTCTGCCTTTTTAACAAATCACCCTCACTGTCTAATATGGCTGGCCTGTCAGAATACAGAATAAATGTCACCCTACACAACAAGAAGATATGTGCATAACAGTCCCCTTTTTGACTACCAATTTAAAATTTTCCACAAAAACCTGTAAAACTGGTTGACTATGCCGAGTGATGATGATGGCGAGGGAACGAACTACCAATAATTTAAACAGAATATAGTTAATGTTATTTTCTTTGCTTTTTTAATAAAGACATTAAGACACTGTCTAATATTGCTGGCCTGTCAGTATACAGAATAAATGTCACCCTACACAACAGGAAGATATGTGCATGGCAGTCCCCTTTTCGACTACCTATTAAAGATTTTCCAAAAAAAGTACGCCCAATTGTTTTTAAAAATTAATTCTTAGCCTTCTTGTCCAAAATATGGAATTAATGTAGGTCATAAGCTCCCCACTTAATTCACCCACGGATGTGTATGACGTAAATATTTTGCGCAAACAAACGTTACATTCTTTGTGACTATGACCCCGACACCTTCTGGAAATAAAGCCTTTACAATTTATTTTCAACATTAGCTGCTTGCAATTGCGTAGTAGAAGACAAGGAAATGTCATTATACGATCAACGAATTGGGCACATGTCCCTCCTAGCATGTCAAGGAGGTGGGATAAGGTGGAGGATTAGGGATCAGCTTCACCCCAAGTCAATAAATGGGGCTTTAAAAGTTTGTATACTTGACTTCCGCATACTTGTTTCAACATAATATATTCAACTGTACATTTCTATACACAGCTTCTTTTTTCTTGTTAGAAATGTAGAGAGGGGGGATATGTATAAGGGATAATATATTTTCGATCGAAAATGAAGGCAAATTTTACAAAATTGAAGGGAATTTGATCAAAATTGAAGAAAATTTCCCCCAAATTGAAAAGAACTCCTCAAATATAGAAGAAATGTTTCCGAAAATTGAAGCAAATTTTACGGAAATGATATAATTTATACGAAAATAGAAACAAATTTGACAAAAATTTTAAAAATCTGACAAAAATTTAAGAAAATTTCCTAAAAAATTGTAGACAACTTTTCAAAAACTGAAGAAAATTTCCCAAAAATGAAGACAATTAAATTTTGGCTTCTTTCATGAGCTATTGAAGATCATCCTCTTCTTCATATAGTCATGCGTGTGACCACTACTTCACCCAAACTTCAATGAATTCCCAAAGAAACAGTACCAAAAGAACCTCTAATAATCTCCTCCTTGATATCCACTTCTTTAAGTGAAAATTAAAGAACACATGAATAACTTTTCTAGGCTTTAGTGAGCCTATTACTTTGAAGTAAGTCTGTTACTCGTACTTTGAACGCCATCGCTTCCATCGATGTCCAAATGGCAAGTGAATGAATGGGACACACGAGAGCCCATTTTATTGGGATGACTGTAAAACGAAGACCTGTAAAACGAAGACTTGTAAAACGAAGACCTGTAAAACGAAGATCCGTAAAACGAAGACCTGTAAAACGAAGACCTGTAAAACGAAGACCTGTAAAACAAAGACCTGTAAAACGAAGACCTGTAAAACGAAGACCTGTAAAATTAAATTGGAGAGTAGAGAGAAAGATACTCCCTCAGTAAAAGATTTATTTCGATTGGGCAAATTCGGAAATTATCAACAGATAATTGAAGAAAAGTTTGGCAAAATCATTGAATATTTGAGTACAATTTTATAATATTTCCCGATAAGTGATGTTTTTTTGAAAATCGAAAAAAATGCCCCAAAAGTGAAAGTAAATTTCCAAAAATTGAAAGAGATATATCATAAACATTGAAGGAAATTTTCCAAAACTTTAAAAAAACTTACCGAAAATCAAAGAAAAATTGTCCCAAAATGAAGGAAATTTCCGAAAATTTTACAAAAATAAAAGAAATTTCCCGAAAAATGAAGAAAATTTACCAAACATTTAGCAAACATTACCCCAAAATGAATGAAATTTGCTGAAAATTGAAAAAATTTTAACAAAAATTGAATACAAATTGCATCCAAATAAAGGAAATTCCCAAACAATGAAGGAAATTTCCCGAATTTGAAGAACATTTACTGAACATCGAAGAAAATTTACCCCAAATGAAGAAGATTTACCGAAAATTTACCAAAGTTCGAAGAAAAATTGTCCCAAAATGAAGGAAATTTCCGAAAACTTTACAAAATGAAGAAAATTGACCAAACATTTAAGAAACATTACCCGGAAATGAAGGAAATTTTATGAAAATTGAAGAAAATTTAACGAAAATTGAATAAAAATTGAATCAAAATAAAGGAAATTCCCAAACATTGAAGGAAATTTCCCGAAATTTGAAGAACATTTACTGAACATCGCAGAAATTTTACTCCAAATGAAGAAGATTTACCAAAAATTTACCAAAATTCGAGAAAAAAATTGCTCCAAAATGAAATAAGTTTTCTGAAATTTGAAAAAAATTGCATGAGAATATGGGAAACTGCTCAAAGTTGAAAGACAGTTCCCAAACAAAACAAAAACAAAACTTTGAGAAAAAATACCCCAAAATGAAGAAATTTTACTATAAAAGTTTAAAAAAAAATTCTTACCGAAACATTGAAGAACAATAACACAAAAAGGAAGCAAATTTCACAAAGACTGAAAGAGATTTCCCAAAAATTCATTGAAATATCCCAAAAATTGAAGAAAATTTACATAAACCGTGACATCGGGAAAATCTCAGGGCCATGGCCCACCGCCCCCACCCCTCCCCCAAAATTGGTGCAAACTGGAAAAGGTTTGTCAAAACTTAACGATAAATTAGCTGGACGCGGCATTGTGACGCTGACAACATCATACTTGAGCACCTAGTCCCTAGTCGGGCAAAGATTTAAAATGTCGGATGTAGGCCTATTGTTTAAATCAAAGATACATCTCAACCATGCCCAAATCGCCTAGATATCAGAATCATATCCACTCGACTCGGCATAAAAATGGTGACATAATCCTGCTTTGGCACCTAGCCTCGGGCAGAGATGTAAAATGTCGGATGAACTGAAAATCAGAGATCTCAATCATGTCGTCTAGATACGCTATCATAATTATTTCCACATTACCACACGACTCGATATGATGCTGATTGGGTTCGGATTGGGAAACTGGGATATATATGAAAAATGGCCACCGACACACGTTTAAAATCCAGAACCCCGATGATCATGAGCAATTTTGGGGCATCAAAAACTAGAAATGTTCCTGGGCTTCGCCCCTAGAGGCTGGATCCTACCAGAGCTGTGTCCATGAACCTTACAATTTTCTCAATTTCTCTTCGGCCAGTTTAGAAATGGTAACCCAATTTTCCCCGAAGTTTCTCAATTTTCAAGAGAACTTTCTCCTGGCCGTTTAGAAACGGCCCCACTTATCTAAGTAAATTGAACATGAGAACTTTAAATTATCTTCTTATCGGTTTCTTAAATTTTCCGAATTTTTGTCAGTTTGTGTTGATTTTCAGCCAATTTTGGGCATCAAAGACAATCTGACAATAAATCTTCAGAGCTTCCGCGGCTTCACTCCCCGTACCCCTTCCAATAAACCTTTAAGCGGGATTTCTTCCCCTGTGTCCCTATTCTTGCTTCTCACCAGCTAGGACCCCACGATTTGTCATTTACGCTTTGGAAGTTTCTGTTGTTTTTAAGCCATTTTGGCATATGGGACATCCAAAACCATAAATCTTCAGACCAAGGCTTCACCATGCACAATTTTCCCCGAATTTGTAGGAGTAATTTTTTTTCTACCTGTAATCAGATAATCTAAAAAAGCAATCTATTCGAAAATTCACAAGAAATTTAGACTACATGCGGCAGGCTTTCATGCTAGTACTGAACACCTCCTATATCAAGTATAGCTCAGGGCAGATTCACAATTAGGGCCTTCTGCCTTGACAAGCGCCTTTAGTCCTCCTTCCCCCTCAACTAGTACTAGGGTATAAGGGGAGGTGTAGACCATGACACCCCAGTCCATAAAAGATCTGCCAAATCTCCATGCGGTCTACCCACGCCCAGCCTTGCAGCATGAGCTCCCATAGCACTCAAAGTCGAAGAGTACAGACAAAACTCACGCATTTGAATCGCAGCTAAGTGATTAGATCACTCGCCCACGAGCTTGACTGGTGGTAGAAGAAGTCGGAAGAAATATTTAAAGAATGATGCAATTTGATGTAATTACCCTGTTACATCCTTAAGAGTGGTACTTGTCAATTAACTTAAGATTATCCTCATTAAGTCGATCTAAGGAAAAGCTGTTAACAGTAGCAGCTACAATTCCAAACAAAAGCAAATGACACAAAACCGCTGCCTTCTTCTATTGCTTCACCACCTGGATCCCATCCAAGGGGCCCTCCAGGCTCTACCCTTGCTTAGCCCAAAGACCCATAATTTTTCATTTACATTTTGGAATTTCGTGTTGATTATAAGCCAATTTGGGGCATCAAAAATAAGAAATCTTTAGACCAAGGATTCTCCCATGAACGCCTACACAAATTTGCCCGATTTTTTCAGACAAAATTTTCAGACAAAATTTATCTTCTGCCTGTTGATTAGTGATAACCTACTATAGGTATTAACATAGGCATTTAAAATTGAATTTTTCTTTTTTTCATCACTTAAATTTTGTCAGTCATTTTCAGACATTCTGGTGGAACAAAAACAAGAAAATTCCAGAGCTTTCGGGATCTTCGCCCCTGAAGCCCGTCCAAGGGCCCCTCCTGGATCCCTACCCTTGCTTAGCCCAAAGACCTATGATATTTCATTTATATTTGGGAATTTTGTGTTGTTTATAAGCCATTTTGGGGCATCAAAAACAATACATCTTCAGACTAAGGATTCTCACATGAACGCCTGCACAATTTTGGCCAATTTTTCTCAATTTTCAGACGAAATTTCTCTTCTGACTGTTTATAAGTGATAACCTATTATAGGTATTAACGTGAGAATTTGAAATTGAATTTTGTCAGTTTATGTTGAATTTCAGTCATTCTGGTGGAACAAAAACAAGACATTTCTAGAGCTTTCGGGAGCTTCGCCCGTAAACCCCGTCCACGGGGCCCTCCTGGATCCTTCACTTATCCCAAAGACCCATGATTCATTTACATTTTGGAATTTTGTGTTGATTATAAGCCATTTGGGTGGATCAAAAACAAGAAATCAGACCATGGATTATCCCATGAACGCGTGCACAATTTTGCCCAATTTTTCTTAATTTTCAGACGAAATTTCTCTTCTGCCTGTTTATAAGTGATAACCTACTATAGGTATTAACATGAGAATTTGAAATTGAATTTTCTTGTTTTCATCACTTAAATGTTGTCAGTTTGTGTTAATTTTCAGTCATTCTGGTGAAACAAAAAACAATTCCAGAGCTTCCGGGACTTCGCCGGGACAGCGTCAGGACTCTTAACACAGCACCAAAATAGCTGTTTCTGGTACCTGAAACATTGGCTGATGCATGTTTGCTTGAAGTTTCCGGTGAACGGTTACATCTTAAATACCAAGTTTACGAAAGTTTCATGTTTCGTATCCGTAACCGGAAAGATTGTTAACATATGTAGTTTCACGATGAGTTTACGATATGTAACAAAATATCGAAAATCATTCGAAATTGTTAAGACAGTTTTTTGAGAATTAAAAAGAGCTTCCGGTGCTTCGCCGGGACAGCGCCAGGATCCTTAACACAGCACCAAAATAGCTGTTTCTGGTACCTGAAACATTGACTGATGCATGTTTGCTTGAAGTTTCTGGTTAACGGTTACATCTTAAATACCAAGCTTACGAAAGTTTCATGTTTCGTATCCGTAACCGGAAAGATTGTAAACATATGTAGTTTCACGATGAGTTTACGAAATGTAATGAAATATCGAAAATCATTCGAAATTGTTAAGACATTTTTCGAGAATAGAAAAAAATTGCCCGGAAATTAGAAAAAGCTGCCAGAAAAATGACGGAAATTTCCCAAAATTGTAGGAACTTGCCCGAAAAAGAAGGACATTTTTCGAACATCGAAAAAAAATTGCCCGGAAATTAAGGAGCTCCCAAATATTGAGAATAATTTCCAGAAATTGGTCAAAAAATTCGGGAAAAAACCCTGTCCGAAAATGAAGAAAATTTCCTGAAATTCCCTAGTTTTTCGGAAGGTAATTATCCCACCCGCTCTAAGATCAAAAACTGTGGCGAAACCAATACTCTAAATTAATTCATTATTCACAGATTCATTGTGAATTTTCGTCGTAATAGGTTTTCGAGTCTGGCAAAAGTAAAATGGTCTAGTGCGGACATGAAAGAACCGTATTTAAATTATGAAATCGGCTGGACAGCGATCTTATAGTCAGGGAGAGATTTAGAATCATGGGATAAACTTGTATTAGACTTTCAGTGCATATCTCAACCATTAGCAAATTAGGCCATGCCCGACTAAGCTA
The DNA here is from genome assembly GCA_020152595.1 of Chiridota heheva. Lineage (NCBI taxonomy): Eukaryota > Metazoa > Echinodermata > Holothuroidea > Apodida > Chiridotidae > Chiridota > Chiridota heheva. The sequence continues at coordinate 8,776 of JAIGNY010002874.1, forward strand.
CTATCCGAATCATGTCGTCCTGACCGCCGATTCGGCATGATGCTGACAACATCATCCTATTTGGGCACTTTGTTGGGACGAGATGTAAAAAGTTGTGGATGCAACGGCGGAGGGGTATGGGGGAGTTATCCCACTTTTCTATATAAAACAAAATCTCCTTCAGATTCTTATTTTGTGATTCAGTCTATATTATTGCTTAAAGTTTGCCATGCAAAGTGAAGCCATGTAAACAGTACATGGTAATGTTAACTTTAACAGTTTTAAACGCATCTGCCGTGATTGTCAGGCTACTAAAAGGTATGCAAATGTGACTCCCTAAATTTGAACCCTACACCCCCTCCCTATCCCACTCAAAAGTTCACCTCGATCATGTCCGAAACGGGTGTCGGAATCGTCTAGAGATCAGAAACATATCCTGCTGACTCTGCATTATGATGCTAAAAACATCATAATTGTCATTGTAACCCACAATTTCCAAATTAAAATCACTTTAAAGTTATACATAAAGGTAAAATAGGTTTAAGTAAATAAATAAGTGCGAAATATTCAGATTGTATTTGTGTAATAGAACAAATAAATTATTTTCTCTATTTTCACCAGCGCAATTTTGACTTTCAACCATGAAATTTTAAAGTAATCTTTCAAAATTATTTTCAAGATTTTTGAAGAGCAGATCTTTTAACATTTTAATCATCAGCAGAAGCTTAAATTATTCAGAAATATTAATAATAATATCATTTCCAACGTATACAACTTTAGAATTACAGAATTTGACAAGTAAAAAGATATTCACGGCTAAACTTATTAGTAACAATTTAAATTATGGTCACTGCTCATGTCTTGATCTCCCAATCGGGAGATCTCTCCATCTGGAGCGTGGACTGGACTGATTATGACGGTGTACAGATTTGGTACTTTAATTTTTACTCTGATGCAATATCTATTTTGGTCATGTATTATTTTCCGTTTGCAGAAGCAAACTAATGCCCATAATATTATTATCTACGACATGTGTACCTAAGGCCAGTTATCGTCTCTATAACGTGGGGGTAAAAATATTTCAATTCCTGTGTTTTGATTAAACACAATTGTTAAATGTGCATTTAAATTGATAAGCCAATCATAATCGTTTTGGAATAAATTGTACGCCGCCACATTTTAATCACTATAGATGGCCTCTAGAAGTTGAATATGGGCGTGTATAGTTACAATGTTATAAAATAACATTTTACATTAATCAAAAACCATGAAAATAGCCAAGAATTTCAACAAAAATGGGTTAAACATCGACTATTTATAGTATTTTTTAAAGCTCAGGCAGCAATTTGCACATGTTGTATGTTTGCTTAGTATTTTCTTTTGTAAAACCTTTGTTTTCTTTTGCGATTTTTTGAAGTGGTGCGGCAAATTCTGACTAAAGTTTGAGAAAAATGTCCGACTATTTTATTTTTTATTAATCTACTGTTTGTTGATTTTCTGTCACAGAAAACTGTTAAGAAAGCAGATGGCTATCACGTTTTCAAGACCCTTTTCAAGACGTTTTCATTATTTAACTTATACAATGACTGAATTCAGGAACTAATTTCAGAAAATTATGTGTATAATTTGTGTTGGCCATTTTCATATATAACAGTTTCTACATATTATGGAAAAGGGTGAACATTTAATCGGGCATAACTCAGGAACTATAGGCCTAGACTTAGTGTGCACACTAAGTCTTCAGGCCTAACATTTAGAAACTATTTTATGCATTATTCTATCTCTCTTAAGCAAAGTTTCCGCACATACATTTATAGGTAGCTAAATATTATAGTTGTACTCGTACTCGAACCCGTACTCGTGTTCTTGTACTCGCGCGTACTCGTACTCGTACTCAGGAAATGAAAATATGAAGTACTCGTACTCGTACTCATACTCATGGCTTTAGTACTTGTAATCGTACTCAGGTCCTTGTACTCGTACTCGTACTCAAGAAAATGTACTCGACTACAAGTCTGGTAACCCATATAAGGTTTATCTAAGTGGATTTTAACATTATAATTTATATTTGTTTTCTTAATATCACTGAATTTTCCCGCTTCGCACATGAACCCCAATTTTGCTCGTTTTCTTTCGATTTTCAGAGGAACTTTTTTTTCTGCCTGTTAAGAAATGGTTTAACAACATAATTTAAATTTGTTTTCTTTTTATCAATTAAACTTTTTGTTGATTTTCAGCCATTTTGTGGCAATACAAACAAGAAATTTCAGAACTTCCGGAGGCTTCGCCCCTCGGTCCGTATTATAAGGTTTCGCCCCTGGACTTCGCCAGGGGACCTTAAGCGGGTACATGCTGTTTCGTAGTTCCGTGTTTGGTACTTGACTGTGCTTCCAAGGCAAAGTGTCTGGCGATTCCGCTGGTACGGGTCTGTTCCAAATTGTTCTATACTGTGTGATTGTAGACATTGTATTTCGTGTATAGATAAATAGGGATTTTGCTGTGCCCACCATTTTTGCTGTGCCCACCAGGGGAACCTTCGGTGAAGGATTAAATCTTGGTTTCGTCTGGTTAACAAGGTTTAACATGTGGCGCAAATTTACGCTCTCCCAGAATCTACCATTTACAAGTATATCGTAGAGCCGAATAGATTAAGTTTGGTTTTGCTATAGTGTAAAATTACACTTTTCAGTGTGAAACAATTTCATTATAGCTTGTTCATATGAATTCTACCTGTGCAAATTTGCACTCTATCAGAGAATGTCATCAAATGTTTCCAACAATCGTCAACCCGCATTTGTAGATAATTAATTCAAGAAATGTTTATTCATTTAACATGAAATGCTGTATCTGTAGAATGAGTGAGTAATAAAATGAAAGAAAATAAGACTAATAATCAAAATGTGGGTATGTACTTTTAAATTTAATCTCCCTTGGTGTATGCATCTACTCTTGAAATTTGCCAGACAGCAAAATGAAACATTTGGCTGAATTTGAGACATATAATTCAAAGGATAATACGTTTCCTGGATTGTAATAAAGGGAACAATAATCAAATGTAAGAACAAAAGTTTTAAAACGATGCACAAGAGGACATTTAAATACATCAACAAGTAAAAGAAGTTGATAAATGATTAGTACAAGTTGATTCAAGTATAATGATGTTAAAACTGTGCATACACGACTGGCAACAGGCTAGTATGACGTCACACCAACCGATTCCCAAAGTCCTTGTTCATTCTTTTAAACATTGTTTTAA
>JAIGNY010002875.1:0-12432 GCA_020152595.1 Chiridota heheva
CTAACCTTCCTATTATTATCTTTCTTCCATTATTACATGATCCAACTTTTGCGTTAGGGCTCCTATTACCACTAACAGACTAACACGTCATGCTCCTGCACCTCATCTATAACTCTTTTCAGTTGCTTGTGGAATTCATCTTTTGCCGCATCACTGGCTTACTTTGTTGGACTATAGATCTGTACAATCGTCAAATTCATAAATTTTGTTTGAATCTTGTTTTTATGATTCTTTTGTTTCCACTCGATTAAGCTTGTCTTCTGTTCTTTTTCTATGCAAATTGGGACATCTCGTTCACGATTATTTTCACTGACTGAATAAAGTATTATCTCTGCAAAATTAGTAACCAATTTCCCAAAACCAGTCCATCCTAACTCACTGATTCCTAGCACTCCGATGTTATTTCTTCTCATCTCCTTAATCAGTACTGCGGCTTTTCCGGATTGGAATAAGATTCAGACATTCCAGCATCCTATCCTTGTTTGGATTATTGCATTGACTGGCGTGTCACCACAAAAGCCTTTCCGCTTCCTGCTCTTCAGTCCAAAGGCTTCCCGTAGGATTTAACTCCCGGACGTCATACTTTGATCATCTTGTACCCAATGTAAGGTTGGGTCACTTGGTGTCACACAGGTTGCATCACAGGTTGAAATATCAATTGCTCCTGGCTGAGCTTAATGGGAGTTAAAATGATTACATAACATTACATAATAGGCCTACTGGCCTACACGTGCTACATTTGAAAACTAATGACCTTGCGTGCCCCCAAAGATCAAAAAGGTTACAAACATAAAAACTGTATTGGTAAATTATTTTTCCGTCAAACAGTGCTGCCCATCGAGAAACTTATAGAGCCTACTGAGATTTACCGTAGTAAGATAAGTTACCATCAAACTTCGTGTATTATCATCCATCAATTTTACCTCCATTTCCCATGCCCAACCGCAAAACGAATCCGCCTCCACACACACACTTTACGGAGAAAAAGTAATACCCCGCCCCCCTGCCTTTTCCCCTCCCATCTCTTATTCCTTCCACGCTTAATAGAGGAGAATTGCGGCCATCTTCCTTGTCCACATACATACTGCTAAGGATGGATATTCTCAAATACAAATGTTTGCAATTTTACAATTATCTATTTTTTCCAGCCGCGTATGTTCGCTATGATAAAATGAATGAACTTATTCTAGTACTTACACTTCGGAACCCAACAGGCAAAATGTTCCTCCTGCAGGTACTGTACCCGTAAGAGTACTACAACCTGCTTTCGCCGCTTTCTTTTCTTCTTCTACTTGGACTTGTCGCTTAAGCATGTCAACCCATTCTGTAAAAGAAGTACATGTACGTCGTGTTGTAAATGGCATAGCCATGGGGTGTGTGATGTTTATTTATTCTTTTAAGTAGGGGGAGGGGAAAGTATCAAGTTCGTACTCAGTCTTAACAACTTTATTCACAATCTACCGAAAAGTGCTACAACTGTCTTTTGGCAAAATTTGACAGTCTTATGATTACAGTGGGAAGGGGGAGGGGGGGGGGAGCAACGTTAGATTTATGTTGATGGGTGGGGAGGCAAGCAACACTAATGGAAAATATTTCGGGACTTGCCCTCCTTACGCCCCGCCACTGGATAGAGCAAATAGAAGCTCTCTAGATATACTGATATAGGAGCATGGATCAGGCACGTTCCCCTGAATACTTTGATCAAATACCATATTCTTGCTTCAAACACCGAAGATGATGTCCCAACGTTATTTTTCGCTTCATGCATTAAAAATGTGGGTGCGCGCACGTGTGTGGGAAGGGGGAGAATGGTCAATTCATGATGTTTTGATACAAACGTCTAAAAAAGGAAGGGGGTGGAGTTAACGGGATCGTAATATCCTTTCCAAAAACGCTAGAGAGTCACACTGGACTGTTTAAATGTACACCCCTGTTTAAATGTACAATGTTACTGCAAGCAGATATATGAACCCACAGTCACAGTTACCAGTAACAAGAGTTTATTCAGCAGTTCAGTTAAGTAAGCTGCTCGAGCCTGCAACGAAACAAATTTTCCGGGGTGGGGTTAAATTGCATCACAAAATTTCGAATCTAAGCTCCTTTAAAGCGTATACTCCCCTACTATTCTCTTTTAAAGCTTTATCTTCCTTCCCCTTAAAACTTGCTTCCAAAATGAATTCAAAGTTCAGCCAAAAAAATTCCCGTATGTCACCAATCTGCTTATGAACAAATGAAGAACACCATACATGCAAGGCGTACGAAGAGGCGCATTTCTCCTTCCTGGTTGCATGCTATCTGTCCAAGTGGGGGTGAAATTGGGAAATTATCATATCAAACTTTAAAATGTGGTAAAATTATTGGATATTTTGGTAAAATGTTCCGCAAATTGGCCAAACTTTTATGAAAACTGGCCATAATTGCCCTGAAAACTGACCAATATTTCCTGAAAATTAGCCAAAATGTCCGCAACATTGACAAAAATCTCCCGAAATCTGGTTAAATTTTTTCAAAAACTGGCCATAAAAAGTATCAAAAGAGGGCGGCGCAAAGTAACCTGGAGAAGGACAGTGGAGATAAGAAAGAAAAGAGCTTGCATGGAATAGTTGGAGGGAAGTAACAACATGTTCAAGAGATCATAGAAAGAAATGGAAAAAAGCTACCTCAATCTCCACAGTCAGAAGAGTAAGGTAAGGTAAGATAGCCACAGTCACATCAAACATGGCATATCTTTACTTTTTTGTGTCCAATGCTAAGTTATTTATAGCATAGATTCCATTTCTGTCTAATCTTGGACAAGAGGAATATCTAAGTTGATCGTCACCATAAAAACTGTGCCATATCATTGCTTTTTTGAGCACTTATGGGGATGATTTATCTTCCAATACTAGGCCTAGGCTGATTTATGCCACATATTTCATTTTGTTCTTATTTTGAATACAAAATGTTTTTTAATGATTAATGAGCACTGTAGTGGGAAAAATCAAGGCAATATAATATAGCATTTAGTTGACTGGCAAGAATGTCTTCAGCATTTAGTTGACTGGCAAGAATGTCTTCATAATGTTTGGATTGGAACTGCGTAGTTTTGTAAACTAAGAGCTTACTGGAGTCAACTTGGGTTCATTAATGCTTCCATCTCTTCATCATCGTCGCATAAATTTAAGTCCATTTACTTTTGCAATTGTCCATTTTGAAGCACTCACAAAAAATTGTGCAAGTGACCTGATTGCATGAGCAGTTGATCGCCTACAATTGCTGAAAGATATCCTTGATCCAAACATTTAACAACATCCAATCATCTAACAACATCCAATCATTCATCATCCAATCATTTAACAACATTCAATCATTTAATAACATCCAATCATTTAACAATCCAATCATTTAACAACATTCAATCATTTAACAACATCCAACCATTTAACATTCCTAGTGGGCACACCATTTGGCACTGCCACTAGTGAAGGCAGTTTTGTTTTGCTTATCCCCTATCCAGCTAAGTTAGATGTGTGCATATTAATGAATCTTCATTCAATGCTGCTTTCCAGAATGCCAGATATATGTTTGAAAATGAGCACACTTCACATTTTCCTCACATGTGAAGTTTCAGCTTTTGGTGGTGATGCTTTTAGTTTTGGTAGTGTGATTAAACCCTTCTTTGCTGTCTTGGATAACCACACATCGTACCTGCAAACGCAAGTGTTCTATAACATCATTCATATCATCTTCAGGATCCCCAAGTGCAGGCAGGAGTGTAAAAATATTTGTAACCCTTTTGTAGTGCATTGAGTATTGGTTTCTTCTCCATTTTAACCGGAGAGAGCATGGGCAGCCAGAAGATGTGGCTCCAATATCAACGAATACCCCACAGTCGGGATACTGTATCACAACCAGAGGGAGCATGGGCAGCCAGATGATGTGGCTCCAATATCAACGAATACCCCACAGTCGGGATACTGTATCACAACCAGAGGGAGCATGGGCAGCCAGATGATGTGGCTCCAATATCAACGACGACCCCACAGTCGGAATACTGTATCACAACCAGAGAGAGCATGGGCAGCCAGAAGATGTGGCTCCAATATCAACGAATACCCCACAGTCGGGATACTGTATAACAGCCAGAGAGAGCATGGGCAGCCAGATGATGTGGCTCCAATATGGCTTGCTCTGAACCGGTGCCTTCCATCACTAACTTGCATGTCAGCTTATATTGGTTGTAATTATGAAGTAACAAGATGAATATGTCTGTATCATCATAGGTTGTAGTAATGAAGTAACAAGATGAATAAGTCTGTATCATCATTGGTTGTAATAATGAAGTAACAAGATGAATATGCCTGTATCATCATTGGTTGTAGTAATGAAGTAACAAGATGAATATGTTTGTATCATCATTGGTTGTAGTAATGAAGTAACAAGATGAATATGTCTGTATCATCATTGGTTGTAGTAATGAAGTAACAAGATGAATATGTCTGTATCATCATTGGTTGTAATAATGAAGTAACAAGATGAATATGTCTGTATCATCATTGGTTGTAATAATGAAGTAACAAGATGAGTATGTCTGTATCATCATTGGTTGTAATAATGAAGTAACAAGATGAATATGTCTGTATCATCATTGGTTGTAGTAATGAAGTAACAAGATGAATAAGTCTGTATCATCATTGGTTGTAGTAATGAAGTAACAAGATGAGTATGTCTGTATCATCATTGGTTGTAATAATGAAGTAACAAGATGAGTATGTCTGTATCATCATCGGTTGTAGTAATGAAGTAACAAGATGAATATGTCTGTATCATCATCGGTTGTAGTAATGAAGTAACAAGATGAATATGTCTGTATCATCATTGGTTGTAGTAATGAAGTAACAAGATGAATATGTCTGTATCATCATTGGTTGTAATAATAAAGTAATAAAGATTAATATGTCTGTATCATCAGCTATTACTTTGATTTGGGTTCATATGCAACCCAGAATTCCCTGAAAGGTCATATGCACAACTTGTTGTGGTAGAATTACATCATCTTCTTCATCGGTTGTCTTTGTTTCAAAAGGCCCCATGCTAACCTCTTGTAAAACTGAAATGGGTCCTGTAGCAAGCAGTTTATGTTATCTCTGGGATCGTCGTAGATTCTTCATTTTTGTCAAATAATTCTTGACAAATTATATTGATGACCTGTACTTTGTTGTGGGAGACATTTAAGACAATTTTCTGGGGTGGCAGACTAAAAAAGGATATACTATCGCAAAATCCCAACAATCCGATACAAGGACCATGTTGTTAACGGTGAAGTCCGCAGCAGATATTAGCAAGCCATTGGGCCGTTCTGTCCACTGTAAAACTAATGCAAGTGATATGATCATACCTCTAGATCGACTATCCTAACTAAGACAATTCTGGAAGGTACCATGACAGGAAGCACAAAGAGAGTCAAACAAAGAAAAGGCCCTAAGGGCGAGGGAATGCAAATGTCTCGTAAAATAACTTGAATGGGTTGCTCGGTTTATTTATTGTAATTAACTTCTATCGATAGAAGGAATAGGTGAATCCGAAAAAACATATGAGCGGCAAATATAAAAGTTAATCTTAAGGCATAGATTACAAGCATTGACCCAAAAATTTCGAACACAGGTGCACCTCCAGAATGAATAGTCAGGTGTTTCACTCTCAACTCCACAAAATGTACAAACTGGGGGGTTACTCAAATTAATCTTATGTAAATAAGCGTTAACACCAATGATTCTGTGTAAGAAGCGAAATTGAAAATACCGGAGTTATGCCTCTCTCACGGCACAAAATGGAATTTTAAAAACAAATTTCCAATCCACAGGTACATTCATAATTTCCTGCTTCCACTTATTCTCAGATTTACGCATTACAAAAGAATACTGCAAAAGGTAGCTATAAACATGACGTGTTGGCTTGCAGGCAGAAGAAAATGTTATTAAACGATTTATGTTATCATTAACGGGCTGAAAGGGAAATAAGTTATCTTTCCAAGATTTTAGGATTGCATCTATAATGCCAAAATAATAAGTAAAAGGAAAATTTCTCAAATTGAATTTGGTAACAAAAGAATCATAACCAAGGGAGTTGCCGTTATTATTAAAAAAATTCCTTAGAAGGTAGGCATTGTTCTCTAAAAGACTATTCACAAAAAGCACCTGGGAATCAATCTTGATGAAGAGTTGTTTAGAACATATTGGTTGGCATAATTGTAGTTTATAGGTTCATGGTAATTATAATCTGATCAAGCCTGACAAACATGTGAAATAAAAATATTTAAAATTCGTAAATCTTTTGTGGAAAAATTACATTTGAAAAGAAAAGTAGAACCATACCTCTTTAATAAATAGTCAAAGAATGACTTCCATGGTCTATTAACATTGTCAAGATACATCAGAACCCATTTACATTTCAAACTCTTTGCAAGATGAACATATTGATCATTCTAAGACCGCCATCACACTTATCATTATGTACAGCTCCCTTGACTTTATCAGGCTTATTACTTCAGATGAGCCTAAAGAATATTGAGTTCAACTCATCAAAAAGCTTGTCTGGAGGACTAGGTAGAACAGTTAAAGAGTAAACAATTTGGAAAATTGCAAATGATTTTAAGATTTGGATTTTACCTATAGGTGTAAGATCACGGGTTGCCCAAATTTGTAAGAGATGTTTAATTCGTGACAGCTTAGGGACATAATTTAATCGAAAAAAATCCTCGTGGTGATGAGAAAAGGAGATACCCAGGTAAGTACAAATGCCGTTGCAAATACGATAGATGTAATTATTGAAATGATTTGGACATTCGGTAGCATAGGTCCCCAGTAAAAAAATGAAAGATTTCTCAAAATTTATCTTAAGACCAGAAATATTTGAGAATTTGCAAAGAACATCATGAACGTCGCGAAGGGAAGTGTCTGAACCATCAGAAATTATAAGCGTATCATCGGCATAGTGGGAGATCTTAAAATGAGAATTACCAACATGAATACCGTTAATATTGTCATTACAATTGATTAATACATTTAAAATTTCAGTACATAATATAAATAAATACGGGTTAAGAGGACAAGCCTGGCGGACGCCTCTTGACACTTTAAAACAAGTATAAACATAACCATTGTTTGTTACACACGTGGTTGCATTTTTATAAAAGGTTGTTATCCATTGAAATAACGAGGGACCAAAGTTAAGGTAAGAAAGAGTATTGAATATAAAATTCAAATCAAGACAATCGAATGCTTTCTCATAATCTAAAAATAATAGAGCACCAGGTGTAGAACTGTCTTTGCAAAAAAAATAAAAAATAATGTCGTATACAATTCTAATATTTTCATCAATATATCTCCCTTTAATAAAGCCTGTTTGGTCATAACTGATTATTTTAGATTTATTTTTTTAATCCTGGTAGGAATTGCTTTAGCTGCGATTTTTATAATCTACATATAATAGGGCGCCAGTTTCTCAAACATTTGGGGTCTTTGTTATTCTTATGAATTAAGCTTATACATGCTCTGCCCTGGTCATCAGAAACAAAACCATTTTGAAAAGAAAAGTTAAATGAGTTAACTACCATTTCACCCACCTCATTTCAAAACAATCTGTAAAATTCAGCGGGAATACCATCGGAACCGGGTGATTTATTAAGGGACATTGAAAATAAGGACGTGGTGCACTCCTCTAAAGAGAGGTATCTCTCACAACTAAATCTGTTATTCTCCGAGAGCTTAACATGATTAATATTGAAACTATTGTAAAAACGATCAGAGGAAATATTACTGTCCCGAGTATAAAGCTTCTCATAAAATAATTTCGCTTCAAATAGAATATCTTCAGAATCTGATAATGAAACATTGTTATTGGTAATTATTTCCTTTATGGTATTTGCAACCTTGTTTCTCTTTTCAAAGCCTAAAAAGTAATTTGAATTTCTCCGTCTTTTTGCTATACCTTGCCCTGAACCGAATCATAATACCCTCAAGTTTAAAATCATACAAAAGATCTAACTGGTTTCTAGCATCAGCTAGTTGCCTCTTTACATCATCAGAAGGAAAAGTAACTAATAAATGTTCAAGTTGAGTAATTTTTGCAATTAAATCGTACTCTGACTGCTTACGTTTTCTAACGTTTGGCTTAAAATAGGTGATGGAATGTGTTCTAATGTTTAACTTACAAATCTCCCAAAGAAGGACAGGACTTAGGTTATTGAACGAGGAAATAGTGTTGCGGATAGCATCCTTAATGAGGTCAACATATATTTGATCGCTAAGTAGAGCGGTATTTAGCTTCCAAATTCCTCTGCCTAGTTTTTGATTCAACAATTAAACAAGAGTTCGCTAGAGTGATCGGAGCCAAAAACAGGTGAAGTCTTGCAATCAGTTACCGTGTTTTTCAAGGAGCATGAGATAAGAAAATAGTCCAATCTACAGTGGATAGAATGGTCGATGTTGGAATGCCAGGAAAAGCCTTGTGTTTTGGGTTACAATCACGCCAGATATCAAATAAGTCAAAAAGCTGCATAGCATGAATTGTCGCGGAGCGAACATTAAAATTTGTCTGTGGGAGACCCCCAGCTTATCTAAATCTAAATTTATTACAAAATTGAAGTCCCCACCCCAAATGATAAAGTCCAAAATATTACTATTGCTAGTAATATAGTCCGATATTGTGGAAATAACATGAGCATTGTCTAGGTTAGGGGCATAAATGCTGCTTGAGGCAAATTGTAAACCGTAAATAAATTTTTTTTTTTTAATAAAGCGACCATTGTTATCCTCAATAATTTTCTTAATATCACAAGTAATAGTAGGCTTAATAAGAATGGCGGTCCTCCTACTGAGGTTTGAGCCGTGCGACATAAAAATCTTGCCGCTCCATTCATTCAACCAGAAATTATAATTGGAAGGGGTGGAATGGGTTTCATGCAAAAAAATAAAATCATAACTGTGCCTGTGTAAAAAAGCGAATATTTTCCTACGTGTTTTATTGTCCCTTAACCCCCTTATTACCTTTAAAGTACACAAACTGAAACCTGAATTCATCTAATGAAGGATCGCATAAATCTTGTTTGCGTAATGATGTTGGATATAAAAAAAATACTATCAATTGCTCGATACAATAGCATGCATATGCAAAATAGACTGTTATATATCGAGGTATATCAATTGTGCATAGACCTACATACTCACAGGCTGCATAACAGAGATGGATGAAGAAAAACAAAAAAAAACAGAAAAGTCAATCCAAACGAAAAACTCGGAAAAATTTGTTCGGAAAAAGTCCATCATATGACGTGTCAGTTGGTGTCTGTGCAAGGAATGCAAAGGACTGATAATTAATTTAAAATTTATCTCACGTATTGGTATAATATATTCCATAAATCGAAAACTGAAGTGATAGTTGAAGGTAAGTTGTTGCCAGATTAGGTCGGGAATGGATTGGTTAGCTGAAACATGAGGATGAAGAGTGAGAAATTCCTGGGGTACCGTCATTTGGGTAGATCTAGGTCCTTTCTTAGTCGAAGTTGTAGGGTCTGCCATCCCCCTTTCTCCAACGTCCTGCAGAGAAGCGGAGTTTTACTCCGTTTTGGTATAGGTCCTGTACTTCGCGTGACCATTTCTTTTTTTCTTTTAGGTCTGATTGAGATAGGTCATGTTTTTTGAGGCCAGGGTTTGACGGGAATTTATCAGAGTAAATATCTTATCTTGATAGAAACATAGTTTAAAGAGGCGATATCGTCATATGTGCACAATATTTAGAATTCCTTTCAAATTTTTTGATTGGTTGAAATTTTGCTGCGCGATTCGTTGTCTCGTATTGCAAGGTATATAATTATTTAAAACGCTTGAAGTTCATCATACGAGATAGCCTAGATGGTTACGGCGATCGCTAGAAAAGTTTTTTTCAAATCATGTCGTGAGTTCGAGCCCCGGTAGAATCGTTTATCTTCTTCTTCTTTTTTCTCAGTAATTTCCATTTGGTGACTATCATTGTAGTATCATAATACTAAAATTTCACTTTCGCTTTCTGACAAAAAAGCATTGGAAAAAACAAATAACTTTCTCGTCACAGTAACGTAATGCGCTGTGTATGTAATTCTGCACACACAACGTACATTTTTGAAGAAACGACTGAAATCAGACTAGAGTGATGTCAAATTCCTCAGTCTTAATGTATTCTATCATATTTTGTCCTGCGATTTTGTGGCTGAAAAAACATGGCAAATGTCAAAAAAGTGTAAAATTGAAGCTAGGAAGGCAGGAACTGAGGAAGGGTATTTATAATCTGATAATATACCAAGTGAAGAAACTTGAGGAAAGTAAATTAAAAAGTGAAAAAAATTAAACAAACTTTCTTTAAAATACATTAACAATTGTTAAAAAGGGAAAACGCTGACTTTCCATAGCAGACTTACATCACTTAACTGCCTGACTGCATACTACATTTTCAATCAGTTTAGATTGTTCGACGGAACTATAAAGTTGAACTTTTGAAAAGCTCCTTAACGGAATAATATTTTTGAAATCAGATGGACATGCTTGACCACCTGACAACTAATCCTTTAATTTTAAGTCACAACCCAGATAAGCTATGTTGGGCCAAAGTTGACAAATGGTAAGTTACATTTCACGTTGGCCCTATATTGGAAAAGTTGGTTGAAAGTCCAGTGCTCGTATTGCAGTGGCGTGTCTAAGGGAGGGTGTGGTATTGAGACACTAGCTCCCTAGAATGTTGTATTCTCCTCCCCCAAGAAAATCCATAAATATAGTTAACTGCAATATCAAATTAATTGTAGATAACATAGATAAAGACAACCTATCTTTTATTTTAATTGAATGAATTATCGTTAATTTTGGATCAACATCTTTCCAATGTGCACCATAAATCTTCAATTGTGGACCAAAAATTTTCAATTTTGGACCACAAAACCTCAATTTTGGAATAAAGTTTACAATTAAGACTCAAAAATTTCCAAAATTCCCGATTACGAGCGAGAAAAATGCACCAAGTTTCCATTCGACGTCATTGTTAATATGAAAAATTTAAAATTTTAGAATTTTCTTAAATTTTAGGAAATTTTCATAAATTTTGGTTAATTTACATAAATTTCTGGAAATTTCTTTTATTTTCGGGAAATTTCTTTAATTTTCGGGAAATTGCTTTATTTAATTTTTTGGAAATCGCCTTAATTTTTGAGAATTTTCTTTCAAATTTCGGTAAGATTTCCTTCAATTTTCCCAATTTAACCTTTCTATCTCCCAACCGTGAATAAAGCATGCAACCAGGAAGGGAAAGTCCTCCCCCCTCCTCTTTAAGATTAAAAAAAAATGTTTAATTAGAGGGCTTGAGCCCCTCCCATATAGTAAAAGCTAGACACGCACCTGTCGTAGTGGGTGCGCTGTCGCCCAACCGTTGTTTCAACGTTGGTCCAACATTTTAACCAATATTAAACCAACATAGTAAAACAACGCTCAGCCTGACACAATTCGTTGGTCCAACATTTATAGCATACCAACCCAACATAGTACCAACGTATGCCAACCTCTCACACCTACGATGGGCCAAACGTGTGTGCAATATTTGGTAAGTTTCCCATTCCGTTATTTCCTGGCGTCATTTGGTTCACCACATTGCCACAGCTGAATGTGGTTTGTCCGCCTAAACAACATCTCACCAGGAATGCCTGGGTGGGAGCTAGGCTTCTCACACCCCGCCACCAGATAATCAGAAATGATTAAAAGTTTTCTTACCGTAGAAGAACAGTTTTTCATTTGTATATAAAGCTGCAATTTTGATTCATTTTGGTATTTTAGAGCCCTTACCATAACACTTTTTAACTTATCATTTTGTATTCATTTTCATATCTTTAATAGTTTTAATGTCTCATTTTCTACATTCTTTCCCTTTATTTATTGTTCTGTATTGTATATTATTGTATTTCCTATTCATTAATTGTACATAATTTAAACTGGATACAGATAAATAATAATTTAAAATTGTGTTTACCTAGGATCCTTCTCTCTACGTCATCCCTCTCGCTCAAGGTATAAGCAGTGCATGCACAAACAAGTGCAAAAAGGCATAAGATGCTTCCGCGATCCATTTTTATTTTTTATTGAACTGTCTACTGGTGCATCTTGATGATAAAAATACAAGTCAAGTCTACCAGGACTCTTTAACAATTTAAAGAAAAATCCACAGCTTCGCATTGTAAACCGATATTTGACATTAAAAGGTTTCCATCTCCGATACAAAAAGGCCGGATTCGTTCAGGCATCTCTTTTTTCTTCTTCTAGATTTCTACGCTAAAATGGTTATCAACACAATTGCAATGTCATTTTAGATGCTGCCGGAAGTTGTCCTGTAATTGCTGAGAAAAAGTGATAGTACATTATATGACCAACAGACCTGGTG
>JAIGNY010002882.1:0-317500 GCA_020152595.1 Chiridota heheva
TTGAATCCAAAATTAAGGATTTTTGATATAAAATTAACAATAATTCAGTCGACACGATTACAAAATGGCAACATGAATATTTTTTTATTTCATTTGATATTTCACTGAATCATATTTATGGTTTTGATATAAAAAAATATATTAAAAAAAACATGGGGAAGGGGCATACGGAATTTACTATGCCCAATAGCCCCTCCCTCTCCTTATCCCCCTTATACAGATAAGCCTAACAATAATATTTCTAATATTAACGCACCCTAACGTGCATTTTTAGGTCAAACACTGATTTCTTTTAACTCTAATGCAGAATTTTAAGACCTAAAGTGTGAAAGTTCAAATCCTAACGTGCTTTTTAGGTCAAACACTGATTTCTTTTAACCCTAACGTAGAATTTTAAGGCCCAAACTGTAGGTTTTTTTTTTAGCCCTGACGCAGATTTGTAATCATACAGTATATATTAATGAAAGATATGACATATTAACAGTCCGGCAGCATGCTTATTAATAGGAACATTTACAACACACGAGAATATTGTAGTCATGCAGCCATATTGTTCAGATGTTGCGATAAAATGTCATAGTTTTAGATTTATGTATGTCAAAAATTAAAGATCATTGTGTTGAAAAACATTTGAATTTTCAAAATGGCCGTTTTGCGCCGAAAAGCCTAGCTCTATTTTATCTAATATTTCGAAAACGGCGAGCTGAAGATATCAAATGGGAGTGGAAAAGTTGTAGCCATGACAATAACGAAGGTATTTTCACAAGTTTTAATTTCCCCTAGTAAAGATATTTTTCCCAGACGTATTTCAAATTTGAAAAATGTAATATTGCATAAGGTTTTAACCTTAGGATAGCAAAGGATCATGGGAAATATCACAAAATGGCGGCTTCCATGTAGTAAAATGTTCCCATTAATAGAAACATTTATGTTCCCATTAATAGGCATGCTACCGGACTGATTAAGCGACATTCTTGTTGGTCTGAGTGTCTGTGTGTGCTTGTGTGGGTGGGTTTAGACCCACCAACTGATGACATTCGTATGTTTACACACCTTCAAAGCGATGACACGCACACAACCGATGACGTCCTCGGTTGTTTTTACTTCTAAAAATGGCTGTTTCAATACCGCCATCCCATATGTGTGTTGTATATTGATCGGTCACCAGTTGTATAAGATTCAAGCCTGGGTTGGGTAGACACGCCAGTGCACCACAACTGGTTATCAAAGGCCGTGGACATTGACTTGGTTGTCGATGTTATGTCTGTCCGTACGTCGTACCTGTGTTCTCGTCCGGGTCGTATTAAGCGTTTCGTGATAGCATTGTTACTATCATAACCGAATACGCAGGCGACGACTCCGTCATTGTAATTGTGTGTTCACTCGTCGTCGTCGTTGTATAGGATTACGCCACGTCATCAGTTGTAGGGTGCACACGGGTATGAGTGAGTGGTCACCATTTATAGGATTATGGATACGTCACCAGTTGTAGGGTCTACACACGTATGGGTGTGTGTGTTTATGTGTGTGTAAGTATGTATGTATGTATGTATGCATGTATATATGTGTATGTATGTATGTATGTATGTGACGCTTTGCTTGTAAACACAATATCTCCTGAACAATACATATATGCCGTGTCATATTTGGCACATAGATGCATTATTACCCATGTCTGAGTGTCTGTGTGTGCTTGTGTGCATGTGTGTATGGGTTTAGACCCACCAACTGATGACATTCGTATGTTTACTAATGCTCCCTATTGTTTTTAGTATCGATGTCGTACACATTAATGAGTGGGCGGGGGAAAATGTCAAAATCTTCAAATGCTCGTATTTTGATAACCATGTATCTATTTTGCATCTTCTTTGGCATACATATTGCGTTAGGGTTGGAGTAGATGCCCATTTTATATTAAAAAAAGTCACAATCACTGATCTGAATTGTGGGCGGGGCATAATGTGGTTTTACTTAAAACACCTTGTAAACACGGTATCTCGTGAACAATACATCAACCATATGTCAAATTTGGCACATTGATTAATCATGACTCAAAAATGGTCCCTATTGTTTTTGGTGCCGATATCATACATATTGATAAGTGGATGGGGCTTAGTGCAAAAATCTTGAACTTTTCAAATCTTACAAATGCATTTCAGTTTCGCTTCTTATGTAACATGCTTATGTCGTTAGATAGTATGCACATGCTTACGTTGTTAAAATGTCATATTTAATTCATTTAATTAATTTTAGAATTAAAAATATATATCTTGACTCCACCCACAACCAGGAAATTTCTTTTAAATCAATCTCTTTTATACTGTTGTGAATTACTACCCTTTCATAAATCTAAGTTCCTTTGTTTATTGTCTATGATAGCATTATTGTTCTCCCAGGACAAATCCTATATGAATTAATAGACGGTTACAGTGGAAAGACTGCCACCTTTGAATTGCATTTGAAGTTCATTTCTTCTAAATGCTAAACAATCGCAACAGTTGCAAAGGATGTTTCATGGGTTGGTCAATTTTTTGACACGCGGGTATGAAAAGTTTATGATGTATGAAGCTATGAAGAGCATAAAATTTGCAATATTTGCCAAAATAATCTATTGAGTATAAATTCTATACCTTTCCATATACAGATATACCTTAAAAACAACCGTTGTTGAATCTACCTGCTATATAAACCTTTTTCAAATATGAATCGGTAATTTCCGGAAAACTAATTTAAATAATGTCTCATGGCCGAGATTCACGTATCCATAATAGACCAATCGTATACTGCGCCCGAATCTTATTGACCAATAAAATACTGGGGAATATTAGCCGTCTGCACAATTTACGCACGGTATGAAACCAACCGTATGAAGAAAAAAGTGTTTTCAAGCGCGCGTATCGTACGTGCGTTATACTTGAAGGTAATACGCCGCGCGTATTCATGCTTAAGTTTGCTAAAATCTGCATCAGATTGGTCGGGAAACAAAGAAAAAATCCCTCAGGCATTTAATTGGTCGAAGTAATGAAGAAATCACGTTCGGCTAATACAAGATCTGCAGTCTTGTACAGAACAAGGAGTTAGTTGATGTGTTTAAATCATGTAAATATTTTTTTTCTCTGTAAATTGGGAACAGGAAATATAAATGTGAATTGATTAGCGATGAACATGAGTTAATGAAGTTTCGTTTTTAAGGTTATGAATAATTAAGTTTCCCGACATAGTTAAAATTTCCCCGACATAACTATTTTTTTTTTAGTATGGCTTTTATTTTCGATAGTCCATCTCTTTAGGGAATATTGGTGAAAATTAGACAAAGTCATTATTTTCCCAACAATAATCGCGGTTGGGGTGTGTGACACCCCCTTCCCAGTCGCTACGTCCCCCGCTGGTAAAGCCGGTTTGAAAAGGTATATACCTTGCATGCAATATATATGCATGCAGTATAGACCTAACATGCAAATTGATGTCTCTGAGATTTTAAAACGTAAAATGTTTAACCGATTTTGATTAATGTTTTTGCTACTTTGATGGTTTTTAATAGGCTTAAATTTTTAAACAATTCAGATAATGTTTAGGGGATAAATGAGAGGGTGGCTGGTCTCAAATGTCATTTGAGACTTAGGATGACGTCATCACAGGGTTTGAGCGGATCGAGGCGATAGCCGAAGTCCGCTGGCTAATCTAATTTTTGGGGTGAAAATATAGAAAAAAAGCCAATTCATTTGATATCTTTTCATATTCTCCTAACACTCATTGTGACTTCATTAAGATACACTTTTCTTCAATTTGTGTTGCGACAACAAACTCGAACAGATGTAATAATAAAGTTACCCGCCAAATTAAATGAAACAACACTTTGTTGTTCTCGAACATCTTTTTCATATTACTTTTGTACGACCGCAAGAAGCTTGTTTGTTGATTTTTAAAGGAATACATTAAAATTATAATTTCCTAGGGGCATATATTGACCTATGCACTGCCATACAGGTCAGTCTAGTCTCAAACGAATTCCATATTATCGATTAGCCAAACAGATGATCTAAATAAACTTGAACAATGGCAAAATAAATGGCAAATGATTTTCAATCCCTCTAAATGCTATTTCCTCTCAATATCTCCTAAAAAATGTTACAAATCACCAGTTTATACCTGTGCAACCAGCCGCTAAAACATGTCAACTCCCACCCGTACCTAGGTATTAAAATTGACAATAAACTCAGATGAGATAAAAACGTATACACAACATCACCAACAAAGCAAACTCTGTACTTGGCCTATTAAGACGTAACCTTTCAAACTGTCCCACTGACGTTAAAACCACTGCATGTAAAGCTCTAGTTAGGCCAGTACTTAAGTATGCATTAGCAGTACGGGACCCCCATCACCAGCGCGATGTAGATAACCTTGAATCAATTCAAAGGAGATCAGCCAAGTTCCGAGTCTGTATAGCAGACTACTCTTATAAATCTAGTGTCACTAGCATGCTTCATACTGGTCTACTAACTGTGGTGTAGCGATTAGTATACCTGTCTACAGACCACGAGGCCCTGTGTTCAAGCCTGGGTTGGGTAGACACGCCAGTGCACCACAACTGGTTATCAAAGGCCGTGGACATTGACTTGGTTGTCGATGTTATGTCTGTCCGTGCGTCGTACCTGTGTTCTCGTCCGGGTCGTATTAAGCGTTTCGTGATAGCATTGTTACTACCATAACCGATTACGCAGGTGACGACCCCATCATTGTAATTGTGTGTTCATTCGTCGTCGACGATGCTTCATAAATTAGATTGGCTCCTGCTAACAACAAGAAGAAACACCCGTCTACAAATGCTATATAAAATCATTAACAATCTTGTCGCCATTAACAAGGATAACCTAATCCCAAACGCAAAAATTAATACAAGAAATAACCATGATCTGAATTTCCACATTTCTTACGCTAAAATGAATGTTTATAAATAATCTTTCTTTCAAGTTCCTCAAACACTAAATGATTGGAATGCTTTACCATCAGACATTGTGCACCATGTCTAAACTCTTTCAAAACTAAATTTGGTAAGCTTGTTAATTGATTTTTGTTTCATACTTTCGCTACGCTCGATTGGCCTTCATGTCCTCTGGAAGGATTTTTGCCGACTTAACCTATTCGATTCAGAGTAATTAGGCTATGCCCGATAAATGCGAATGCGGCGAATTTCAAATTGTGCCATTTGAGACCAAGGATGACGTATTATGCAAAATAAGTGTGTTAATATATGGAAATTGTTGATCATCATTCTCCTAACGTACAGGTCGCAAACATAATCGAGACCACCTATTAGCCAATGAGAAAGCTAGAAACTTAATTGACTATTTATGGATGCCTCTTCACATCCACTAACCATGTCTGTATGTGGATACAAGAGAATTACAATGTGAACAAGGTAGTTTTGGAATTAAAGGAAAAAGAATACTTAAGTTTAATATGATTGAACAAATGTTGAGGAATTTTTGATTTATGATCAATTTGTGGCGCTGTGACTATGTCTGTGCAGAAAAGTTACATATTAAAACCTGAAAGCTAAAACATTTTTAATAAATTTCTTTTTTAAATAAATGTTGATAGATGTTATGTTATTTTCAGACATGGGGTGAATTTTCAGGCATGGGGTGAATTTTCAGGCATGGGGTGAATTTTCAGGCATGGGGTGAATTTTCAGGCATGGGGTAAATTTTCAGGCATGGGGTGAATTTTCAGGCATGGGGTGAATTTTCAGGCATGGGGTGAATTTTCAGGCATGGGGTGAATTTTCAGGCATGGGGTGAATGTTCAGGCATGGGGTGAATTTTCAGGCATGGGCTGAATTTTCAGGCATGGGCTGAATTTTCAGGCATGGGCTGAATTCTCTCAGGCCTTATTTATAATATAGATTATGCCAATTTCATTGGAATTTTTAGACATTACAACTTTTTGTTTATCAATCCTTCACCAACGGTTTGAATGGAAGGGGTTGTATATGACCAAGAGGTTATGAATCTCCATCATCTGATCACACCCGCTGTAGAAATTTAAGAGGAGAAAACGGTCTGATTTTCAGAGACGGAAATGTAGGACAAAACAAAAATGAAATGAACCATAGTATCAGGTGAATATTGAAAACAATCACTGCGGGATAATAATAACTCCTATCCATTATGTATATACTGTAATCAGGTAATCGAAGTATATGTTTGTATTCGTTGAAAATTAAACAAAATGATGAGCAAGTATTTGGGAGAATCCCCCCCCTCCCCCATGCCTCTCACCGCACATGCTGAGTTGCCCATCACTTCATGCGAATATTTCTATGTGCGTCCATATATGCATTTAATAAAGGATGCCACGCCTTTCCGTGTAGATTTTCAGGACCAGTTTATTCAAACTTAAATATGGACAGGAAACATGAACTTGAGTTTTACTGGAAGAAAATATGATATAAACCAGGAAAATATGATATAAACCAGGAAAATATGATATAAACCAGGAAAATATGATATAAACCAGGAAAATATGATATGAACTAGGAAAATATGATATAAACCAGGAAAATATGATATAAACCAGGAAAATATGATATAAACCAGGAAAATATGATATAAACCAGGAAAATATGATATAAACCAGGAAAATATGATATAAACCAGGAAAATATGATATAAACCAGGAAAATATGATATAAACCAGGAAAATATGATATAAACCAGGAAAATATGATATAAACCAGGAAAATATGATAGAAACCAGGAAAATATGATAGAAACCAGGAAAATATGATATAAACCAGGAAAATATGATATAAACCAGGAAAATATGATATAAACCAGGAAAATATGATATAAACCAGGAAAATATGATATAAACCAGGAAAATATGATATAAACCAGGAAAATATGATATAAACCAGGAAAATATGATAGAAACCAGGAAAATATGATATAAACCAGAAAATATGATATAAACCAGGAAAATATGATATAAACCAGGAAAATATGATAGAAACCAGGAAAATATGATAAAAACCAGGAAAATATGATAGAAACCAGGAAAATTGCATGGGGAGGGGGTTGCACGGGGAAGGGGTTGCACGAGGAGGGGGTTGCACGGGGAGGGGTTGCACGGGGGGGGGAGTTGCAGGGGAGGTGCTTGCACGGGGTTGGGAGGTTGCACAGGGAAGGGGGTTGCACGGGGAGGGGTTGCACGGGCAGGGGCTTGCACGGGCAGGGGTTGCACGGGCAGGGGTTGCACAGGAGAGATGGTTGCACGGGGAGGGGTTGCACAGAGGAAGTGGTTGCACGGGAGGGGTTGCACGGGGAGGGGTTGCACGGGGAGGGGTTGCACGGGGAGGGGTTGCACGGGGAGGGGTTGCACGGGGAGGGGTTGCACTGGGGAGGGATGTTGCATGGGGAAGGGTTGCACGGGGAGGGGTTGCATGTGAAGCATGGGGAGGTGATTGCATGGGGAGGGGTTGCATGGGGAGGGGTTACATGGGGAGGGGTTGCATGGGGAGGGGGTTGCATGGGAAGGGGGATTGCATGGGGAGGGGTTGCATGGGAAGGGGATTGCATGGGGAGGGGGTTGCATGGGAAGGGGGTTTGCATGGGGAGGGGGTTAAATGGGGGAGGGGTTGCATGGGATGGGTTACATGGAGGGGTTGATGGACGGTGGGCCAGAGGGGGATGGAAGAGGAACGGTGGTGGGCCAGAGACGGTGGTCCAGAGACGGTGGGCCAGAGAAGGGGGGAGGGACCAAAACGTTTTGAATCTCCATCATACTCTTTATTTAAAATTAGCAGGAGAAAGCAGTCAGATTTTCAGTGACGGAAATGTAGGTCAGAAAGTTAAAGATTAACATCAAAGATTTGGAGCTATCTTCTATTCCATTCATCACAACTTTTTCACATTAAAAAAAATCTTCCAAAATTTTAAAAGCCAATAACTCTACGAACATCAAATCTCTACCTTATCTATACCTTTGATAGATCTGCTACGCTAGTATTACTGGATTGGTATCGATATGATCAGCTTAGCAGAATTTTTTTGGTAAGGACAATGTTAACCAATAAGAGGATTATCTAATTCTAAGAAAGCATAGTATCAGGTGAATATTAAAAACGATCACTGCGGGATAATAATAACTCCTTTCCATTATGCATATAATTGAGGTACTGTATGTGTGTATTCGTTATAAAATAAAAAAAATGATGAGCAATGCTTTCGGGGCATTTATCCCTTGCCTCTATGGCGAGTCGCCCATGATTCTAAGTAATTTGTCTTTATGCGTCCATATGTATTTTAAAAATGGTGCAACGCCTTTCTAGATAAATTTTCTGCACCAGTCAAGTTGTTCAATCATATGTAAACATAGCAAAATTAAATTACTGTATGCAAATAATTACAACAAATAAGCTTATGATTTCCTTAGTTTTTCAATTTCTCATTTTTTAGGATACCGTTTTTTGAATGGGAGCAGTTGAATATGCATGTCCAAGAGATTTTGAATTTCCGTCAAAACTTAGCAGGAGAAAAGTTGAATGATTTTCAGTAACTGAAATTTAAGACAGAATTTTAAAGGATTACATTAAATTTTGTTTTTAAATCTTCGAAGCTGGATTATTTATTACTGGGAAACTGTACGCTACTGTCGTAATAGTTTTGAATGAATGGTGTGGTATGAAAGAGATGCCACCCCAAAATCTTCAATGTAATTCTTCCAAATTCTGTCCTAAATTTAATCACTGAAAATCATTTGACTGTTTTCTCCTGCTAAGTTTTGAAACAGGAAATTCATTGCCTTATTTGTTGTGATTATTTGCAACAAATAATGTTGCGATATTGTCTTGTTGTGATGTATATACAATAAAATTTGCATAAGGCTCAAAATTAAAAAATTTCAATCGCATTTCATGATCTTTCTTTTATTTTCAAGATGAGAAACAAGGAAAAACACTACAAAGGATTATGAGGACAAGAGATGAGGACTCCGGATAATGACAGGGCCAGAGGGGGGACGGACTGTGGGCTAGAGGGGGGACGGACTGTGGGCTAGAGGGGGACGGACTGGGCTAGAGGGGGACGGACTGTGGGTCAAAGGGGGGACGGACAGTGGGCCAGACAGTGGGCCAGAGGGGGACGGATGGTGGACCAGAGGCAGGAATGGATGGTGGCCAGAGGCGGGGATGGATGGTGGGCCAGAGGCGGGGATGGATGGTGGGCCAGAGAGGGGGATGGACGGTGGACAAGAGGGATGATAGACGGTGGTAGGCCAGAGGGGGGACAGACAATTTTGATTGGGGAAAAAACTATAAAAGGAATAAGTTTAGAAAGCTGCAACAGATTCATATAATTTTTCAACCATTTTCAATTTCATTATCATCCCATTGTGATTTATGCTATATCACCTAGTATAAAAGAGGGTCCAAGGATCCATGGAACCTTATTTGCATGCATCTATGACTGTTTATTTGTATATGATACTAATGATTCAAGACCTTAGAACTTTATGTCAAATCATTTTAGAAAGAAAATTTTAAAGAGAATTCTAAATACTAATTCTAAAAAATAAATTCGATGAATTCAAATACATTATGTGTGCTAGCACATAGAGCATATTATGTCATCATTGGTATGACTTCAACACAAAATGGCAGCGTTCATGTTACTTCAAACTTCTGCTAAGATTTTTATGTTGAGTTTTTGGTCGCTGGTTTATTCTCTATCTTATATCAAGCTAGAATATTTAACTGTCTGTAATGAACACGCATAGAAAACAAACCATCCACTTTTCATTTTAAATATATATATTCTTTTTATTTTCCAGTGACAACTACATTTTTAAAATTCATATAAACACTTAATTTAAAAACAATTTGGTAAGATTTAAGTCACATGAGAATACAGACTATCAAGTAATATTACAAGAGAACATACATAGGACATACAACATTTCAATGAGGTTTTAACATCTACGATATATTCCATATTTAAAAAAAAAACTGTTCAAAAGTGACTAATGGTGGTCTTAATTGAAATAAAATTTAAATATTTTGTGCAATGTGACAAGCCAGCATTGTTGTCTGGTTGTTATTATACTCTGTGGTCTCCCAGATAACATTTCTTTTATCAACATATTTACGGCAAACGATGGACATAAATTGTGGGTTCCAGTGAAAAATCGTTAAAATATTCACATTAGTTTGAAGAGAATTTTCAATAAGCATTGGTATAATTCCACACAATAAGGACATATGCGCTACAAAGTGCATGATGAGCTACTACTACAGTATAAAGAAAGCAACATTCTTGGCAAGAAAACCTCCCTGGTAAAACTGGCTAAATATCAATTGAAAATGCCGACCAGAAAGCCTGAAGAGTACCAATATTTTAAATCCTTTCATTGATCTGCAGGCTTCTGAAGAAAAGCAATGACGTATTAAAAGTGCCTGGGAATAAGTGCCTGGGAATAAGGGCCATGATTTGTTTTCAACGAGATCATTTTGCTGAATTTTTGTTACGAAACAATTGCATAGTGGAAAATGCAAAAAAAATGTTTCTTTTCATGTTTTTGGAAGTTATTGGCAGTCATAAGCATATTCCACCCACCAGCTATCTTAAGTTTGGTATGAATTTCACAGGAAAAAACAACAACTATATATTCAGGTACAACCAATCCTGGCAAACAATTTTGTAAATTGGTTAAAACAAACTTGTTTGGAAGAAAACCTATAACCTATAATACAATGAAATTAAAAAAGGAAAAGCCACAAAATAATCCTAAAGATATGATCTTCCTGATACCTTTTAAAGATCAATAAGTTTGTTTGTTTGATGAGGTCTTAACGGCACCACGACAACGAAGGTCAAATTGTGCCTGAGAGGCAGCTATCATCTATAATACAAATCATGCAGTTGGCTGGTGTACTGTCTGTCCATCAGCTTGCACCATGGATATCTGTCACCATGGATATCTGTCACCATGGATATCTGTCACCATGGATATCCGTCACCATGGATAACTGTCACCATGGATACCCGTCACCATGGATATCCGTCACCATGGATATCCCTGTCACTTTATTTCTAAGTAAGAATAATATCTTTTCAAATGTTGTAGATCTGGGAGAAAATTTGTCATTGTCCTAACATAGTCAGGTGAATAGTCCTGTGATTAAACCTACATAAACTACAATCGCGACAGATGTACTGATGGTTTCACTCCAATTAACTGCAAGGTATGTACTGATGGTTTCACTCCAATTAACTGCAAGGTAAAAACGTATTTGCTAAATACAAACTATGCAATTGCACTATGAAACATCCCAGCAATGTGTGGATTGGTCTTGCACTATGAAACATCCCAGCAATGTGTGGATTGGTCTTGCACTATGAAACATCCCAGCAATGTGTGAATTGGTCTTGCACTATGAAACATCCCAGCAATGTGTGGATTGGTCTTGCACTATGAAACATCCCAGCAATGTGTGGATTGGTCTTATTGCTGAATTAACATTCCGTATTTCCAATGCCCACCTGACAGGCAAAGTACACTTACACAAACACATACATCAAAATGTGCGTTAAAATGAGAACTAAACTTTAAAAATCATGGCAAAAATAAGATCAAAGCAATCACTAAAAAAAACTCCACTTCAGGAAAGAGCTTGTCTCATAAACGCATGCACCTATGTCTTTCAACAAATAATGTTGTTTAAAAAAATTACCTCATAAAATCAAAATATTGCAAATCAAAATATCGCAAGGTGATCATTCTTGCATATACACATCAAGTCACTACGAACCATTTGTTTGGATTCCGTTAGAAGTATCACTATTTTTGTAAAAACATTGATATTATGATGGATCAAGCAAAAGAAAACCAAAACTTCAACCAAACATAATATGAAACTAAGAACCCACCACACAAAGGAAGGGGAAAAAAAAAACAAGAAAAGAATATTGAATGATCTAATGAATATTCAATGTATTTATTTGCATATCATTAACTTATGAGTATCATTTCAAATTGAATTAATCCTAATGAATGGATATTTCAAAGTTGTTCTTAAAAATCCATTTGATTATAGTTTTTATTTCAGGGAAAATGATGGAAGTAAAGAATGACAAATCTTAAAGACCACTCTTGAAACGCAATTTCCTGAAAATGACTGGCAACGGTTTGACTAGCTTATGTGAAGGTGAGGCCGGCATCGTGGTAGGTCTTGAAGATCTTTTCGATGGAGTTCACATAGGCAGCAGTTCGCAGATCCAATCCAAGGTTATATTTCATGGCTGTGCGCATAATTTGCTAAAAAGGAGAGGCACAAAATTTTCATCTTGTAAAGCTGGAAATATGGGCAAAATATAATGACGTACATTGTTTGCAATCATGAAAATAGCACAAATTGCTGCTAAATGCTTTTCAATTAACCTCTTATTTAGTTGATTGACAGCTTTTTCAACCAATCACCACACGAATTTGCCTCGCAACAAAATCTGTGTAACTAAGTAGGGCAAAAATCCTACGCGGTACTGATACAGTACAGCTAGCTAGCGGCACGTGCTCATGCAGTCAATGCAATATACTGCACAAAACAAATTTCTACACACACAAGACTTGAGTGACGACAAAAAGGTGAACAGAAATTGTGCCTACAGGCGGGGCTTTGTAAATCTAATTACCGTTACCCAAAACGGTTAGTAAACAGAAATTTGTTTATGCCTTTTGCTAAAAACTACAAAGATCTGGAGAAGTGCCATAAATGAATCAAAGCTTGCGGCAGGCAACATGGACATTTAAATGTAATAAGTCATGCATGATTGCGGATTTGAGGTTTATTTGCCCCACCTAGTTACTGCGTTGCTGTGGTGAGTGTGGCCAATTTACGTAGTGAAGTCAATTTACAGCTTTTTGAATTTTCAGGCAAACTAATTTGTGCTGCCATCAGTTGAAGGTTCTTTATTTTCTGATCAATGTGACTCAATTCTTCTTAGTCCGTTGCCACAACAACTGCAACTCTTATCTATTCTTATTTACAATTATCTTTATCTATGTTTCATTTTTGTTTGGCAAAAATTTTACATTATACATTTTCAAGAACTTGAACATGACTAGTGCCGTCACGACACGGTACCATTATGTATCGATTATCGTGGAGAAAATATCGCGATACATTGGTATATCGCAATACTTTTCAAAACTCAAGACACAAATTGCTAATATGACTAACGTTACTTCTTTTATGATGAACACAATAAAAAATGATTTGCAGATCTAGCAGACCACATGATCGCGTGACTATTATGTTCATCACGCATATTTGATAATTCAGTCAACGTGGCCATGAATCATCGAACTGAGAAGCATGTTCTGGACCAATTTTTCATTCTTTTGCCAACTTACATCGGAACGTGCCAGTGTGGGGTGACGGAGCATGATCTTTAATTAGTTTTTTAATGTTTAACGCTATCTTTGCACATTTTTAATGACCTAAACTTGACTTTTAGATTTAATACTGTAACGTTAGAATTGTAACGTATGAGCAGCCTAGCCTAGTTGCGCGAAAATTTCTTAGTTGAGTATTAGTTTTTGGTATCGCGATATGTCGCGAGAGGCATATTTCATGTCGTGGGAAAAGAGATATCATGACAGCACTAAACATGACTTTAGGAAAAAGTAATCAAAGCTAAAATTGAAGAAAAAAGTCTAAGGGCTTTCTTCAAATTGCTATAAAACAAACTTTTATACAACAAAAAGCCTTGATTTTAAACGAAGCTTTTTACAAACTATAAAATCTACTTTTCTGATGGGCAAACATTTTACGACTTTTTGTGTCACTAGTACTTTAAAATCAATGTCACCATCATTACCTTTATCATCAGCAACATGTCATCACAATCAGCGCATCATTGTAACCAGAAAACCACCGTAACCAACACCATCATAACCAACATACCATCATAACCAACATACTATCATAACCAACACACCATCACACACCATCATAACCAACACACCATCATAACCAAACACCACCATCATACCACCATCATCATAACACACCATCATAACCAACACACCATCATAACCAA
The DNA here is from genome assembly GCA_020152595.1 of Chiridota heheva. NCBI lineage: Eukaryota > Metazoa > Echinodermata > Holothuroidea > Apodida > Chiridotidae > Chiridota > Chiridota heheva. The sequence continues at coordinate 14,103 of JAIGNY010002882.1, forward strand.
CACACCATCATAACCAAAACATCAACTATCATAACCACACCATCATAACCAACACACCATCATAACCAACACACATCATCATAACCAGCACACCATCATAACCAGCACACCAATCCTACACCATCATAACCAGCACACCATCATAACCAGCACACCATCATAACCAACACACCATCATAACCAACACACCATCAGCACACATCATCATAACCAGCACACCATCATAAACCATCAAACACACACCACCATAACCAGCAACATCATAACCAAAACACCATCATCACCCAGTAAACACACCATCATAAACACACCCATCATAACCAAAACACCATCATAGCACACCATCATAACCAGCACACCATCATAACCAGCACACCATCATACACCATCAGAATCCAAAACACCATCATAAAACACACCATCGAACCAGCACACCATCATAACCAACAACCATAACCAACACCACACCATCATAACCACCATCGTGAACCAGCACACCATCATAACCAGCACACCATCATAACCAACACACCATCATAACCAAACACCATCATAACCAACACACCATCATAACCAGCACACCAACACACCATCACCACACACCATCAAACACACCACGTAACCACACCATCATAACCAACACACCATCATAACCAACACACCATCATAACCAAAACACCATCATAACCAACACACCATCATAACCAACACACCATCGTAACCAACACACCATCATAACAACAACACACCATCATAACCAAAACACCATCATCACACCATCATAACCAACACACCATCAACACACCATCATAACCAACACACCATCATAACCAACACACCATCATAACCAACCAACACACCATCATAACCAAAACACCATCCAACACACCATCATAACCACACCATCAACCAACACACCATCAAACCAACACACCATCATAACCAACACACCATCCAACACACCATCATAACCAACACACCATCATAACCAACACACCATCATAACCAACACACCATCATAACCAAAACACCATCAACCAACACACCATCATAACCAGCACACCATAACCAATACACCATCAGCACACCATCATAACCACACCATCATAACCATCATAACCAGCACACCATCATAACAACACACCATCATAACCAGCACACCATCATAACCAACACACCATCATAACCAAACACACCATCATAACCAACACACCACCAACATAACCAAAACACCATCATAACCAACACACCATCAGCACACCATCATAACCAGCACACCATCATAACCAACACACCATCATAACCAACACACCATCACCAAACCAACACACCATCATAACCAACACACCATCATAACCAACACACCATCATAACCAACACACCATCATAACCAACACACCATCATAACCAACACACCACACCATCATAACCAACACACCATCAACCAACACACCATCATAACCAACACACCATCATAACCAACACACCATCATAACCAAAACACCATCATAACAAAACACCATCATAACCAGCACACCATCATAACCAACACACCATCATAACCAAACACCATCATACAATCATAACCAGCACACCATCATAACCAACACATCATCATAACAAAACAAACACCCACCAGCACACCATCATAACCAGCACACCATCATAACCACACCATCATAACCAAACACCATCATAACCAAAACACCATCATAGCAAAAACCAGCACAATCCACCAGCACACCATCATAACCATCAACACACCATCATAACCCACACCACCATCATAACAACACCATCAAACCAACACACCCATCATAACCAGCACACCATCATAAAACACACCATCATAACCAACACACCATCATAACCAACACACCATCATAACCAAGCACACCATCATACCATCACACACCAACCAACACACCATCATAACCAACACACCATCATAACCAACACACCATCATAACCAGCACACCATCATAACCAACACACCATCATAACCAGCACACCATCATAACCAACACACCATCATAACCAACACACCATCATAACCAACACACCATCATAACCAACACACCATCGTAACCAACACACCATCATAACCAACACACCATCATAACCAGCACACCATCATAACCAGCACACCATCGTAACCAACACACCATCATAACCAACACACCATCATAACCAAAACACCATCATAACCAAAACACCATCATAACCAACACACCATCATAACCAGCACACCATCATAACCAACACACCATCATAACCAGCACACCATCATAACCAACACCATCATAACCAACCAACACACCATCATAACCATCAACACACCATCATAACCAAACACACCATCATAACCAACACACCATCATAACAACACACCATCATAACCAACACACCATCATAACCAACACACCATCATAACCACACACCATCATAACAACACACCATCATAACCAGCACACCATCATAACCAACACACCATCATAACCAACACACCATCATAAACCAACACACCATCATAAACACACATCATCAACACACCATCATAACCAACACACCATCATAACCAACACACCATCATAACCAAGCACACCATCATAACCAACACACCATCGTAACCAACACACCATCATAACCAACACACCATCATAACCAACACACCATCATAACCAACACACCATCATAACCAACACACCATCATAACCAGCACACCATCATAACCAACACACCATCATAACCAACACACCATCATAACCAACACACCATCATAACCAACACACCATCATAACCATCAACACACCATCATAACCAACACACCATCATAATCAACACACCATCATAACCAACACACCATCATAACCAACACACCATCATAACCCAAACACACCATCATAACCAACAACCCAACACACCATCATAACCAACACACCATCATAACCAACACACCATCATAACCAGCACACCATCATAACCAACACACCATCATAACCAAGCACACCATCATAACATCAACCACACCATCATAACCAACACACCATCATAACCAGCACACCATCATAACCATAACCACACCATCATAACCAACACACCATCATAATCCAGCACACCATCATAACCAACACACCATCATAACCAGCACACCATCATAACCAACACACCATCAAGCACACCATCATAACCAAACACCATCATAACCAGCACACCATCATAACCAACACACCATCATAACCAGCACACCATCATAACCAACACCATCATAAACACACCATCATAACCAACACACCATCATAACCAAAACACCATCATAACCAACACACCATCATAAACTAACACACCATCGTGAATTAACACACCATCATAACCAGCACACCATAACCAAACACCAGCACACCATCACACCATCATAACCAACACACCATCATAACCAGCACACCATCGTAACCAACACCAGCACACCATCATAACCAGCACACCATCATAATCCAACACACCATCATAACCAACACACCATCATAACCAACACACCATCATCAACAACACACCATCATAACCACCAAAACACCATCATAACCAACACACCATCATAACCAACACACCATCATAAATCCACACCATCATACAACCAACACACCATCATAACCAACACACCATCATAACCAACACACCATCATAACCAAAACACCATCATAACCAACACACCACCACACACCATAACCAACACACCATCATAACCAACACACCATCATAACCAACACACCATCATAACCAGCACACCATCATAACCAGCACACCATCGTAACCAACACACCATCATAACCAGCACACCATCATAACCAGCACACCATCGTAACCAACACACCATCATAACCAGCACACCATCATAACCAACACACCATCATAACCAACACACATCATCACACCATCATAACCAAACACCATCATAAATCCACACACCATCACCACCAACACCATCATAACCAAAACACCATCGTAACCAGCACACCATCATAACCAGCACACCATCATAACCAGCACACCATCATAACCAAAACACCATCATAACCAACACACCATCGTAACCAACACACCATCATAACCAAAACACCATCATAACAACACACCATCATAACCAACACACCATAACTAACCACACCATCATAACCAGCACACCATCGTAACCAGCACACCATCATAACCAACACACCATCATAACCAACACACCATCATAACCAACACACCATCATAACCAACACACCATCATAACCAACACACCATCATAACCAACACACCATCATAACCAAACACCATCACCATCATAACCAACACACCACACACCATCATAACCAACACACCATAACCAGCACACCATCATAACCAACACACCATCATAACCAACACACCATCATAACCAACACACCATCATAACCAACACACCATCATAACCAACACACCATCATAACCAACACACCATCATAACCAGCACACCATCATACACCCACCATCATAACACACCATCATAACCAACACACCATCATAACCAACACACCATCATCACCAATCATAACCAACACACCATCATAACCAGCACACCATCATAACCAAGCACACCATCATAACCAACACCATCAGCAACCAACACACCATCATAACCACCATCATAACCAACCACACCATCATAACCAACACATCATCACACACCATCATAACCAACACACCATCATAACCAAAACACCATCATAATCCAACACACCATCATAACCAACACACCATCATAACCAACACACCATCATACACCATCATAACCAAAACACCATCATAACCAACACACCATCATAACCAACACACCATCATAACCACCAAACACACCATCATAACCAACACACCATCATAACCAACACACCATCATAACCAACACACCATCATAACCAACACACCATCAACAACACCATCATAACCAACACAACCAACACCATCACCACCATCATAACCAACACACCATCATAACCAAAACACCATCATAACCAGCACACCATCGTAACCAACACACCATCATAACCAGCACACCATCGTAACCAGCACACCATCATAACCATCATAAAGCACACCATCATAACCAACACACATCATCAAACACCATCATAACCATAAACACCATCATAACCAAACACACCATCATAACCAACACACCATCATAACCAACCACACCATCATAACCAAGCACACCATCGTAACCAACACACCATCATAACCAACACACCATCATAACCAACACACCATCATAACCAACACACCATCATAACCAACACACCATCATAACCAACACACCATCATAACCAACACACCATCATAACACACACCATCATAACCAAACACCATCATAACCAACACACCATCATACACCATCATAACCACACACCATCATAACCAACACACCATCATAACCAAAACACCATCATAACCAACACACCATCATAACCAACACACCATCATAACCAACACACCATCATAACCAGCACACCATCATAACCAACACACCATCATAACCAACACACCATCATAACCAACACACCATCATCACCATCATAACCAACACACCATCATAACCAACACACCATCATAACCAAACACCATCACAACACCATCATAACAAGCACACCATCATAACCAACACACCATCATAACCAAAACACCATCATAACCAACACACCATCATAACCAACACACCATCATAACCAAAACACCATCATAACCAGCACACCATCATAACCAACACACCATCATAACCAAAACACCATCATAACCAAAACACCATCATAACCACACCACACCATCATAACCATCATAACACCATCATCACACCATCATAACCAACACACCATCATAACCAACACACCCAGCACACCATCATAACCAAACACACCATCATAACCAAAACACCATCATAACCAACACACCATCATAACCAACACACCATCATAACAACCAACACCATCATAACCAAAACACCAACCAGCACACCATCATAACCAGCACACCATCATAACCAGCACACCATCATAACCAACACACCATCATAACCAAACACCATCATAACCAACACCATCATAACCAACACACCATCATAACCAACACACCATCATAACCAACACACCATCATAACCAAAACACCATCATAACCAACACCACACACCATCATACACCATAACCAGCACACCATCATAACCAGCACACCATCATAACCAGCACACCATCATAACCAAGCACACCATCATAACCATCATAACCACACCATCATAACCAAAACACCATCATAACCACACCATCATAACACCATCATAACCAGCACACCATCATAACCAGCACACCATCATAACCAACACACCATCATAACCAGCACACCATCATAACCAAACACCATCATAACCAACACACCATCGCACACCATAACCAACACACCATCATAACCAGCACACCATCATAACACCAACACACCATCATAACCAACACACCATCATAACCAACACACCATCAGCACACCATCATAACCAACACACCATCATAACCAACACACCATCATAACCAGCACACCATCATAACCACACACCATCATAACCAGCACACCATCATAACCAACACACCATCATAACCACACCATCCATCATAACCAACACACATCATAACCAGCACACCATCATAACCAAACACCATCATAACCAAAACACCATCATAACCAACACACCATCATAACCAACACACCATCATAACCAACACACCATCATAACACCATCATAACCAACACACCATCATCATAACCAACACACCATCATAACCAACACACCCATCATAACACCAACACACCATCATAACCAACACACCATCATAACCAACACACCATCATAACCAGCACACCATCATACACCATCATAACCAAAACACCATCATAACCAGCACACCATCATAACCAGCACACCATCATAACCAGCACACCATCATAACCAGCACACCATCATAACCAGCACACCATCATAACCAGCACACCATCATAACCAAAACACCATCATAACCAACACACCATCGTAACCAAAACACCATCATAACCAAAACACCATCGTAACCAGCACACCATCATAACCAGCACACCATCATAACCAGCACACCATCATAACCAGCACACCATCATAACCACCAACACACCATCATAACCAACACCATCATAACCAACACACCATCATAACCATCAGCACACCATCATAACCAGCACACCATCATAACCAACACACCATCATAACCAAACACACCATCAAAACACCATCATAGCACACCATCATAACCAAACCACACCATCATAACCAACACACCATCATCATAACCAAAACACCATCATAACCACACACCATCATAACCAACACACCATCATAACCAACACACCATCATAACCAGAACACCATCATAACCAACACACCATCATAACCAGCACACCATCATAACCAGCACACCATCATAACCAAAACACCATCATAACCAAAACACCATCATAACCAACACACCATCATAACCAAAACACCATCATAACCAACACACCATCATAACCAACACACCATCATAACCAGCACACCATCATAACCAAAACACCATCATAACCAAAACACCATCATAACCAAAACACCATCATAACCAACACACCATCATAACCAACACACCATCATAACCAAAACACCATCATAACCAGCACACCATCATAACCAACACACCATCATAACCAGCACACCATCGTAACCAACACACCATCATAACCAAAACACCATCATAACCAAAACACCATTATAACCAACACACCATCATAACCAACACACCATCATAACCAAAACACCATCATAACCAAAACACCATCATAACCAGCACACCATCATAACCAACACACCATCATAACCAGCACACCATCATAACCAAAACACCATCATAACCAAAACACCATCATAACCAGCACACCATCATAACCAGCACACCATCATAACCAAAACACCATCATAACCAGCACACCATCGTAACCAGCATAACCAAAACACCATCATAACCAAACCAGCAAAACCATCGTAACCGAAACACCATCGTAACCAGCACACCATCGTAACCAGCACACCATCATAACCAAAACACCATCATAACCAAAACACCATTATAACCAGCACACCATCATAACCAAAACACCATCATAACCAAAACACCATTATAACCAGCACACCATCATAACCAGCACACCATCGTAACCAAAACACCATCATAACCAGCACACCATCATAACCAGCACACCAAAACACCATCAGCACACCATCCAAAACACCATCGTAACCAACACACCATCATAACCAAAACACCATCATAACCAAAACACCATTATAACCAGCACACCATCGTAACCAACACACCATTATAACCAGCACACCATCATAACCAAAACACCATCATAACCAACACACCATCGTAACCAAAACACCATCATAACCAACACACCATCGTAACCAAAACACCATCATAACCAAAACACCATTATAACCAGCACACCATTATAACCAGCACACCATCGTAACCAGCACACCATTGTAACCAGCACACCATCGTAACCAACACACCATCGTAACCAACACACCATCATAACCAACACACCATCATAACCAACACACCATCGTAACCAACACACCATCGTAACCAGCACACCATCGTAACCAGCACATCATCGTAACCAGCACACCATCGTAACCAGCACACCATCGTAACCAGCACACCATCGTAACCAGCGCACCATCGTAACCAACACACCATCATAACCAACACACCATCATAACCAACACACCATCATAACCAACACACCATCGTAAGCAACACACCATCGTAACCAACACACCATCACACCATCGTAACCAGCACACCATCGTTAGCAGCATACCACCATAACCAGCACACCACCATGTTCTTTGTAATATGCATAGATTATTCAGTCTTACCCTTGCGGATCTTTCCATGGTGTAGGCAAGACCACTATGGACGATATCTTTCTCGCTTGCACCTGCAATCTGTTTGCTGAAGTCCTCTGATGGGGTGATTGGGATGCGTCCACCGTGCTTGCCAAACTTCCTCTCCAAGCTTTCCTGGACACTCTCTGTGATGAAATTAATGAAAGAATCAGTTTATCACGTTAGTTTTCTTTCATTCTATTTTCAAATCTTTTTTGATAGGGTATACCTAATAAACTTGTAGAGATTAATCTTTTTTAAAGATTGGTGAAGAAGTGAGGGCATCATCTTTGCTAAGTCATGAGAAGTTTGAATAACTCAAGAAATATACGCCCTCACTTTTTTGGCTGCCAGCTCCTGTATAGGAACGATCTTGATATAAGAATTACAATTCAGTTCAATTTCACAAGTTTTCTTATTGGTCCAAATTTCAACCAATTGCTATTTCTTATTGGTCCAAATTTCAACCAATTGCTATAGCAATTGCTATATTAAACTAATGACAATTTTTCACAGCTCTGTTCAACTCAGCCAGGAAGTCGCCCATGCTTTGTCATGTTACCACACACGCCGTTCATACACACAATGTCATACACACAATGTCCGAATCCCTGAACGATTATAATATGTGAGACCTAGTCGATTTTTTTCTCAAAAAGCTAATTATCACTCCATTTTACGCTTAGAACTAAGTAGAAACATTACAATACAATTGTGACATGGCGAATGTAATCTAAATGTACAACTAAAGTACTGATAATTCGTTCCGCATAGTGACGAATGTATGTCAAATGAAACTCCATGTAACAAAAATGATTCAATTTCAATTCCGCATAGTGACGAATGTCTTTGAGGCAAAATATACCACAAAAAAGAAATTCTGATGTTTAAGATATATGGCTAAAACTGAAACTTGTTTTCTTTTAAGGAATGAATTAGGAAATTTGCTTTGAAATATTACAATGAAATCATAAAATCTTTCATATCGATTTTCTCGAAACCAGGTTTTGCTACATTCATCAATCTATGGAATGATGGACGATTTTAAAGTACAAGGAAATTTATTTCACAAAATGTAACTTTTTTATAGGAGTCATTTTACAGAATTTTGAGAAAAATTTCCTTGAAAAAAGGGTAAAACTCCAAAAATTTTTTGTTTTCCTTCTAAATCTTACAATAACTTCAAGATCACATTTTTGCTTCAAAATCAAACATGCCAATCCTAAGACATGATATTATTGATTTCTGCTCTAATTTTTATAATCCCTGCCTGCAATCTTTGTTTTAGAGAAATTTCTATAAAATTTTATGAGTTGCTGCCAGTTTTTTGTACTGTTTTTTTTTTTAAATCGTGTACCAAAACCGTACATCGCACATGCTTCCTAGAACCGCCATTCGAAAGTGCTTGCAACTTCCTTTCATTTGAAATATAAATACAGGCATACTTCTCTCTATTCGGACCCTTTCCTATAATATGTTTGTTTGATGAGGTCTTAACGGCACCACGACAACGAAGGTCAAATTGTGCCTGAGAGGTCAGATCATTTTAGAGGTAGTAAGGAAAGAGACCAGGGGAAGAATGAGAGAAATTCAAGAACAAAAGCCAGAAAGCTTTGCATGGGAAAAACTAAAAACAGAGTAGAGAGGGGTATTAATGGTTAAATTTTATCTGGAGGATTTTTTTGGAAGAACTCAGCAATTGAGTTGTGGGGAAGCAGGGGGCAACACACAGTTCCACAGTGACTATGGCGTTATAATTTTTCTGCTGCAGTTTTCAGATTTCATTTGACTCAAATCATTCTGTGTTTTTTCATCTTTCCTTTCTTTCTAAAAATTCTAGATTAGCATCATTCGAAAGGAAATTTCATAAAGAATCTAAATATGTAACACAAATCTATGTTTTCAATACTAACAAGAAGTTATACTGGTGCAAAGATTGGCCATTTGTTGACCAAATTTAGCAGAAAATTGCTTAATTTGCATATTTTTGTCCAATATTTCCTAATTTGGGATTTCATTACTCAAAAGATAAATATCTTAGCTTCCATTCCTACCAAACTTGTAATGAAAGAAAATGAAAGGAATGTTGTCAAAAATGCATATGAAAAAGAAGTTACAAAAATTAGGCTAGCATTTTTCAAAGCCCTGGCAAAGTTAACCCTTACTCTACCACGCGGCGATATTATCGCCGTTTTAGGTGCCCCGTCTTTGGCCCCGCCTCCCGAGCGCATTTTCAAAAGAGTGCTGGTAGAGTAAGGGTTAATCAACCCGCGACATATGCGCCAACCCGAAAACATAGGCAGCATGATCCGGTGGGCGGCCCAGCGGGTCCCGAAAGCGGAAGGGGCCCGACTTTTCTGCCTGGAAGACAGAGGACCCTTCAATAATCACGCCTTGATTAACCCTTACTCTACCACCCGACAATATTATCGCCGTTTTGGGTGCCCCGTCTTTGGCCCCGCCTCCCGAGCGCATTTTCAAAAGAGTGCTGGTAGAGTAAGGGTTAAGTAACATATTCAAGCAAATAAAGTACAATTCTTGACTTACGAAGGAGATGGTAATTGGAGTCACGCTCATATTTGAAGGTGAGTCTTCCGTAGCTGACGTGGTTCAGGTTCTTCAACCACTCAAAATATGACACAGTTACACCTCCGGCGTTGATGTACAAATCCTGAAAAACGAATCAAAAACATGGTTGCTTAGTTGTGCATGAGGTTTAATGGCACCACAAGAGCGATGGTTGAGTTTAATGGTACTTTAACCTAAATAGTGCCAAGAGTTGGTGATATAGTGTGAGAAAAAAAAAAAAAAAAATATAAGGTATACCAGTGTTGGAATTATAAAATTTCCCATGATTCTGAATAAAAGTCAAAAATCTTCCCAAGAAAAATCGTGACAAATAATATTAATGTAGTGAATATATTTGTATATACTTCCCTCTTTTGCAATTAATGTACTTTTTATTGTACAATTACACGGTGGACGTTTTAGAGCACATATTTACTACATATTTTTACTCAAGAAATGTTTATGTTACATTTTTTACTCAAGAAATGTTTACTTTTTAATACAAATTTTCTTCCAGCGAATTCCCGATTTTCCTGCAGTTATAACCGCCAGAACCGCAGATTTTTTTCCAGTTCCGAGGTGTACCATGTAGCTTAAATTGGTTTTAAATGATAACTGCGAGTAAAATGAGGGTGATTTAAGTTATGACAGTATAAGCAGGGCAGAACTGGACAAATTACGGTTCTGGTGGTTATAATTGTGGGGAAAATAGGAATTCGCAGGAAGATTATTATTTTTCTCATTACAATTTTTTTTGATCTTTTAAAAGATTTCTTGAGTAAGCAACAGTATATAACTATGTGCTATAAAAACATCCCCATGTAATTGTGTGATGAATAGCACATTAATTTGCAAAAAAGGGAAGCATATCAAGATGTATTTACTACATTAATATCATTTCTGTCACAATTTTAATGGGAAGATTTTAACACTTTCGTTCAGAACCGTGGAAATTTAATAATTAACTCTAAAATAAAAGGTATGGAAGGGAAAGAGGAAATTATAATGAGGTTCAGTGGGTTGAAGCTGTTAGGGATAATAAGGCCAAAGGGATGAGGTAGGAAATTGATAAGAGTCAATAAAGTCAGTTTGTAAATTTAAACAATTTCCTTGCATAATTGCATTTTCCCTTCAAGTTCATGAAGAGTGATTTGAAAACAAACATTTGATCCAAATTAAAACTTAATTTTCCTGAATATTTTCAAGCAAATAAGTTTCCTGTTGATATTCATGGCATTTATTTTGCTAGTTTCGATGATTAGTTCAGTGATCAAGCAAGTTCATCTTATATGAAAAAGCAAAATTGCAAGCAGAGCGTTCAAAAATCTCATTCTAAGAAGGAGATTATTAGTGCTGTCATGATATATGATATGGCTGTGTTACATATCGATTATCGTGGAGAAAAATATCGCGATATATTGGTATATCGCGATATTTTTTCAAGAAAACTGACTCACAACACAAATTGTTAATAATACTAGTCTAGGCCTACTTCTTTTATGTATACATGAATGCACAATGATGAACGCAAGAAAAATTGATTTCCAGATCTAGCGCACGACATGATTGCGTGACTATTATGCTCTAGATTTCATCACGCATCACATGCACATGTTTGGTAATTCAGCCAACATGACCATGAATCATTGAAGTGAAAGGCATGTTCTAGGCAATTTTTTTGGTCTTTTTGCCAACTTACATCAGAGCGTACCAGTGTGGGGTGAAGAAGCACAATGTTTAATTAGTTTTTAATATTTCACAATATTTTTGCACAATTTTAAAGTTGATTCAGAAATGATTATGGCCTAAACTTGACTTTAAAGATTTACTACCGTAACATTAGTACCATAACGTATGAAGTAGCCTAGCCTAGTTGCGCAAAAATTTCTTATTAGTTTTTAGAAATCGCGACATGTGTTAAGAGGCATAATTCATGACGTGGGAAAAGATATATCGCGATAATTGACGTATTAAGATAGTACAAGAGATTATACAAGCTTGAGGTTCTGTCTCATTTGTGTAGTAATGACTGCAGGGGCTGAATTTGCCACTGTTCCAAAAACAGAGCTTTTTATGCAAGAAGAGTGAATAGCATCACTGTAACGGTGGAACAGTGTTCCATTCACAAGCATGTGGCACCAATGATCAATAACTTGATTCTGATGCAAAAAAAAAAGTTCATGTTGTCAAACAAGATTATCCTAAAAAAATTTCTTCCTGTAAGAAAAAGCTTTTCCCCCTTGCCTGCAACTTTAAGCACATTTAATCGTGAATACACCTATGCAAGGCTGCTTGCATGTGTATGACTGTATGCAACTGGATGATACACCATGTACTGTGCATGTAACTTAATCTTAATAAACTGACATGCGTATTTGCACATATTGACTAATAAAGTAGTTATAAATTAAGCCCATTTTGAAGAAAGGAATTTGTCCTGTTATTGCAGAAATCTGGAACAGTGAAATCTGATCTGGAACAGTATTATTTGAGAAAGTACTGTTCCGTGCAACAGTACTAACAAAAAAAAAGACGAAATATGAGGATGTGATATCACGACTACATATGACAATTTTAACTTAAACATCTCCTAAACGGAATAAGATTTTAAATGCTTTCTTCGCCATTTATTTCTTGTCAAGTTCTCTTTCATATAAGATGGACTTGCCTGATCACTGAACTATTCCAAGGTTTCTGAAATATTTTAAGGAAATTCAGCTGATAGTGCAACTATTTCTCTGCAGACTTTTGAAGATCCAAGGCTGTTAGCTTTTAAAATATTAATCTTCAAAACTATCCCTTCTTAGAAATTGATGGCTTGTCACAAAATGTCACGTCACAAAAATATCACATTTGTTACATAAAATATCTTGAATGTCGCATAATTTTGGCACCTTTTGCACAGAATGTCACATCAGTTTTGCCTTTGTCACATTTGATTGGCATAAAATCACACGTCATGACCAGTTGACCGGTGATACTCATAGAAAGGATCAATCGTTTAGGTCTGTTTCATGACAAATGGAATCCACCACTAATAATATGCAACATCAAATTACTAATGAGTGTGAGTGAAGGGTAGATAAAACAAGTCACACAATGTCAGACATAATACATCGGTTTATCTTCATTTTGTCACAAAATTTTCAAAATGTCAGAGATTTTTGCACAAGGAAATTTTTGTCACAAAATGTGACCATGTCACAGATGCTCCATCCTCTGCCTTCTGTTAATCTAATTTAAAGACCATTATATTTAGATTATCAAATTGAATTTCTTTCTTAGGCACTCAGACAATTTTCCTGTGGTGTCCATAGGCCTATAATCAAACAATAGTATGTGCATGTGATGTCACCCACACTCAGCTGGGTACCTCTTGGGTAATGGAAGTTGTTATGTACACTGTACACGAAATACCTTATTGATAATGTGAAAAGCAGACAGACACTTAGTAATAAAAAACAAAATAGAAAATGCAAAAATAAAAAATAAAAAAAATAAAAAATAACCAGAAGTGAATGCTTTTTCTTTTAGCAATGTCCAGTTTTGATATGAAAGATTGCAGCATGTGGAGGCAAAACTTATCTACCTACTGTGGTGTAGCGATTATCATACATGTCTACAAACCACGAGGCCCTGGGTTCAAGCCTGGGTTGGGTAGACACACCAGTGTGCCACAACTGGTTATTGAAGGCCGTGGACATTGACTTGGTTGTGGATGTTATGTCTGTCCATACGTCGTACCTGTGTTCTCGTCCGGGTCATATTAAGCGTTTCGTGATAGCATTGTTACTATCATAACCGAATACGCAGGCGATGACCCCGTCATTGTAATAGTGTATTCACTCGTCGGCGGCGGCGAGGCAAACCAAGACATATTTTGCTGTGTGCTCATTGCTTTTGAATAATTACTTAAGTATAGGATTATTTCCTGCATAGTTCGTGGATGATGTCAATGCACACACTCTCTATACACCAAACATGCCGTACTTCCTCAATACACGTTCCAGCTAAACTTAAAGTACTCACAGGGATGACCAGGATGTTTCTGTCGATCAGGATTTTGTCAGCTTTGGGGGTTGTAGGGCCATTAGCTCCTTCAGCGATGATCTGCGGAAAAAAAAGAATACATGATGATAACAATAATCCCATTAATGTCAATGAGGTACAATCAGGCTGGCTACAATCTGGGACAAAACTCGTTAGAACACTACATAAAAATGTGTATTGTAGTGCTGTCCACGATTAGCGATTGATTAATCGCTAATTGCTCGGAACTCTTCAAAAAGGTTTAGTAAAACTTTTAAATGATTATTCACAAAAATTCTTGGCCTAGTGTACAGTAACAATGAGCACCACTGAAAAAGATCATAAAATACTCAAAAAATCACCCGAAAGATTTGAGTTATAAACTGAAAACAAACCTCCATCTGCATAAAATGATGAAAAAGGATTAAAAATCAAGTAAATTCCTTCAATTTCTTGATTATTGATTGTTTAGATCTTTCCATGGCATGTTCAATTTGGAATTTGAACTAAATTCAACTTGTTAAATTCAAAATTGTTGGTGCACTTTAAGAAGTAAAAATTGATTTACAGCAGGTAAGTGCCATTTTACAGGCCTTACCCAATACTGTACTAAGGTATGGTTGATGTACACAAATTATTTTGTGACAGCAGATGGAACTTCAGACTGCCAGAAATCAGCAACATTTCTTGTCAGCTATTTTTTTTTATGCCGGTTTGAATGTCATCCAAACCCAGGATCTTTATTTTTAATAAGTTTGATAATCGGGTAATTATAAGACATTAAATTTGCATTTGGTGAGATTCTTGGCCTATTTTGGTTCGAAAACATTCTTTTTTTTATCATTCAACTGAGTTTTATCCATACATTTTCGATTAAATGTTTAGTGAATTAATCGCAAATCAACAGCACTAGTGTGTTGTTTATTATGATAATAACAATAATCCCATTAATGTCAATGAGCTACGATCAGGCTGGCTTCCATCTTGGACCAAACTCGTTGGAGCACTACATAAAAATGTGTATTGTTTATTATGAACATTCTTTTTTATTATTCAACATCCATACATCACAAATAATGACACTTTTAATTAATGGTTCTTCGTTCCGTATACTACCATTTTCTAATTAGACAGTTGTTTAATTCTTAGGACAATAATTTCCTAACCTCCCCCTTCCTTCATCTCCCCTCCTCACCATTCAATGTTGATTATTTTTATGTTTTTCTGTCCGCTTTCAAATTATAAGCTTAATCACAGAAAATCCAACATTGGAAAAGGGAGTTCAGGTGGGGAGTTCAAAATCAAATAAAGGCAATAATCAAGAATTCCAACACTAAATATTTAGCCCTTTGCGATGCTGAACTGTTACAACAGTTTTGTCCAGTCAGATTGTAGGTGATTGACCCAGGTCAAAAATTCTACAAATGTACAAAATTGCAAATTGACAAAAAATAATTTTTCACACCTTTCATGAACCTCTACAAAGCCTCTAACAAATGAATATTTATTTTAAAACAATTAACATAACGTTCAGTGACAAACTAAGACTATACCAACTTATAACAATGATATCTTTCTAATGTGCTTCTTTTGTAGTTTTCCAGTGTGCTCCTTTTCAACAACTTAATTGTACCACACATGCCCAAACCTGGACATTATCCACTATCATTAACCTTACTCTACCATGCGGCGATATTATTGCCGTTTTGGGTGCCCCATGATCCCGGTGGGTGGCCCAGCGCTTCACTGAAGCGGCACGGGCCCGACTCTGCTGCTTAGAAGACAGGAGGACCCTTCAATAATGAGCCCTTGATTAACCCTTACTCTACCACGTGGCGACATCATCGCCGCTTTGGGTGCCCCATTTTTGGCTACGCCTCCTGGGCGCATTTAAAAAAAAGTGCCAGTAGAGTAATGGTTAAGCTCATGTTTATCACTTTTATGACAGTAAGAAATTCTTTCATCATTCTTTTATCGACGAATGATTCAGTATCATCCACTCAGATCAACAATATCTACTGCATACTAAGTTAGAAATAAAAACTAGCACTAATACAAATATGAGAAAATAGATATTAAGAGCCTCCACTTAAAAAGCTTACCAGAGCTTTCAAGGTGACAAAAAATTGCCACACTTTTAATTCTTTGGAAGCTATGCAGCCCTAAGCTGCCTCGCCAGGCACAACAAGACTGCCAACAGAATGTTGGTACTAAATCAGACCAAAACAGAACTGATAAACAGTTTGTGCTTTTCCTTCGTGAATTGGCTGTTGCTAAATCCCAAGCGTGTCAGTCCAGAAGTGTTTCAGTCCAGTTAATTTAAAACATAGTAGGGATGTGACCGTTTACCAATTATCATGTACATGATCGAAAACATTGCTTACCGTTTACAAAATCAATACATCGTTTACACGGAAAAATCATTCAGAAAGTGCCCTTATTTGTTTCCAAAAATACTTAGCATCTAATATCAATAACATTCACATCCACCGCAAAACACAACTTTCAATCAATTATCTTTCAATTCAAACTTAACGAGCAATCAACCCAAAGATTGAATCATTCTTAATGCAGGAATTAAATTCGCATTTATCTTTCACTTTGATTCGCCAAATTTAGAGCTACTTGATGTAGAGGCTTAGGGCCCGATTAACAATGCTATATTACTATTGTTAGGCATAGGCTAAACCTGTTTTACAAGCTGTAAAATGGACCCAGAAATAATGTACATGGACAAAAAAGCATTGACTGTTATTTTCACCGCAAATAAACGAGTCGAAAAAATTGTGCAAGAAAGGGAAAAAAAGTGCGAAAAACAAAGAAAAAGGTATTGAGGTTGCTAAGATTTTAGCATGGTTCACAAACATCAACAGCCATGTTCCCAAGAGGGTTGCATTAAAATACAGTACAGTTGGGAATACTATGGGCTGGAATATTTTTTCAATGGTACAGTGGGGTACAGGTGGCGCACTTTTGAAACTTCATAAGTACAGTCGTAAGTGTTGAAAACATCAAAAAGCTTGGAAGACAGCAATTTACGGGTAATTTAGTTGCTGATATTTTGCAGTTTAAAAGCATGTTTAAACCATGGATTATTATGTTAGGTTTGACAAACTTTTTTCAGCCTAAGTAATTTGAAGACTTTATATAGGCCCCACTCAAGTTTTGTGACATTCCTTACTTATTTTTGGACTGGTGATCGCAATGGTTACATTATGGTTATTGTAGGGATATATGGAACCAGTTCTGCAAAAATTTCCGGAATTTTCTGCAAGCATGATAAACGATCGAAAAAATTGATTGTTTATCGTTTACTGAATTTAACGAAAATGCATATCCCTAGAACAAAGAAATGTATGATTAATAACTAATTATTAATAATTATTCATTTCTATTGGTTAGGTTAGCTTAGTTTGAGGTATACATAGACCAAAACGCTTGGAAAAATCTTGAGATCTATAGACCGAAACGCTTGGGATTTAGCAACAGCCTTCGTGAAATAGTGTTCAGAGATCAAGGTGGCGAGCGGTGTGGAGAAACCCTACCAATAAGATGCCCACTTACGACTCTTAGTAAATATTAATTTAGTAGCAAGTAGAAATAAAAAAGACTAAGCCAAGCTTGACATTTTTCTTCATAAATGTCTTAGGGTGTTTATTAAAGATACACCTGCCCATGAAGATCTCTAATAAAGAGTTGAGACATCATGCAAAAATTGACACCATTAGTGAGCAGATCCATCAAAGAAGGTGGAAACTGATTGACTATGTCAACGAGGGAAAAGGAACCGATGAAGATGATGAAGTAAAAGTTGAAATAAACAATATAAATGAATGTTTCATGAATATGCTAAGAAGATGCCCAATCCCACCTTGGCTTTGATGTGAGGAGCATTATGGACCGTGATGACCTTCTCTCCAGCGCAAGGCAAGAAGATATCGCACTGTTCAAGCAACAGATCATCTGTATATTCTCCTGCCCCTGGGAATCCAACGATGGTACCGTTAGCCTAAAAATAAAAAAGGAATAGTCATAGAATTTATTTTGTCTACTTTGAAAGACAGTTCCCATTCACTATCATCATTTAATATTGTGGAATCAATGTAAGGTTGGTGTAAAAACAAGATAAGTTCTATGAACAAAACAACTGACCCATTAAAAGGAACAAAGTATAATTGGTAGATTACTGTTGCTCATACAATTTCTATGGAGTATTTGCATTGTCATGACCTGGTGCATCAAACCTCCGTAATGCACGACCTTGAGTTTTTGGTTTGGTCCATTTTTACAACAGGTGAATTTCTTAACATTGTCATGACCCGTGCATGGAGTATTGGCATTGTCATGACCTGGTGCATCAAACCTCCCTAATGCACGACCTTGAGTATTTGGTTTGGTCCATTTTTACAACAGGTGAATTTCTTAACATTGTCATGACCCGTGCATGGAGTATTGGCATTGTCATGACCTGGTGCATCAAACCTCCCTAATGCACGACCTTGAGTATTTGGTTTGGTCCATTTTTACCACAGGTGAATTTCTTAACATTGTCATGACCCGTGCATGGAGTATTGGCATTGTCATGACCTGGTGCATCAAACCTCCATAATGCACGACCTTGAGTATTTGGTTTGGTCCATTTTTACCACAGGTGAATTTCTTAACAAAGCGAAAAAAATTATGTAAACTTTTCTCATTTTTCACTCTTTTAATACAACACAATTTTTTTATAAAAAAGATTCATGCTTTAGCATCGTGTTTCTATGCGTATATAATGCACGCAAATGGCACTCCTACAGTCAGGTCGCTTTTCAACACACTCGCGCAATCTTTGAAAACTCCCAAATGAAAAAGATATCATCATGATTTTTACACCAAATTGTTTTCTTTTTAATCCTTTATCATATATATGAAAATGAAAATCTACAGGAATTCCTTTAAGGTATAACGATGTCAGTCTTTAAAATTAGCATAAGCCTGTTAGCTTTAGGCTAGCTGATTTTATATACGGGGCTAGCACAAAGCCCATCATGCTAGTCAAAAACTCGGATATTCTTTCAGATTGTATATGTCAGAAGGAAAGAAAATAGTATGGACTTGTGAAAAGTTAAGTCAGGCAATTGAAATTTGAGGCAAGGAAGCCTGACAGGCTAGTGATAAACAGATGCTAATTAACAACCCTGATCAATGTGCACAAGTTAAATTAGGTAAATTGCTTGAAAGAATTAGTTCAGTGGTCAAGCATGTCTATCTTATATGAAAGAGGACTTTAAAGAAACAAAATGGTAAAGAAAGCATTCGAAAATCTTATTCCGTTAAAAGATTAGGTCATTGGTCAAGCATGTTCATCTTATATGAAAGAGGACTTCAAAAGAAACAAAATGGTGAAGAAAGCATTAAAAAATCTGATTCCCTTAAAGGATTAGGTCAGTGGTCAAGCATGTTCATCTTATACGAAAGAGGACTCTAAAAGAAACAAAATGGTAAAGAAAGCATTCAAAAAATCTTAATCTGTAAGGAGATATTTAAGTTTAAAGTTTGGTATCATTTCTGTAGAAACAACTGAAATCAAAATAGTTGTGATGTCACAGCCTCAGATTCCTCAAAGTCTTTCATGTATTTTAAAGAAAGTTTATTTCATTTTTTCACTATTAAATTATTTTTCCTCAAACTTTCTTCAGGTGGCATATTATAAATACCCTTCCTAGATTCAGTTTTACTACTTTTTTTTTTTGGACATATCCCAAGGTTTTTAAGCCACAAAATCGCAGGACAAAATACGATAGAATACAGGATCTGAGGCTATGACATCACAACTAGTCTGATTTCAGTCGTTTCTACACAAATGATACCAAACTTTAAACTTAAATATATCCTTATAAGAATAAGATTTTTGAATGCTTTCTTCACCACTTTGTTTCTTTTGAAGTCCTCTTTCATATAAGATAAACACGCTTGACCACTGAACTAATCCTTTAAAATCTACCAAAAAGCATTTAAGTAGAAAAAAACGGGTTAACTTTTAATACTCCTCTATTTGCTACATATCCATAGACCTTCAAAAATAAATGACTTGCACAACAATAAAAGACATTGTGTCAATTGATACTATAAATAATTACAAATCAAATTCTTAAAATCAAAAAGCTGTAAAGGGCAGGAACTCTTGTAATCTTCAGTGTTTGTTATGGATTTGACATCAAATCAGCAGATTGGGTTTTACCCATCCAAAGACTTTCATCTACTTCTGTTTCATCTAAATAGTTTACACTATTCTCAGCAAAATATTCTTTCATTGTTATAACAACCACGGAATCAGCAACGTTAGCGAGTAGCTCAAGAATGATTGTTGAATCACTTACCAGCTTGTAATCTTCTAGTTCCTTAGGATCGATGCCATTTACGTTGTATATACTGCCATCTATTTCTTTCACTCCGATGCAACGAGCGCCGTACCGATGAAGGTAACGAGTGCTGTGAAGACCCACATTACCAAATCCCTGTAGGCCGGAATCAAAGATGCAAATGATCAATTGTTACTGAAATTCATGAGTAATTCTAATCTATATACAACATTCCCTGTAATGTAACTAAAATGAATATGTTTATAAATATCAACTGGGATTAAATTCTAATTCCACAAATCCTAATTCTACGGACTAATTAAACGTAAAAGAAAAGCGATATATACATTTTCATTAAATTTTTCAAAACTTTTACCCTTGGACAAGGTTTTAACGACAATTTTTTGTGGGAAGATTTTTTGACACCTTTTCAAAGTTCCTTGAAAAAAAATAGAAGTCAATTACCAAACAAGTCATTTTTCCATTTAAGGATTAGTTCAGTGGTCATAGAAACACAATGGTGAAGAAGCTACTTCAATATCTTATTCTGTTAATGAGATATTTAAGTTTAAAGTTCCCTCTCATCTGTGTAGAAATGACTGGTGTAGCAAGCCGACTGGTTGGCTCAATTGGTAGAGCATCCACCTTTCAGCTGGGAGAATCAGGTTCGATCCTGAGTCGGGTCGTACCAAAGACTTTACAAATGGAACCTGCTGCTTCTTCGTGCATTAAGAGGACAGAGCAGAGTAATAATGTGGTGGTGACATGTTGTGCCTTAAGTGGTTGCACTGGGCGAAGTCCCAATGAGCATAGTCTTAGTTGGTGACATGTCATGCCTTAGGTGGTTGCACCGGGGTGAAGTCCCGCTGAGCATAGTCCTGGCGACTTGAGAACGATCTTGGTTTGTATGGACAGTTGCATTTCTTTGTAAAGCACTTTGAGAGGGTTGTACCATGTAAGCGCTATATAAGCACGACGCATTATTATAAGCCTGTGGAAGGCTGGCACCCTAATCCTCACTATTTTAAAACAATTTTTAATGCATTTAAAAAAAATTCAAGTCACTTTTTTTTAAACTATTTGAAATAATTTCCCTCAAACTTTCTTCAGGTAGTAAATTACCCATACTAGATTATGCTTTCCTTTTTTCCTGACATATCCAATGTTTTTTAAGCCACAAAATCACAGGAATTATGATAGAATACATACGGATTTTGAAGAATCTAAGAATTTGAAGTCACAACTAAGTCTGATATTAGCCCTTTATACACAAATGATACAGAATTATAAACTTAAATATCTCCTTAACGAAATAAAGATTTTTTAAAATAATTTCTTCACCATTTTGTTTCCATTAAAAGTTCTCTTTGATATAAAATGGACTTGCTTCACCACTGAACTAATCTTTTAAAATTCAAAGGATCTCCAGACCTACCTGAACAATGAAAGTCTTATCACCAAAGCCTGGGGTCAAGCCGACAGCACTCATGTAGGATGCCTCATTGACAAAGTTCTCGATACCATGGTAAATTCCTCTACCGGTGGCAGAAATTCTTCCATGAATTCCTCCCTGTCATAAGAAAGTTTTGCATTTGATTACATGCACAACTCCTAATAAAATACATATATACATACCTAGTGTATAGTGTGTATTGCAAATAATCATGTATTATCCTGTGATGAATGCATCAGCCCATTAAATCATGCATGCACACTATTGTTTTGGCGGCACATCTAAAATTTCCATTCTTCTCGTAAGGTGTACAATAAGCATATTTTTAAAAGATGCGCGATAATTGTACGCATGATCATATTGTCATGATGTTAAAAAATTACTCTAAAAGGAATATTTTGGGTATTTTTTTCAATGTATTTCCAATTTTTAAAATAAAAATTAGTCCATATATAATGAACTGGGTTAATGATTAACGCGCTATGCGTTTGGTACATGATAATGCAAAGAAGCTCGGCATCACTCAATACGCGCCCTGCTTCTATGCATTATCCTGTACCGAACGCATAGCGCGTTATTCATTAACCCTTTATTTATGGTATAAAATTATCTAAAGACAAAAATAAAGTTTGCATTAAATGTGTTTGCATAATTCAAGACTTCAATGCCAAATATAAAT
Organism: Chiridota heheva; assembly: GCA_020152595.1. NCBI lineage: Eukaryota > Metazoa > Echinodermata > Holothuroidea > Apodida > Chiridotidae > Chiridota > Chiridota heheva. The sequence continues at coordinate 38,199 of JAIGNY010002882.1, forward strand.
TTTTAAATACTGTATTTGCTCAAAAGTGCAGTAGCCAAGTATTCAGAGTACAACATTTGTCTTAAAAAGATACTGGATTTGATCCCTGCTGTGAGTCATGTGTTGTGTACTTGGGGGAAGATACTTTATTCCACTTGCCTCAGTCAAGGAGCGTAAATAGACGCTCTTCACCTAATGCTTCAAGAGAGTCGACTTCGAGGATTTTGCAGGACGAGGCATTTTGCATGTATTTGTACTGTACACATACATTCAGTACCTAGTTTTGATGCCAAACCTCATGTACACCCTTTAAGTTTTCTATGATAAAGGAATTAAGTCGACTCTCTTGAAGCATTAGGCGCAGAGCATCCGTTTGCGCATTTACGCTCCATGCTTCAGTCCATTCATGAGTTAACCTGCAATGGAGTGGTTCCCAGTCCAGGGCAAGTCATTGTTTCTTATCCACTTACACCACAGAAACCGCGGACAAACACCAGCCTTATGTTACTTCAGATGAGGAAAAGATTTAACTAATGATGGAAAAATTCAATTTCCATTGAAAGCTATGTTGGAAAAAGTGAAGTAACACAATGTCGGTGTAATGCAACACTGGGTTGACCCATGACGACCCTTCATGTACTTACATGCTGTTTTTCAAAGGTATATGGACAGGTAGAGATTTTATATTCACTGGAAGAGCTTTAAATTCTGCAAAGACTTCACGACTAATCCAAGTTTGAGAGTTTTTAAAGAATGCAAAAGTTGTGATGTATGAAAGAGAGGACAGCTCAAATCTTTAATGAAATTCTTTAAAATCCTGTCCTAAATTTCAGTCACTGAATATGCTTTTTCTCCTTCTAAATTTTGATAGAGGGTATGACAGAAATTCAAAATTTCTTGGCCATTTCTGCTCTCATTCAATTGATATGTTAACATAGGGAAATTTGTGCTTTCTTGTTGTGATGTCATTCAATTACAATAAAATTTGCATAATTTATTATAAAAACACTTTAAAATTTTAAATGTAGTTAACCCTTACTCTACTAAGGCTTTGAAAAATGCGAGTCCAATTTGTAACTTTTTTTTCATATGCATTTTTGACAACATTCCTCTTATTTTCTTTAGTTACAAGTTTGGTTGGAATGGAAGCTAAGATATTTATCGTTTGAGTAACGAAAGCCAAATTAAAAAATAGTGGACAAAAATATGCAAATTAAGCAATTTGTGGCCAAATTTGGTCAACAAATTGCCAATATTTTCACAAGTATAACTTCTTGTCAGTATTAAAAAAGAGATTTGTGTTACATATTTAGATTCTTTATGAAATTTTCTTTCCAATAATGCTAATTTAGAATTTTGAGAAAAATCGGAAGATGAAAAAAAAACCCATATTTTCTGCAGCAGAAAAATTATGACACCGTAGTCATAATGGGACTCATCAGACCTGGTAAGCTCGCGTGCTGGCCGCGTTCATATCCACTACACCACAAGATCATTGAAAATGATGTTGTAAAATTCAATTATCATAGAAAAGGGTCCAAATAAAGAGGGGCATGCCTGTATTTATAAATCAAATGAAAGGTAATTGCAAGAACTTTCGAACGATGGTTCAACGAAGCATGTGCGATGTACGGTTTTAGTGCATGATTTTCTAAACGAAAAAACTTTTCAAAAATGGCAGAAATTCATGAAATTTTAAAGAAATTGCTTCAAAACAAAATATTGCAGGTAGGGATTATAAAAATTAAACCAGAAATCAATAATATCATGTCTAAGGATTTGCATCTTTGATTTTGAAGTAAAAATGTGATCTTGAAATTATTGTAAGATTTAAAAGAAAAAAAAACATTTTTGCCAATTTTGGAGTTTTACCCTTTTTCAAGCAAATTTTTCTCAAAATTCTGTAATATGACCCCTGTACAAAAGTTACATTTTGTTAAAGAAACATTCAGAGACTTTAAAATGATACCAAGATTACTCCATAGGACTTTGGTAAAGTCCGTATTTTATTTTTAGAAAAAGGTGGTTTGAAAACGAAAGTGTTAATATTGGTGTAGTGGTCAGACATATGCATTAACTAAAAGTTTGAATGTTGTCATTTTTAACAGTAATGCATTGGAAAACAAGAACTGATCTATCCCATAATTCCCCTTTTGTTTCATTTAGTCGTTATAGGAACAATCTTCCTTGATGGACTGCGATCTGTGAGCTCCTCTAAGGCCTTTTGCAACAAAGTTTATGAACACTTTTTCAAACAGTTATATGTTGTTGTTTTTTAAATAAGAAATTCTGGAAAGTTTTATGTTCCCAGAGACTCATGTGCACATTATGTAATAGGGGTAAAATTGCAGATGCTAGTTTCATTTTTTCTTAGAGTAGCATAGCATAGCAAGGTTCAACCGTCCCGAAATCATCCATTGTCCTATCTATTTTTAATGAAGACTTTTGTATATACCAAAGATTGTCTTTCATCATTCTTCCATCAGTAGATATTGTTTGTTGATGAACACATAAAACCGTCCTCTTCTATTGAAAATTGCACTATTTGTAGCTAAAACAATGAATGCAACATAGAACCAAAATCCTAACTAATAACAATTAATCAACTAAAAATCACCGTTCTTATTGTATAAGTTTTATTTGTGTTGCATGTTAATTGTATACTTTTATGTGATTGGATCTTGTATGTTATATTGTTATGAGAAAGACTTGATGCACAATCATTGAAATAACATTTTCCCATAATTTTGTTATAATCTGTTTTATTGGTATGTGGAGCACATTTCATATGTTTCAAGTCTTTGGCTTATTCTGATAACCTTGTGTTTTCCTTTTGATTCCTTCACTAAATATGTAATATAATAATGATAACTAGTTGCTAACTGCCTTGATCACTTGTACTGTAATCAACAGGAAATCATTAATTAAATTGTTATTACAAACTAACAATATCCTTTTAATTTGAAACTTCCTTGGAACTTCACCATGCTGTTTTATCTGCTCTCACACTCAAACTAAAACATTCCACAAAAGATAGAAATAGAGTACACAAACACAGACCCTTAGTTAGGCTTTTTACGAGGGGTGTTCCCCTGCCCCTATTTTCCCCACCCTGCCCCTATTTTCCCCCACCCTGCCCCTATTTTCCCCACCCTGCCCCTATTTCCCCACCCTGCCCCTATTTCCCCCACCCGGCCTCTATTTCCCCACCCTGCCCCTATTTTCCCCACCCTGCCCCTATTTTCCCCACCTGCCCCTATTTCCCCACCCTGCCCCTATTTTCCCCACCCTGCCCCTATTTTCCCCACCCTGCCCCTATTTTTCCCACCCTGCCCCTATTTATAGCTACACTGTACCAGTGATGTAGCTACTAGTGAGGGAAAGCAGGAACAACCCCCTCCACGGCCAGAAATTTCCAAAAATTTGCACAACAGATTATTCAGTATGTTGGATTGTTTTGCTATTTTAAAAGTTACTGTTGTATACATATCAGCCATCTTTGCAAAAAGGATCACAAAATTAATTAGGCCTATTTAGCAGATTTCTGACTAATTTATCAAAATTCCTGAAGTTTTTTCTCAAAATATCTTACTTTTTTCTTCAAAATTTCCGATGGTTTTTCTCAAAATATCTGAAGTTTTTTTCGCCCAAATTGCTTCCTAAATAATCCTCTACCATATAAATTCACAAGAATATTCTTATAAATAATGTGCATCTTGAATACAGTTCTTGTGATGATACTGAATATTAAGTTATTAGTTGTCATGCAAAATAATCAAATGAAAGTTTCACTCAATCAATTGTTAAATAACAAATCACCACAGCGACTACGGGATAAGCAGGGACACTACGTTAACTCAAAAGAAAGCGGCATGCAGCTACAAAGGATGAAAGTCACAGCTCTTGAACTTACCTCAAAGGATAAATATGCAAATCATACAAAAATAGAAAAGCTAGGGCTCCATTCACTCCAAGACGTTACAGGGCATAAAAAAAAAAAAAATCCTAAAAACTCTTTCAAAATACTTTCAATAAGTTGTTCAGCAGCAAGGTTTTTTTTGTTAATTAATGGTTTTTTTGTTAGTGTTTTGCTGCAAAGTAGACTAATAAGTTTGGTTAGTAAGAAAGTATATGCATAAAACAAGATTTGTAAGAAATGATCAAAGAGGGAAGAAATGCATTGAAATCCTTTCTAGTTTTCTGGTTTCAAAAATTTCAAGAAAATTCAACGACTTAAATTTCCTCCTGCAAAATTCTTGTAGAAAATGGAATTTGAAAAGAACTCAATGGACAGTGTTTTGAATCTTAGGCGCGAAACTTTCAGAAAAAAATAAATGATGCCTTGCCTGTGCTAGTACACGAAGTAAATATAATAAGCTTTGAAATTTTCTGCAGACTTGAAATACTAGTAAAGCTGCAAAAAAAAAAAAATACTAATTGGTTTGACTCCAATTAAAGGCAAAGCTAATTTGCGATGTTTTTGTCACCAAATGAGAGAAAAGATTAAAATCCACTTTTAAAGAATTTCTAATGCTAGGAAAAGAAAAGGAGTGGATGGGTGCTACAAAAAAAAAAAAAAAAATACTAAAGTAAAATGCATGCTACACGTGCAAACGATATCATACACAGCCATTTTTGTTACCATGGTGATTGGTTTGCCTGTTACGCAGGCATAGGCATGTATATCTGCATGGCCTATTGTCATGGCGTAGCTGTCTGCAATCCAACTCATCTCGCGCTCTCCTGTGCCCATATCAGGAGCTGGCACACATATACCGGGCCCTGGTGTGCGGGAAAATTTTGAATAATTAATAATCAAATATCTTTTATGCAAATTAGGCTCTAATGATGAGAAGAAATGCACCAACAACTCAAATTTTGTGTATGTAATTTTTCTACTGGTACCAATAATTGACACCTATCACCTCAAATTTAGAATGTGGTGTATATTTTCTTTTTATAAAAATTGATAACACCTTAAAAAGGTTTACTTTTCAAGTTTTTAATATTCATGATAACGACAAATTTGTATGCTTTATTATCTGGTATAATATCGAGTTGTACAGTGGCAATGTCTCCTCCTTGTGAGCCAATGAGAACATTGGTACATACAGAGGGATTTTGCACATGATGAATGCTGATTAATGTTACGTCATTATTATTAATTTTCTTCCAAATTGAACAAAAGGTGACAACGTAAAATTTTCATGATACAATTCATGACAAAAACACAATGCTATTTTTACCAAAAATTTGGATAAAAGTTGCTTTGAAATCTTTTAAACATTCATCATGAGCCATCCATTCTGCTGTCCCAATGAAACAATTCAAACTGACAACATCACATCTGTACCTGTGAGATTGGCTTGCCTGTAACACAAGCCGCTGCATTGATGTCGCCATAACCGATTGTAGTGGCATACGTATCAGCAATCCAACTCATTTCCCTTTCACTAGTTCCCATGTCTGGGGCTGGAACACATATTCCCGGCCCTGAATAAGCAAATATCAAAACTCTTCATATATGTATTTTTATGATCAAACACTAATCGTCCAAACCTCCGTCAAAGTCTTCCTGTGAAATTCTATCTAAAAGAATATTCTTGTGGTCGAAAGGTTGCATTTTACTGAAGGCTAAAACTTGAATTGTTTTAATTTCTTTTCACGCTTGGATTGTCTGGTCCTCCATTCTTTTGAGGGAGAACCACTAGGAGGCTGGAATTGGTTGAATATTTCCATTCATAAATATTGTAGCACTTTGCACATACTTACTGCCCCACCCCATCTACCCATCTACCCCACCCCATCTACCCCACCCCATCTACCCCACCCCATCTACCCCACCCCATCTACCCCACCCAATCTACCCCCACCCCATCTACACCAAACAGCGTTCAACAAATCGACCGTTCCACTTGTTTACGCAAAAGTTTATTGAACTGTCGTGTTTCTTTTTGGATTTTATAGAGCCTGTAATTGCTTTATATTTGTAGAGGATATATGGATTACAATTTTCACTGTTTTTTGGTACATGTAAGTGTTATTATTTCTACAGTATTCTCGGTAAAATTGCTGTAAGAAATATTCTACTCTAATGGGCATCGCTTCGACCAATATTATCGTGATTATTGTCGGACAAGTGGATTTTGCTTCTGGGCAAGCATTTCTGCGCATGTGTCTGACCGGTGGGCAAGTGAATTTTTGAGCTATTTGTCAAACGCTGACCCCAACACCCTAGTGTAATAAATCCCTTAATATCGCCTATTCATCTCTATATCATGGGTAATCCTTTCACCAAATGTGATCCAATTAACCCAAAACGTTTTGAGATATCTTGCCAACAGATTGCCAAACAGAGCTACAAACATAGCTACCTATAACCTTCACTGGCCGAGAAAGGTGCAAGCTTGGCTTTTTAACTTCTTGATAGTACATTACATAGGCTTGGATTAAAAACTGCCAATGCCAAAATGTATATGGTCTCTAAAAAAACTGTCGAAAAATTTGCTCATCATGAAAAATTATATTTCATTTTAAAAATCAAAATAAGTTTCGGCAATGTTTAATTACAGAAAGTGGCCCAAGGCCAGACTGCACTGCACATTAACACCTTTTTTTTCTCTTTTATCTTGTTTTTATATCTTTTTTATATAAGTATTCTTTCCTAATATCCCAAAAGCTGACCTTGCAGATTATAATGACAATGCACAGCAATGTGTTGAGCTTTGGCTAAACCAAATATAGCTGTTGACTTGATAAGAAGATCTCTAATGACGATACATTATTTTTTCAATATTTGAAAACATAAGATGCAAATCAAACGGAATCATAAATTTACCGATGAAGCCCTTCTTGGCTAGCTCCACAGCAAATCGTCTGGTCACTCTTTCAATCTCTGCTGGTGAATGGGCCGTGGGTCAATCTTGATTCCTCCTTTAGCACCACCAAATGGAACATCGACAACAGCACACTTGTATGTCATCAATGCAGCCAAAGCTTTAACCTCATCAGCATTAACGTCTAAACTGTAACGTATACCTAGAAAGTACATTAATGTAATGCGTGAATATATCCAGCAGGTGAAAAAAGAAAACTTGAAGTCTTTTTTTTTCTTTCTGAAAAGAAGATTAACTACCAATGAAAGATGACAGAAAGCGGTTGTCTGAAATTTAAAATGGGCTCAATTTAAGACTTTTGTCTGTTTTCATAACAATAATAGGCTCTCTGTCCATCCAAAACTGCCCACAAATACTAAAAGTGGTAGGGGTGTGCAGCCCATGAACCAAAAACTATACCCGCAGTATAACATATATATCTTTTGGTACCTGCAGTATGATTTTATACAATTTTGATACACAGTATAAAATAAGTCAATTTTGATATCTGCAGTATCGAGTAATCTATCAAATTAATTGTAAAATGAAAACCAGCAGTATGAAATTAACAGAGTAAAACAAAACAACATTTTTGGGATCTACACTATGAAAATGATAAAAAAATACACCTGCACTAAGAAAATTATGCAAAAAAAGGAACCTGCTCAGTTGGCGCATATATATACCTCACATATGGAAGTCCCCCTCATCCTCCCCAGGCTAAACAGAGGGAATTTTAATACCTGCTTTTAAACCATCAACAATAAAGGTTCTCCAAAAATTGTTGGATACAATTTTGTTATGAGAAATAAGCAAGGGCAAGCAGTACAGGTTAAAACATGCACAGCTAATAGTAAAATAAAAATCTGCCATCATGTACACATAATTAGATACAGAAAGTGTTCTAAGAAAAAAAGCTCCCTGTAAAGTCTTTAACTGAAAATGCTGTCATCTCAAGGATGAGACACACAACAGGACAAGACCAGAACAATACCAATCTTTGAATTTCACCAAGATAAAGAAACCAGAACTGTCATCAAACTCTTATCTATTACAGGCCTTCCTTTAGACCTATGATCCTCCTTATCACAATGAGTAAAGAGACTTGTGTGTTTTTCTTCCCAAAATACCTCCCAACATATTTTTCATTGTCAGATTTGTTTACACCATGTTTATTTAAATAAATGGGTGGGTGTCAGAGGTAAGGGTTTATGTGAGTGCATTTTAAGCTGACAAGACAAAATAGCAGGTGCAGGTAAGTTGGTGGATACAACATAGGTCTACCTTTACAATATAGGTTATAGGTTGCAAAGGTTGCCATACCTTGCATGAATACAGTGGATGAGTAGGACAGGGGGTGGGGGTAGGGGGAATAACTGTAAAGTAAGTGTAGATTTGATTTGTACATTAGTGTAAAATCTGAACAGTTATGTATTAGAGCTCAAGGAATCTTGTTTTTAGGTTGTGTTGATTTCAATTTTTAAAAGAATCAAAAGGCCTCTGTAGGAGCATGAGCAAAAGCCTGGTTGATCATGAGCAAAAGCCTCTGGTGGATCATGAGCAAAGGCCTCTAGTAGAGCATAAGCAAAGGCCTCTGGTGGATCATAAGCAAAAGCCTGGTTGATCATGAGCAAAAGCCTCTGATGGATCATGAGCAAAGGCCTCTAGTAGAGCATAAGCAAAGGCCTCTGGTGGATCATAAGCAAAGGCCTTTGGTGGATCATGAGCAAAGGCCTGGTAAATCATGAGCAAAGGCCTCTGGTGGAGCATGAGCAAAGGCCTGGTGGATCATGAGCAAAGGCCTCTGATGGATCATGAGCAAAGGCCTCTGATGGATCATGAGCAAAGGCCTCTGATGGATCATGAGCAAAGGCCTCTGATGGATCATGAGCAAAGGCCTCTGGAGGAACATGAGCAAAGGCCTCTGGTGGATCATGAGCAAAGGCCTGGTAGAGCATGAGCAAAGGCCTCTGATGGATCATGAGCAAAGGCCTCTGGTGGAGCATGAGCAAAGGCCTCTGGTGGATCATGAGCAAAGGCCTCTGGTGGAGCATGAGCAAAGGCCTCTGGTGGAGCATGAGCAAAGGCCTCTAATGGATCATAAGCAAAGGCCTCTGCTGGAGCATGAGCAAAGGCCTCTGCTGGAGCATGAGCAAAGGCCTCTGGTGGAGCATGAGCAAAGGCCTCTGGTGGAGCATGAGCAAAGGCCTTTGGTGGATCATGAGCAAAGGCCTCTGATGGATCATGAGCAAAGGCCTGGTAGAGCATGAGCAATGGCCTCTGGTGGATCATGAGTAATGGCATAAGGAAAGGCCTCTGCTGGAGCATGAGCAAAGGCCCCTGGTGAAGCATGAGCAAAGGCCTCTGATGGATCATGAGCAAAGGCCTCTGGTGGAGCATAAGCAAAGGCCTGGTAGAGCATGAGCAAAGGTCTCTGGTGGATCATAAGTAAAGGCACAAGGAAAGGCCTATGGAGGAGCATAAGCAAAGGCTTCTGCTGGAGCATGAGCAAAGGCCTCTGGTGGAGCATGAGTAAAGGCCTCTGGTGGATCATGAGCAAAGGCCTGGTAGAGCATGAGCAAAGGCCTCTGGTGGAGCATGAGCAAAGGCCTGGTAGAGCATGAGCAAAGGCCTCTAATGGATCATAAGTAATGGCCTCTGGTGGAGCATGAGCAAAGGCCTGGTGGAGCATGAGCAAAGGCCTGCTGGAGCATGAGCAAAGGCCTGCTGGAGCATGAGCAAAGGCCTCTAGCATGGATCATGGAGCATGAGTAATGGCCTCTGGTGGAGCATGAGCAAAAGCCTCTGATGGATCATGAGCAAAGGCCTCTAGTAGAGCATAAGCAAAGGCCTCTGGTGGATCATAAGCAAAGGCCTTTGGTGGATCATGAGCAAAGGCCTGGTAAAGCATGAGCAAAGGCCTCTGCTGGAGCATGAGCAAAGGCCTCTGCTGGAGCATGAGCAAAGGCCTCTGGTGGAGCATGAGCAAAGGCCTCTGCTGGAGCATGAGCAAAGGCCTCTGCTGGAGCATGAGCAAAGGCCTCTGGTGGAGCATGAGCAAAGGCCTCTGGTGGAGCATGAGCAAAGGCCTCTGGTGGAGCATGAGCAAAGGCCTCTGTTGGATCATGAGCAAAGGCTTCTGCTGGAGCATGAGCAAAGGCCTCTGGTGGAGCATGAGCAAAGGCCTCTGGTGGAGCATGAGCAAAGGCCTCTGCTGGAGCATGAGCAAAGGCCTCTGCTGGAGCATGAGCAAAGGCCTCTGCTGGAGCATGAGCAAAGACCTCTAATGGAGCATGAGCAAAGGCCTCTGGTGGATCATGAGCAAAGGCCTCTGCTGGAGCATGAGCAAAGGCCTCTGCTGGAGCATGAGCAAAGGCCTCTGCTGGAGCATGAGCAAAGGCCTCTGGTGGAGCATGAGCAAAGGCCTCTAATGGAGCATGAGCAAAGGCCTCTGGTGGATCATGAGCAAAGGCCTCTGGTGGAGCATGAGCAAAGGCCTCTGATGGATCATGAGCAAAGGCCTCTGATGGATCATGAGCAAAGGCCTCTGGTGGAGCATGAGCAAAGGCCTCTGATGGATCATGAGCAAAGGCCTCTGCTGGAGCATGAGCAAAGGCCTCTAATGGAGCATGAGCAAAGACCTCTGGTGGAGCATGAGCAAAGGCCTCTGGTGGAGCATGAGCAAAGGCCTCTTGTTGGATCATGAGCAAAGGCCTCTGGTGGAGCATGAGCAAAGGCCTCTGGTGGAGCATGAGCAAAGGCCTCTGGTGGATCATGAGCAAAGGCCTCTGGTGGATCATGAGCAAAGGCCTCTGGTGGAGCATGAGCAAAGGCCTCTGGTGGATCATGAGCAAAGACCTCTGGTGGATCATGAGCAAAGACCTCTGGTGGATCGTGAGTAAAGACCTCTGGTGGATCATGAGCAAAAGGCCTCTGGTGGAGCATGAGCAAAGGCTCTGTGGAGCATGAGCAAAGGCCTCTGTGGATCATGAGCAAAGGCCTCAGGTGGATCATGAGCAAAGACCTCTGGTGGATCATGAGCAAAGGCCTCTGGTGGAGCATGAGCAAAGGCCTCTGGTGGATCATGAGCAAAGGCCTCTGGTGGAGCATGAGCAAAGGCCTCTGGTGGAGCATGAGCAAAGGCCTCTGGTGGAGCATGAGCAAAGGCCTCTGGTGGATCATGAGCAAAGGCCTCTGGTGGATCATGAGCAAAGACCTCTGGTGGATCATGAGCAAAAGGCCTCTGGTGGAGCATGAGCAAAAGGCCTCTGGTGGAGCATGAGCAAAAGGCCTCTGGTGGATTATGAGCAAAGACCTCTGGTGGATTATAAGCAAAGACCTCTGGTGGAGCATGAGCAAAAGGCCTCTGGTGGAGCATGAGCAAAAGGCCTCTGGTGGATCATGAGCAAAGACCTCTGGTGGATCATGAACAAAGACCTCTGGTGGATCATGAGCAAAGACCTCTGGTGGATCATGAGCAAAAGGCCTCTGGTGGAGCATGAGCAAAGGCTCTGTAGGAGCATGAGCAAAGGCCTCTTGCTGGATCATGAGCAAAGGCCTCAGGTGGATCATGAGCAAAGACCTCTGGTGGAGCATGAGCAAAGGCCTCTGGTGGATCATGAGCAAGGCCCTGGTGGATCATGAGCAAAGACCTCTTGTTGGAGCATGAGTAATGGCATAAGGAAAGGCCTCTGGAGGAGCATGAGCCAAGGTCTCTTGTTGGATCATGAGCAAAGGCCTCTGGTGGAGCATGGGCAAAGGCCTCTGGTGGATCATGAGCAAAGGCCTCTGGTGGATCATGAGCAAAGGCCTCTTGTGAGCAAACGCCTGGTGGATCATGAGCAAAGGCCTCTAATGGCATAAGGAAAGGCCTCTGGAGGAGCATGAGCAAAGGCCTCTTGTTGGATCATGAGCAAAGGCCTCTGTGGAGCATGGGCAAAGGCCTCTGGTGGAGCATGAGCAAAGGCATCTGGTGGAGCATGAGCAAAGGCCTCTGGTGGATCATGAGCAAAGACCTCTTGTTGGAGCATGAGCAAAGGCCTCTGGTGGATCATGAGCAAAGGTCTCTGGTGGTGCATGGGCAAAGGCCTCTTGTTGGATCATAAGCAAAGGCCTCTGGTGGAGCATGAGCAAAGGCCTCTGTTGGAGCATGGGCAAAGGCCTCTTGTTGGATCATGAGCAAAGGCCTCTGATGGATCATGAGCAAAGGCCTCTGGTGGAGCATGAGCAAACGCCTGGTGGATCATGAGCAAAGGCCTCTAATGGATCATGAGTAACGGCATAAGGAAAGGCCTCTGGAGGAGCATGAGCAAAGGCCTCTTGTTGGATCATGAGCAAAGGCCTCTGTTGAAGCATGGGCAAATGCCTCTTGTTGGATCATGAGCAAAGGCCTCTGGTGGAGCATGGGCAAAAACCTCTGGTGGAGCATGGGCAAAGGCCTCTTGTTGGATCATAAGCAAAGGCCTCTGGTGGAGCATGAGCAAATGGCTCTGGTGGAGTATGGGCAAAGGCCTCTTGTTGGATCATGAGCAAAGGCCTCTGGTGGAGCATGAGCAAAGGCCTCTTGTTGGATCATGGGCAAAGGCCTCTTGTTGGATCATGAGCAAAGGCCTCTTGATGGATCATGAGCAAAGGCCTCTGGTGGGGCCTCTGGTGGAGCATGAGCAAAGGCCTCTGGTGGAGTATGAGCAAAAGCCTGTCTTGGAGCTGGAGGTATCTCTTTGATTCTCATTAAGAGGTGAGGGGCAACATTTGTTTTTTTCTTTCAAGTATTTACTTATTTGAGAGAACAATAGCAAAATGTTTGAAAGATGGAAGGATTGTCACAATTTTCAACCTCAGCCAACCCTTATTGTGCTACTGACAAAAAGTTGATCAGGCAGTCCTTAAAAAAAATGTGGTTTGCTTTAACAGGCTTCAGTAAAAAAATTTGGGTAGGTAGTCAGGCAAATTATTATTTTGGCTACATTCAACTTAAATCTGATACCTTTTATACACTAAAGCACTACCATTCTGACCTAATTGAGATATGTATGTATGTACGTAGATAGATACATAGATAGATAGATATATATATATATATATATATATATATATATATATATATATATATATATATATATATATATATATATATATATATATATATATATATATATATGTATGTATATATATATATATATATATATATATATATATATATATATATATATATATATATATATATATATATATATATATATATATATATACCATATATATATATATATATATATATATATACATACATATATATATATATATATATGTATATATATATATATATATATATATATATATATATATATATATATATATATATATATATATATATATATATATATATATATATATATATATGTATGTATATATATATATATATATATATATATAGTATAGGATACAGCAAACAACTATATATATATATATATATATATATTTAAGGATGACCATAAACAACTAATTTTTAAGAATGACCTCAACTTACCTCCTTTGCATGGTGTTCTATGCTGGCTGTGTTGCGCTCTATAAGCCTCGATGATCATGAAAGAACCATCGTCCTTCTTCAACGGAAAGTTCAAACTAAGAAGGTGATTGCAAGGTTTGAGGAGTTTCAAGATTCCTTGAACCTGCAGAAATGAATAAATCAGATGAACAGGAGCAAGGCCATGCAGTTTCCCCTTCCACTGTAGGCATTAATGTGAATGCAATTCTTCTTTCTTTCATTTTCTTATACAAATAAAAAGTCTGCCACAATCATAACATCATTATATTTTGAAATTACTGGAAAGGTATCGTCCCATAGACAAATTCACAAGTGAACGCCGCCAACGTAGTAATGTCACTATTGGTTTTCAATTTTCCTTATTAATTGCCAGAAATCTGTGATGTTATCGATAACAAATGTAGGCCCCTATGTTTGGTCCTGTGGATGTGTAATCAATAACATCGCAGATCTATCGCAATCAATGGGAAAATTGAAAAACGGAAATAACAATACCAGCATGGCGGTGTTCCCTTCTGAGTATATCTTATGAGACAATACCATTTCTTTAAGCAAATGAATAAAAAGACTGATAAAACTCATTTGAATTTTGTGTAATCTCATGAATATTCATATATTTTTACTAATTTCTTTTGGGAAAGATGGCAGGCAACTCCTTGAGTCAGCCGCTTGTTTTCTGCTTAATTTCTATGTATCCTAGGAGAGATTTTTCAAATAAAATAAATAAATGATTCTTTGATTAACAAAGAAATAAATATTAAAGGCTCAAGACATGTGTTTTCATAGTTTTTGAAATTTTCTAAATATTTGCTGTGTGTGATAAGATTTTTCCATTGTGTATATACATTAAGTTTCATGAGTGACCCCTTCATGGAAGAAACCATATTGTGGCCTACTGTATATGATAGAGGACTATTAAAGAAACAAATTGGTGGAACATACATGTTGATATCCTCATCCGTTTAGGAGATATCACACATTCAAATATTGAAGTGTATTGAAAAGGGACCAGTGCAGTAATTAGTATAGAGTGTGATTTTATACTTGCACAGCAATTTTTCATGCATTTCTTAAAATAACTAAAATATACTGTTATTTTGTTAAAGAGTGTAAAGTATCTGACCAGTTAAGTGGATGCTGTAACCCGGCGATTCTTAATAGCAGCCCGCAGGCCAAATCTGGACCACCAGACAATCCACTCTGGCCTGTGAGCAATAGTCGTAGCGGAGAAAAAAAAATCTAAATGAGATCGGTAAAAATCCCAAAATACTTGTTTATTTTGGGTTTTTCCTAGGCAGGTCTGCGCACTATAACATCGCGGCTTATCAGGAAAATTTTATCTTTGGTTCCATTATAAAATGGGCAGACTCGTGGCTTGTCAAAGAAAAGCTGATAAGAGAACCATGGACATCTGGCATAAATCCTTCTTATCGCATGCGCTTTCAGCTTGTTTGTATTCAGGGATTGTTTTGACGGGTTTGTTCGTCACGTGACGCTGGTTTTGTCATGTGATTGGCCCAAGACCTGACCTTGTTCCAGATTATTTTTTTTTATTTGGTGTTCTTTGATTATATCTCCTACATTCAATTTGTAAACTGAAGTTATGCAGATTAAAAAGAATAGCAGGATGTGTCAAAACAATGTTTTCTGGGATCCAGATATAAAGAGTCCAAATTTTATTGAAAAAACACATACCGTGAATCTTTTATTTTCAGAAGTGTTTCTGTGAAAATAGTACAGTATAGAAATCTTTATCTACAGAGTGTTTCTGTGAAAATAGTGCAGTACAGTACAGAAGTGAAAATTGTACAGTACAGAAGTGTTTCTGTGAAAATAGTACAGTACAGAAGTGTTTCTGTGAAAATTGTACAGTGCAGAAGTGTTTCTGTGAAAATTGTACAGTACAGAGGTGTTTATGTGAAATTGTACATTACAGAAGTGTTTCTGTGAACATTGTAATGTACAGAAGTGTTTCTGTAAAAATTGTACAGTATAGAAATGTTTCTGTGAAAATTGTACAACACAGAAGTGCTTCTGTGAAAATTGTACAGCACAGAGGTGCTTCTGTGAAAATTGTACAGCACAGAAGTGCTTCTGTGAAAATTGTACAGCACAGAAGTGCTTTTGTGAAAATTGTACTGGACAGAAGTGTTTCTGTGAAAATTGTACAACACAGAAGCATTTCTGTGAAAATTGTACAGAAAGATGTAAGGAATGAAGTCAGCAGCTGTTTTACATATTGATAATATCAACATCCTTTGGTGACATTGATATTAGCTAAACAGTGAAACAGTGAAAATTTGAAATTGGAAAATTACAAACTATTGGAAAATTACTTTTCAGTGTAAATTAAACTCTCATGATGGCTTCATTTGAATGCAATTTCTGTTTGTCTTTTAATTAATTTTTGTTAGTACTCTTAACTGCAATACTACATTGCTAGTTTGCAGTACACCTGGCAACTAAGCACAACAACCAAAAACCTCTTACCCGTTGTCTCTTTTCTTGTTCATTTTCATGTGTCTTCAGGGTATCAACCAGCATGTCTTGTACAAGTTCTGCGCCTCTGTCATAAAATAGCTCCACCATGCGAAAGAAATTAGGATTATCTACAATAAAAAGATTAAAATCATTGAATATCTTTTAATCTGCATCGAGTGGTCTCTTTTAGAATATTGGGATGCAGTGCAAATTTCTTGCAAATAGCTTTATATTCTGCTCAATACCACTATTTTAGCTTATAAAAACGAGCAAAACAATATTGAACTAAATACTGTAACTCGAGACTTGCCAGTCATCAATTCCATTTCCAAACTAGAATCATAGCATTCTGCAGAGTGCACAACTCCACCCAGGGCCCTGTTCAATCCCCACTCAGAATATAATCTACCTCAGAAACCAGAGGCCCACCAAGTTATAATCTAAAACAATCTCTTTCTCACTGTTTTGCCATAATTTGCATTTTAAACACTTCACTATCTACCCTCTGATCATTGTTTTCAGTTTTATTCAGGCTAAGCATTCATTGTTTGTCTGAAGTTTTATTCAGGCTTAAGCATTCATTGTTTGAACTCTATTCAGCCAACATTCACATTCCATCATATTCCTTTCATACAAGAAGCCAATTGTTTTAATTTTCTTTGATACCAGAAACCACTTCATCTGATTTTCTTAGAATCCAGAAAATTAATTATTTTGAATTCTTTTCAGCACATGAATTTATTGGAATCCAATAAAAAGTTTCAACTATATAAGCCTTCACAGATCTCATCTTAAAACATCCCCACCCCTCCATTTCTGCCCTTCGCATGTTCCATTAAGTCCACAATTTCAATCAATTCTTTCTGAATCAGTAGCACAACGACACACCAAATTTATTCAAAATCCAATCATCAGTTATTGAGATATCTTGATGACAAACAGACAAGAAAGCAATCCAAGGAGTTGCTGATAGCATACAGCATAGTGGGGAAATAGCTAATAATAATAACTAAGGGGAGATTATGACCCCTAACGCCTAATATGAGGTCATCATATGCGACCCCTGGTGGGCTCCACCAGCCCCCTAATATCAACGGGGGTGGCCACATAATGCAGGATGTATAGGCAGTTATTTGCCTAATACAGCAAAGTGACTACAATACCTCATCCCTACATAATATGTGGGTGATGAGATAACAAACAAACAGACACAAAAACATAACTCTCCCTATTCGGTGAAGTTCCCTACTGAATGCACCACTGTGAGGATGTCTTTGTCACACATACTTAGTAAATATGCTCATGAAAATGCTTATGTTTAAATGACACAGCACGCTATTTAATTATGGGCCAGGCCCAACACTTCACTTAGCAGCTTGGGAGCCTTACAATTTGACATATTCAATTTCAACTTCAATCATAGGTGAATTCTCATTAAAAACAACAACGACAAAAAACAAGTATCAGATCAAAATTCCTTAAAATTGATCTATAAATCTTGAATGTTTTGCCAGAACACTTACCACTATTGCCACAACTTACATTATATTGCCAATTTAATTTCCATCATTTCTGCATAAACCTTAGACCATACACATTGAAGTTTGCCTCTCTGGCTTCCCTAGTTGGATACTCCACTGGTTAAGAGTTTAATATAGTGTATTCCGTAAGTTGGTTTGTAGGCAATTATTAGTTGTGTTAGCCACTTTTCTGCATAAACACTAATCCACCTTCAATTTTTCGCCTTTTGCAGGTCAAGTTCAATATGCCACTGATCCGTAATTCAATTGAACGTTGTCAGTGAAAACAATGTCAGACCATTTCCTTTAAACTTGGTTATCCATGCATAGAATTTGAATTGAGTGAAACATGATTATTTGATTATAGATAAAATAAAAAGTCAAGGACCTAAAACGATAGGGTGGTGAGGGCATGGGGAACACGCAAGGTAGTTTTTCAACACAGTTGGAAATGCGTAATCTACAACTAGGCCGCTCTTGTCACCATGTAAGGCCTGTGTACATACTACCCCTCCAGGCTTAACACAAACATGCTTGAATCATGTGAATAACATGTATAAATAAAAGTGTGTTCATGTTTTGCCCCTGCCTCTAACTAAAACCTTTGACTGCAGCCAAAGGTGGAAAGATGTTGCCCATAGGTAAAACTTTACTACCGAAAGTGTGTGTGTGTGTGTGTGTGTGGGATGTCAAATGTGAGGAAAATTATGGGGGGACATCAAATGTGAGGGGAATCATAGAATCTTGCTAAGATACAAAATTTGCCTTACCTGAAATAAATTCAGAAAAAAAAGAAAAAAAAAGGAGGCAAAAGTGCATCCTTGCTTCCCCCAAATCCCCATCTATGCTGTTGCCCCTTTGACAGTAATATGCATAAAGCCACATATATCACTGAATTCATTTCTCTTTATTTTTCATCACTTTTTGGAAAAGGTCGCTTCATTTTCATGTAAATTCCTGCAAGTTGCTGGAAAATTCCTTATAATTTCGGGACATTATACCAACAATAACATATGCATCAATTTTACCACATTTTCATCAGTTTTTCTAATTTTGATTAAAATTTTCCCCCCAATTTTACTTCCCAACAGGAATAAAAGCATGTAACCGGGAACTTAAAATCTTCCCTTGAGAGACCCCCAACCCCTTCCCAAGTTATCGGAAAAGTTTGGTTCTGGCATGCTTCAAAGAAAATTGGTCCTCGCTAGAGCTGTGACCGTTTAGCATGTGCACGCTAAACGTTCGCAAATGCAGTAAACGTTTACTAATTATCGAATTGCTAGTAATTGTTTTTCATAGCAGAGTCTTGCCGTTAAAAATCAATATCATTCAAATCACACACACCTTCGGCTGACAAAATTCCAATCAATAACTTTTAACAAACTGTAAACCCGATTAGCATAATCCTTTTTAAATGCGAGAATCACAAATGCTCACTTAATCACCTTTGAATGAAGATATTTTGCCGAAATCAGAGTAACTTGTGAAATGCACCGCGAATTTGCAGCAGTAAACAGTGAACTGGTGAAGCTAACAAGGCTTTAATCCCACTCAATCAAGACCTGTTTTACAAGCTGTTAAATCAACCCAAAACACACGGTCAAAATACTTTAATCGTGCCAATCAGTGCATTTACATGTAAATATTACCTGATGAGTCAAATACATCAAGAAAGAAAAATATTGCAAAAAAAAAGAAAGAAGATTTAATAGACCTGAAAGTCTGCGTGCTCCGCAAACATGGCCGCTATTTTTTCAAGAGGACTGATATGAGCATTACTACCGTGGTGGTGGTGTAGTTTTGAAATGTTTTATGGCAAGATAGTATGCAAGATTTTCACAGTGAAAGCCTAGCGAGTATGGCAAAAAAGTTATGCGATGTTGAGATTCAAAGACATTAAAGGAAATTTTTCTGTTCTTTTTAAACTGAATTTCCATGTACATTTTCCATAAAAATGATGATTTATACTGTAGAATTCCAGCGCCTATTTGGGCAATGGAGTCAATACTTTTGCCATACTGGTTGCGCAATTTTTTACTTAAATTGGAGCAAGTTTGGTGTGCTTAAATTTAAGTACTAAACGCGTGTAGACAACACACGCTCGCATTTTTTGGCGTGTACACGTTTATTAAAATCCCTAAACATTCACAGCTCTAGTCCTTGCCCCACCTTCACCCTCCAACACGAAAAAGGTTTAGTTATGCCACTAAATTTCCCATTTTATCGCAGTATTTCAAGTGCATTGCATCCTTAGTCGACAAAAATTGGGGAATTAAACCTAATTCGGAATTAATTGTTGAGACATATTCCTTTTATATATCTACCGAAATTTACATGTGTTGAGCTTGTCAGGGGTGTCGGAAGGAACTCGGGGCAAGGGGGGCAGAAAATCAAGTAACGGCACTTTCTTTCACTAGGGGAACTTTCCATTTCCCAAGAAGGACAATTTTGTCAGTTTTCAAAAAAGTGGGGGCATGTGCCCCGTCCCCAGGTTTCTACACATATGGTTTGAGTTTAAGCAGGATTTGTGGTGAGCACCCCCACCTTTTCCCAAACGGATATTTTGTATTATGATGTTTTGTATCCTAATGGATTTTGTATCTTAACGTAATTTTGTAATCCCCCTCCCCACACACCTTTGACTTTTCCGTGTAAACAATATACATTTTGTAAACGGTAAACAATGTTTTTGATCGTGTACACAATAATCGGTCACAGGTCACATACCTAGTATAATGAAAAACCAGAAAATCCTAGTATAGCAGGAAACTACAATAAAGGAATTAATTTCAACAATTTTTAACACATACTATACATGTAGGTCACCAATTTTCTTGACACTTTCAGGATTTATAAAGAAAAGATTGAAAAATCTAAAAACATCAATTTTAGTCAACAATCTATAATTTTTTTGCAAAAAATGGGTTTTTATTTCAAACTGATACAATTTTAAGAAAAAAAATTAGGCTTCAAGAAAATCCTGTTTATTAGTTTTGAAATATTTCTTACCTTCTTTCAGCAATTTTGCTGTTCATTTTCTTCCCATTATTCCAAAATAATTTCAAATTTATACCTTTTTGTGCAAATTTGGTTGAAAATGGATAAACCAAATTTTGCATACTTGTCAGCCATTTTAACAAAACTAAAGAAAAATAGCTGAATAACAGTGCGGAGGAATGTTAACAATGTCAACAATGTAAAAATCCTACTAAAGCCTAATCCTAAAAACCTAATCCTAAAACCCTAATCCTAAAACCTAACATTATTCCTAAAACCTAATCTGAAAATGAGGATCTACATTAGTTATGTGCACGTTTTTGTTTATATCAGTTAAACAGCAAAAGACTTGCAGACTCCACTCGTCAGTGCAACAGCAGGCTTGATAGGCCACACTTGAAACAATTCTAAACCCTTTTGGGTCAATCGACAGTTAAAACAACCATTCAACGATTTTCGCTAACACTCAAACAGCAGTTTTTTCAAGCCCACACCATTTGCGGAAACGTTGACGACAACAGATGTACAAAACTTGCTCCGAAAAAGCTGGGAATTTCAGCATACAGGAGCTGGGTAGAGATTTTTTAAATAAAAAATCGGGTGTCAAAGGAATTCCTCTCATGACTGTTGGGGGTCACAAGCACAGGTACAGTAGGCGGGGCATTTTTGTAGGAATACATTTTCCGTGGAAATGGCAGGTACTGCATACTGCCTAACATTTTGATCCCTATAGTTGGTGTTTCAAGTGTGACCTATACACACTGACTTAAAAGATCCAAATCTAAAGAGGTAAAAGTTATTTTCAATCAATGAAATAAAGCCAAAATAAAAAAAAAGAATAAGAATTATTCCTCTTTTTAAACAATTTTGGCTTAGTTTCTACTTAAAAGACCAAATTTTAATGATATGCGCAATTGTTGCCATGACAGAAAAAGTCCTGCATTTTCATTTGGTAATTCAGAATATGGGCAAACTTGCCTATCTAGTAGAATAGGCAACATTCTCCCACAAAAAGCAAACTTCACCAATATAAATTATACATTTAAATTTGTATACTAGTTCATATATTGGAAAAATACACTTTAATTACACATGTCACACATTATGACCTATTGGCCTAATTAACCCTTAACTCTATCACGCGACGATATTATTGCCGTTTTCAAACCACCTTTTCTAATAATAAAAACGGGACTTTACCAAAGTCCTATAGGAGTAATCTTGGTATTATTTTAAAGTACTTGGATATTTCTTTCACAAAATAAAACTTTTTTATAAAAGTCATGTTATAGAATTTTGAGAAAAAGTACCTTGAAAATGGGTAAAACTCAAAAAATTGACATTTCTTCATTTAAATCTTACAATAACTTTAAAATCACATTTTTGCTTCAAAATCAAGTATGAAAATCCTAAGACATGATATAATTGATTTCTGGTTTAATTTTTATAATCCCTACCTGCAATCTTTTGTTCTGGAAAAATTTCTTCAAAATTTCATGATTTTCTGCCATTTTTGGCCCTTTTTTTCCTTCTTCAAAAGTAGAGTACCAAAACCAAAATTCTAACATTATGGTATTAAATCTAAAAGTCAAGTTTAGGCCATTAAAACATGCAAAAATATCGTGAAACATAAAAAACTAAATAAAAATCAAGCTATGTCACCCCACACTGGCACGTTCCGATGTAAGTTGTTAAAAGAATGCAAAATTGGCCCAATATCTTTGAGTTTTCCCAGATATTTTAAGACAAAAAAGCTCAAGGTTATGTACCTTACCTAGTAACTCAGAAAACATGTAAAACCTAACAGTCTTTATAACTACAACACCTCTTTAAGTTCTACCAATTGAATAACAAAGAAAGGAGAGGCCCTGACTTGTCAATGTCAATGAAAGAATGTTATTCAACTCCCTTTCCAACCTGTACCCTCCCCCAACCCCTACACATTCCCAGAACAACATCCTGGATTGTAATACAACTTCCAATTTAAGAAAATATGTGTGTCAAGCAAAGAAAGCAGCATGAAAAATGTACAATAACATTAAAGCAAAATTATGCGAAACAATATTGCTAACGTACGACAAACTAGACATTGGAAACGATACAAATCCCCTTACTGCTGATAATACATATTCCAGACTGTCCCACATTCCATCCCAACCTGTCCCAAATGTCATTCCATGCCTATACTCCATGCAATCACACCTGAAAACCAGATACAATATGTCATTCCACCACTTGCATGACCCACATGCCATCACAACTGAAATCCAGATGGCATCCCACCACATGCCATTCCGCCCTGTCCCAAATGTCGACCCACCCTGTTCCACATGCCAGCCAACCATGTTCCACATGCCAACCCATCCTGTTCCACATGCCAACCCACCCTGTTCTACTTGCCAATCCACCCTGTCTAACATGCCAACACATCCTGACCAACATCCCACCACACCCTGCCCTACATACAATTCCACCCTGTCCCACATAACCTCATCCTAATTCCTTCAGCTTCTTTATCATCATGTCATGTTCTACCCCACATTCTGCTCATTGTTTATATTTCTGAAATCCCTAATTTAACATTCTTTAGAAGCGAGGAAACTTTTATTTTTAATTGCTTCTTCATTCACGACAAAACAAACATTTGCTATTCATGTCAGGATTATCAATATCATAACAAAACTAGAAATGAGAAGTTAGTAAGTCATAAGCCATATATTTATGATCTCAGGTCAAACATATTGCAGCAAATGCACACTATACCTCACCATTAAGTGTGTAAACAATGTTCTTCACATATACTGTATGATCATTTGTTTACACAAAATCATCATATCCACTTTCAATTCAAGAGTACCACATAATATGTGGCACACATACAATTTTGTTCATTGCTATGCAAATAGACTAATTATTATGCACACACAACCCCCAATCATGCTCAACTGAACAGTACCAATGCCCTCCACCACTGAATCAAATAGCAAGTTATTATATCTGAAATCTGAAATCATTTTGTTAAGATAACATACATGTAGATAAAATCCTTCAAGAGGACATGCTCATAGAACAGTACCTATGTCCTCTACCCCTGTCAAAAGTACCAAGTTATTATCTAAGGTTAAATATTTTATGTGAAATCTATCGTTATAAAAGTAACCTAATTAATATGAACATTACACCTCACCATTAAGTGTAGACAATGGTCTTCACACATACATGTATGATCATTTGTGTAAATAAAATCCCCACTCCCACTTTAACTTTGAGATATTACAGATAGGTGTTCGCCCGCTGATTCTTTTGACGCTTGGACGTTCGCAGTGTTTTTGATTAGGTACAGACACTTCAACACTTTGTACAGTGAACCATCGCGGAGAAGGATTGGACAGCAGCTATTGAGGTTTAAAACGTAGGTGCCCATTAAGAATAAGTCTTTTTGAATCGTTTATGCTATCTTTACATAGTAGAACAAATTTCTTAACTTATAATTACAAAAGGCAACAGCCACAAATTCGTCGCAGAAAGGCTCATTTTAAGCTGTGCGTCGTCAATATTTGTTTACGCTAATATGTTGAGCAATGCAAACATTTTCCACATTATAATTTGCACAACGACTTCTGACTGTGTATAGCTGATGTATGTGGCTACAATACACAGTCATGTTATCTGACTGAGTATCAGTGGCTAGCGATTTAGCCTGTCACACTACAGTACAGACAGGATTTTTCCGAAATTGTTGCAAATCTGGAGGAAATATCGTAGAAAAGATCATTTTGAAATATATGTATCGTGAATACGTAGAATAAAGCATGGTGGTCACTTGTGCACAAATCGTGGCACGTTTTCACCGACAAAGAGTGCCGAATGTTCAAAATAACAGGATAATTAAATATAATTTACCGCTAGGCCTAGGCCCCCCTAGCCTAACGTTAGGTCTAGACTACTAGGATTTTACCGAAAAACCTTATTTCTACAATTTGCCGTTATTCTAGGATATTAACAGAATATGAAAGGCTAAGAAGTACAAACCCTCTTCTTCTTCCTCTGCAGCTGCAGTGCTGAAACATTTAGCAGACTGTTTGGAGCCTAACGTTGTATCTGTACTGTGTAGCCTAATGTTATGGGAACGACTGCTTTGGGATCCGGCTAACGCTGGCACACCAAAAACTGCCTGACGTTCACCAGCTTTTGTCACCTCTCTGACAACAGTCGTTGCCAAATTTCGAAGCATTTTGAAATCTTATATGAGACAATAAAAATACGAAAGTTTCTGAACTTAATGGCAATTTCTAACAATTTTAAAGCCGGTACGGTAGTGCAATCAAATTTGATCGATTGAAATGTCGATGAGCGAGTCGGTCATCAGTCAATTGTGTTTCGTGACCTATACTTGGCCTTGCGGGGAAAGGCGGAGGTGTGTCAAATTTGACTAATCAACAAGCAATATAACTATGACGTAAAAACAGCTGTTAAGGCATGCGGCTTCGCTACCTAATTAGTACGTGAATTAAACAGGAACTGTAACTCGAAAAGAGCCAGTAAGTGCAGTGACGCAGATAAGTAAGGGGAGTTAATAATGATATTTAAGGAGATTTTTAATTCCCAAATGGGGATGGGGGTTGGGGTGTTGGGGGGAGGGGTGGAGCATACTTCACAGAGGAAGGTTGAACAATATTTTGTTTTCCAAAAACTTATTGCATTTTTTTAAATTATGTCTGAAGGGTTGGGAGGGGGTATGGAGGAGGGATGGGGTTGGGGAGGGATTGGGGAGGGAGGGATGGGCGAGGGGAGGGATGGGGAGAGGAGGGACGGGGGAGGGTAGGGATGGGCTAGGGGAATGAGGGAGTAGGTACAAATTCCCCTTTATCCCAAGAAATTACCTTACACCTTCCTGCTCAGCTTCCAGCCAGGAGTCTATCAGAACCTTAGAAAGTTGCCAAGATAGTCAACCACCAATTAGTTGTGTAGCTATATGAAACGACCTGAAATATGCCTGATTATTTTTATTCTGGCATATTAATCAGCTCATCAAGAGATTTTGTATGGTACACATTCCTATTTCATCTGATTCTCATTTTCCGGCCCAAAGAAGATTTTTCCCGAAGATGGACGCTGAGACTTCAAGGAGTACGAACCTTCATACTACAACCATAGAGTGTGACGTCATTCGGCCTATGACGTCACACTCTCTGCTACAACTCATTCGCTCTGAATCTCTGATTTAGAGTATGGATGATTACATACATAAACAATTTACACGCTTAAGCAAAGTCAACTGGTCAATGAGCTTCAACAAGTGTTTTAAAAAAAAGTTGATTTTCGGTATAAAGACTTCCATATTTTAACATGTAAATCAGCACACGGAAACTTGAATTGGTTTTACATCTTTTAAATATTGTAGTAACTTAATTGCTTTCCTAAAAGGATACACATTTTTCGTTTAAATTAAAAGTTTCGACTCATTTTCTGCAAGCGTCTTGACAAAAATGTGATCCGCTTGTAAGCATTTTTCTCAACCAAAAAGAAGATAGGACGTTTGCGTAAAGAAATGATTGACATATTTTTGAGTGCGTATCTGCATCGCATGTGCAACCTTGACGTGCGTCCTATGTGCGTATTATTTACGTACAATTTGTATGTCCAAAAGAACTAGGGCTAGAAGTAGGGTTTGAATAATTCTAATAGTGCGCAACAACGCAATGGTCGCGTCTTGTAACGAACGGGTAGCGTTTTTTTTTTTTTGTATTTGCGCCCGTTTTGACCCCTCCTTTTTCAAGTTATATGCACGCGTTTGCGACATTAGTTGCAACGCTAACGTCCTGTGCACAAGACACTTAATTTCTTCCAGGAAATTGACAATTTTTACCCTTTTTCACAAGGAATTTAGGGAATCTACCAAAACGTAAGCTGTTCAGCTGCATGTTAGTGTGGTTACATTAGGCAAAAGTTCAGGGCGTCGGTGTTAATTTTGATGCTCTTTTGTGACCACTGTAGAAGAGGTTATGTATTATTGGCAGATTTTGTAGGCTTCAGGCAATATCGGCATCATATTGCTTTTTAGTTTTTTATGTGAATTTTCTCAAGGGGTGATGGGGAGGGGGCTGACCTAAGTGATGGTAATAAAGGATTAATTCATAATTCCTTATATTTTCGGCACAAGTTCGGCACAGATTAAGTGATGCCCAAATGCATCCAGCATCATCTCTGCACAGCTTCTATGCATTATCCTGTGCTAAAAATATAGCGCACCATGAATTAACTCTGTTCATATATATATGACGCTTTTTTTCTTTCTTTTTTCTCAAAATTCGGGATAAACATTTTGAAAAAAATATACAAACTTTCACTTTTGGAATAATTTGTGTAAGATCATGACAATATATGAAGACGCATAGTATTATCACGCGTCGTGTAAACATGCGCACATTGTACATCGCACGAGAACAATGGACAATTTAGATGCACTGCCAAAAGATTTGTGCGTGAATGTTGACTAAAGAGTTCTCACGGATAGATATTCGGCGTTTTAGCTTTTCGCAAAGAGTTGTTAATGAGTGGAATGGTTTGCCTGTGAGTGGGTAGTTAGCTCCAATTCTGTTCACAATTTCAAAGTCAACATTGATAAGTTCTTTACTAACTCTGGGCGTCTTTGATTTGTTTTTCTTTTTCGTGGTGGTGGTGTTAGTTTGGGCATTTAATGGGGTGATTCACCCTTCTTATAGCCCGTCATCTTGTTATGTCATGTTATGAATGGTTTGATGCGCTCATGCATTTAGCACATGATAATCAATGGGTTCTTGCAATGCATTATGTATGTAGAGTATATATGAATGCATGATAAACATTTAATGGACGTCAATTTCACTTAAAATGTTATGCTGCAAAACTCATTTGCCTGAGGCTGTTTTCCACTACACACCATCAACTCAGCCAGCATGAACAGTTGGGCCCATGCAAGTTTTACTCGGTGGGCTGAACTGGGCAGGGGCTTGCCCAATCGGGGCCTATGTGGGTTAAGCGTGAGCAAACAGGGCTGATTAGGACAAGATTTACATACGGGCTATCTGCTCTTCAGGCCTATGTGGGCTACATAAGGGCAACCACAAAATTGACTGGGCTGAGCATGGGTTAGTATTGCATAGGTCACATGCGGACTACCAACTTGGGACCAATGTGGGGTACACAAGGGCGACCACGAGATGTACTGTAGGGGTAACATAATGGCTGCCCACATAGGGCCCATACGGGTCATATTAATTTACATATGTTAATTAATATAAAAGAACACAACTAATTTCAAGATTAACAAGCGCTTTACATTTGATATAATGCAATTCGGCATGCAGACATGAAGGCTCAGTATACTTTTGTGTGGCTCTGTATTGACTTAAAAAACTTTCTTAGACATCTACCAAAAATATTAATCATGCGATGGGCGGAGCTACAATGATTTACATTAATAAATGTTCATGTAGAACTATAGGTTAATAACTGCATTAATAATTATATTTTACAAAATAACATTATCAGTCTGATGTGTATTTACTTAATCATGTTGTTTCATTACTAAAATATTTTGTTTCAAACATTTGTTCAATTTTCGAGGAAATTTTGTACTTCTAATTAAACTAAAAAGTATAAATAAAGAAATCTCATACATAATACTTAGTTTAATCATTCAATAAAGTCAGTCATAACTGTGTTTAGGCAACAGTTGCTTTGGGACAAAATTCAGTCCTCCAAGCTGGTTCATTTACAGCACATATTGATGGACATTGCTTTTAATAAGAACTTTTTATGAAATGGAGGCCATTGAAAGAGAGCCTCTCGTGTTCACAGTTATCCTACTTGAGATATATTCTTTCTACAAGGGTGCCAACCGGGTAGCCCACCTGGGCACCATATTGGTTCCGCACGGCCCTTACCGGTTAGCCCACCTGGCCAAAACTAATTGGGCCCATGATGGCCCAAACAGCAGCCCACGTTGGGATTAATTGAGAAGGGTACCTGGGCACCAGCTAAATAGGTGGGGGTGGGATTTCCCAAAACTCAGAAAATTTGTGCAGATTCTAATTTGCAAAATATAAATTTAGTATGTTTTTTGGTAATGAATCCTGATGAAAGCAATCGGTCTTAGTAGAGTTCAGTTGTACCAGCCATCATTTTCCTCAAAATTTCTTAAGTTTTTGCTCAAAATATCTAACTTTTTCTCAAAATTTCCAAAGTTTTTGCTCAAAGTGTTTGACATTTTCCTCAAAAATTAGGACAATCTGCTCAAAATATCCAACTTTTCCTCACAATTTCCAAAATTTTTGCTCAGAGTATAGTATCTGACATTTTCCTCAAAATTAGAACTATTTGCTCAAAATATTTCACTTTTTCTTTAAAATTTCAGAAGTATCTGACCTTCTTTTCCTCAAAATTTCCCATGGCAAGTTTTCCATCAAAATATCCAACTTTTCCCTAAATATTTTTGGTATGATGGTGGGGGAGGAGGGGGAAAGGGGGGGGAGAAGCTTGGATTTGGATGGTTTTTTCCCCTGCAAGAAATCTGCTACAGAAACAGTATACCACCAGCTGCCCTTCAAACCTCATGTACAATGGGCCTCCTTTACCCCCCACCCCACTCCCCTTTTCAAAGCGCTATTCATGCTCCTGGTCATAGCAGTAATATCTTTGAATTCATAGAGATGACAGGACATCCTCAACTGGCACACCATAATTGTGGTTAAGTGCATTTTTTTCCAAACTGGGAACTCATTGTTAAATGCGACCATCTGCACCAATTCATGTTAATTTTTCTCCTCCACCCCTCACAAAACAAGAAGAGAAAAACAAGCATAATACATATTTCAATTAGTAAATTTATTCAAGCTCTGGAAACATGAATGCATCTCTTTGCAAAATAACTTGAAACAAAATTCAAAACGAAAATAAAACAAAAAAGATATTGCATTTTTCCATAATTTCAGGTAATCTACGGCATGAAAATACAACACTATGATCTCTTCATTTCATAACAGAAGCAAGCAAGGACGCCTGCACCATGGTGGAAATTTGCCTTCACCTTTTACCACATGGGGCAACAGGGAAAGCGGTTCCCTCCGTTCCACAAGGGTTGGGGAAAAGTGTCCTTTACGGATTTTTTAAACATTTTTAAGCATTTGAAACAAGCATGTGATTAATTAAGAACCCTTGCCTTAAGACTCTAAATAAAGAAAAATACATTTTCATCTTATAGAAAACCATAAAGAATTATCTTAAATCTACAATTATGACATCACACTTTACAATGCAAGGTCACTCAGACTTTTGAACACATGTCACTGCGAAGTGCAATAAGTCCTAAACGGATCGAGTATCACCATAGGGTTTTCACCAATATGTTTCTCTATTAGTCCTCTACAGAATACATCAAAATACATGGGAATATACTTTAAAAGAATTAATTCAGGGGTATCGCAAGTCCGTCTTATATGAAGAGGACTTATAAGAATAAAAAAAACAGAAGAAAAGGTATTGTGGTTCTGATGCTTTTTTTCATATGCTGATTGATTTGCAAGTTTCGTATTAAGTGTCATGTCATTGCATATGATGAAATATTTGTTTCATGATAATCATTAATAAGCCACAACCAACATGCAGATCAATCAAATAGACGTACAATTACCTATTGACAACACTAGCATGTGCACAATAATTAACATTATCATAGCAAGTATGATGCAAAACAGACACACTCATGTATCATATTTGAAGAATTTTAGTTTAAGCCCCGCCTACTCATTAATATGCATGGTATCACCACCAAAATCAATAAGGCACATTCACAGACCATGGGCTATCTGTGTATCACATATGAATTGAATCCAGTTTATCATTCTCTAAATACCGTGATTACAAGCTTTTTCAGCAAAATCATATGAAACCCTGCCAACTATGCATACTAATGAAATTCAACGTCTTGATACCATGAGCATGTACACATTAGCAAACATAACTGTACCAAGTATGAAACAAAATATATATGTGGTTGTTATATGAACAATTTAAATTTTTTACATCAAGCCCCGCCTACTAATTAATATGCAAGACATCACCAAAAACAATAAGGCACATCTACGGACCATGGGCAATCTGTGTATGACATATGACTTGAATCCAGTTTATCGTTCTTTAGATATCGTGTTTACAAGCTCTTTTCAGCAAAATCATATTGAGCCCCGCCCACTATGCATACTAATGGAATTCAACGTCTTTATACCATGAACATGTACACACTAGCAAACATAAATGTGCCAAGTATAAAACAAAATATATATGTGGTTGTTAAAATATGACTATTTAATTTTTTTTACAATAAGCCACGCCTACTCATTATAATACATGACATCTCCACCAAAAACAATAGGGCACATCTACGGACCATGGGCTGTATGTATACCACATATGACATGAATCCACTGTACCGTTCTTGAGATATTGTGCTTACGAACTGGCCTTCACATACACACACCCATATGCCATCGTGACCGCATAGGTTCCTGATGTTATCGCATCAGAACCAAACAAATGTTGAAGAAAGCATTCAAACCCCATTCCGTCAACGAGATATTTAAGTTTGAAGTTTGGAATTATTTGTAGAAAAAACTGAAATCAGACTAGTTGTGATGTCACAACCTCAGATTGTTTAGTCTTATTGTATTCTATTATATTTTGTCCTTCGATATTGTGGCTTAAACATTTAATGTGTCAGGAAAATAGTAAAACAGAATATTGGGAGTATAATTATAATTCACCATTTGAAGAGAGTTTGAGGAAAATAATTCAAATAGGAAAAGAACTTCAATATATTTCCTTTCAAATACATTAACAATTACTCAGAATGTGAGGATGACGGCATCAACCTTCCATAGTAGACTTATCACATCAGTCATTTCTACAAAGATAAGATATTTGGCTTTAAACTTAAATATCTCCTCAATGGAATAAGATTTTTGAATGCTTTCTGCACCATTTTGTTTCGCTTAAAATCCTCTCTCATACAAGATAAACTTGCTTGACCACTGAACAAATCCTTTAAATGGTTTGTATCTATTCTACCAAGGTAGGATAAATCATTATTGAAAATAAGAGAAATAGGATTATTTCCTGAAAGACAAAGTAGCACACTTTGCATTGTGATACCTTAATTCGTAGAGCACAAAAAAATAAGTTGTCAAATCCACATCAAATGAACAAAAAATTGACTGAAATCATGAAAACAGATTCCTCATTATTCTTTTAAGTATTACATAACAAGATGACAGGTTAAAGAAGGGTTAGTCACCCCATAAAAAGCCCAAACTAATACCAACAACACCACAAAAAAAAAAAAAAAAAAAGATGCCCAGAGTTAGTAAAGAACTTATCAATGTTGACTTTGTAATTGTGAACAGAATTTACTCATTAACAACCCTTTGCGAAAAGCTAAAATGCTAAATATCTATCCGTGAGAACTCTTTGGTCAACTTCAAACTATTACCATGTGTCACATGAGGATTACCTGATACATGCAAGAAATAGCTGGAAGTCAAAGCAAACAACGTTGAAAGACTTGCTAACAGTTTTTGCATCAGCATAAAAAAGTCTAAAATTAAAATCATGTTTTCTAAATCAAAAGCAATTTTTAAGCTATGCCTATGTTCCTCTATAACCTATGCCTGTGTTCCTCTATAACCTATGCCTGTGTTCCTCTACAACCTATGTCTGTGTTCCTCTATAACCTATGCCTATGTTCCTCTATAACCTATGCCTGTGTTCCTCTATAACCTATGCACGTTTCCTTAACCTTCATGCAATAAAACAACCTAGCTACAATGTCTATCATCCCAACTGACTCAAATCAGTTTCACCAACGGTTTTAAAATTCAAAATTATTCTACTAAGATTTCTGTTTTGCTTTCATAAATAATATTATGGGGTATATCAGTACAATCAAGCTATGACAACTGAAATGTGTGCATTCTAATAAATAGCTTGATCATATCCATATTAACTTTTATACCAAGCATATTGCCCATTTTAATAAACAGTTAGTAACCTTATTTTTAATTTACAAAAATAAATATTATATAATCGACTAACAATTAATATACACTATATATTTGTATATATAAGCACCCTGTTTTTAAAATTATACAAAGTTCTCAAAATAAGCACAATTAAACTTTTGCAGCTACATGTACATAAAGCAACTGGTCAAGAAATAACCCAAAACATAATCATCAACTGACTCTAAATTTAACATATTATCAAAACCATTCTATCAAACTTTACCATGGTTAAAGGGGTAGTCAGGGCAGGCGCTCCCGATAAGAAAAAAACAAAACTATTGGTGTGCATGCCTTGTTTGTTTATAAAAGGAGCTTGATCCAGGTTTTTGTAAAGGGGCATTTCCCCCTTTAACACACTGTCAAGTGGCTGTTTAGTTTCATCCTGGTGTAGCAAATTGAAGCATTTCCTAGTGTTTAAAGCAAAAGATAGCAATAAAAGCTAAACCCATACGAGCCATTAGGCTCATTGAGCCGGTGCTTATCCCCGGTTTCCAAGGCGCAAGCGGATGAGAGTACATAATTCCCCCTGGACGGGACGCCACCCCATCGCAGATGAACTCCCCAGCAGTGCTGGTACTCGTTTTACAGCTTTCAAACTCTTACAACATACATATTCAGGTATGAATATTCAAATATGTAAAGTCGAAATAAGGAACTCGTCTCACTTTCTGATATATACCTATCGTCTACTGGTTGCTATCTATCAGATAAATATTCATGAAATAATACAAAAAATCTAACCTAAATCAAATAATGATTGGTTATCTTACAATATACATATTCAGGTATGTATATTCAAATATGTGAAGTCGAAATAAGGAACTCCTCCCACTTTCTGATATATACCTATCGTCCACTGGTTGCTATCTATCAGTCTAGATAGAAAACAATATCTGATCTAGGTTTGTTTGTAACTTCATTATACCATGAATTGTATATTATATACTTGCCCATAATGGGCAAGGCAATCTGATATGAATCACGAATATTCACATTGTCTAGGTAATTTGACATGAATATTCATATTGGGCAAGGCAATGCGACATGAATATTCATATTGGGCAAGATAATCTGACATGAATATTCATATTAGGCAAGGTAATCCAACATGAATATTCATTTCGCGCAAGGTAATCCGACATGAATATTCATACTGGTCAATGCAATCAGACAACAAATATTCATATTGGGCAAAGTGAATGAATATTCATATTGAACGAGGCAATCCTACATGAATATTCATATTGGGCAAGGTGATCTAACATGAATATTCACGTTGTCATATTGAACAAGGCAATCCGACATGAATATTCATATTGGACAAGGTAATCCTACATGTATATTTATATAAGGCAAGGAAATCAGACATGAATATTGATATTGGACAAGGTAATCCTACAGATATCAATAACCCAATTCACATTTATGAACGCACATGCCCGGAACTGACTGTGGGGTTAGGTCAAGTGGTATTACCAATCAGCACAGTACAGTCTGATCATATGTAAACCAGAGCTATGTGTGTTATTTCTACCATAGGATGGCTTTGTGATATGCCATGTTGGACATAGATATGGATGCCATGCAGGACATGGAGATGGATGCCATATGGGACACAGGGAGGGGTGCCATGTAGTACATAGGGTGGATGGCATATGGAACATCTGAGTGGGATGCCATTTGGTACATCTTTAGGATGAAATGCCATGTGGGACATAGAGATGGATGCCATGTGGAACATTGGAGGGTGGGACATGGGTAGGGATGCCATGTGAGACATAAAGATGGATGTCATGTGGGACAGGGGTGGGATGATATGTGGGATATAGGGTGGGATGTCAGATGGGACATAGGGTGTGGGCTGGATAGTGTTTTTTTTCTATAATTGGACTTATGTGATATGTGTGTCAATTTGAATTAGTATGCGAGCCATGATGGTGTTTATCATTCTAGATTAATTTGATATTGTTATATACATGTGGCATACCACCCTATGTCCCTCCTTATGTCACACATAGTGTCCCTCCCTATGTTCCACATGTCCCTCCCATGTCCAAAATGCCACTCCTTCCTGTGTCTTACATGGCATTCCTAGATGCTCTATATGGCATCCATATGTCCCACATGGCATTAAACCCGTTGTCACACATGACGTCCCTCTCTATGTGCCACATGGCATCCCTCCCTATGTACCACATGGCATCCCTCCCTATGTGCCACATGCCATCCCTCCCTATGACCCACATGAGATATTCTTATATCCTACATGGCTTCCATCCCTGTCTCAAATGTCATCAACCCTATGTTCATATCTATGTCCCACATGGAGTCCCTTCCTACCATATGGTATCCCAGCCTAATTGTCCCACATGGCATCCCACCCATTTGTCCCACATGGCATCCCACCCATTTGTCCCACATGGCATCCCACCCATTTGTCCCACATGATATCCCACCCATTTGTCCCACATGGCATCCCACATCTTCCTAATCAAAGAAACATCCATTTTGAAAGCACAAATACATACATGTTAAGGCACCGAATCCACTCAAGTATTAAACGAAAAACATCACATTAGGTGGTAAAAGGTAATCTGACCTAAAGGTCTGAATATTTAAAACTTAAGCAAATCTGTGATGTCACAGTAAGGAACTCATCCTTTGAATGAACTTGCCTTATAGAAAGTCTAAGCTTGGGTGATATATAAATATTTCGAAACTGATCCATATCGATATGGCCGATATTGAGTTCAAGAGTCATATCGATATATCAATATGATGTTCTTCAATGGTACACACGTCAGCATGCAGTACATCTATACAACACAATGGAAGGCACCGTAGACAGCAGATGGATAAAATACTGGTACACACCCCGGCATGCAGTACATCTATACAACACAACACAACAGCAGCCGGTTATTTATTTCGCAATAGCAAGTGAATACTGCTAAGTACAGTATGGTGCTACTTTGCATATCGATATTTCAATAATATCAATATTTTTCAGGCGATACATCGATATTGAATAATGATCAATATTACCCAAGCTTAAGAAAGTCACAAATAAGCATCAATTGTAAAGCATTTTTACAGAATATTTTTTCTTTTATGCTCGGTATTTGGTTGACTTTAAAGGTGAAAAGTTAATCCATACTCGGCAACGATGACCCATCAGGCCAGTGTTTATACTAAGTTTTTTGGCCAGTAAACTTCCCAGCAGTCTGGTACTCATTTACAGGTGAGGTGACGGAAACAAGTACAGCAAAGTGTGTTGCTCAAGGATAGGATGCAGAGCTCGCAACAAGAGTAGAACCCGGTACCTTTCACATACGAGCATGGGTGAGTCATGATTTACCCACCCATGTACCTAAAGTTTGATTTACAGTTGGATTTTGCCAATTTCCTGATTTCTAAATCTTTACCCAGTCAATATAGATTGTTTACATGCCTCCCTTCAACATCATATATCATGTATGCATAGGAGAGTGAAATATTGCCCAACATATAGGGAGGTTAAGCGGCCTAACACTACTAACCTATTAGGATGAAAATAGTTCTGCTCCAAAACCTTCCTGTACATTGGGCAATATAAACTTTTTCATAGGCATAAACTGAATCAAAAAAGCTTCCACAATGCAATGGTCACTCTGCAAGGTCACCGATATTCAAGTCCATGACCCTTCACAATTGGATAAGCTATGCTTGTGCAAAAATTAAAACTCAAAATAGAAAAAAAAAGGCCCTGAGATTTTTGATACCAAATTCAACGTTCAGATTTCACGAGTTATTTAAGTTTTGTTGACGTTCCTGCGCGTCGTTGCTTTCTGGGGTATCGTTGGTCGCGTAAGGTGAGACGCAGAGAAAGCTGACTCCAACTTGCAAGGGATACTGTGCATTACGGTCCAAGGTAAATAGTATTCTTTCCTGCCAGATGGAAGAAAAAAAACGGATGTCTTCTTTAATGAGATACTGTAAGAAAGTGGTTCTCTAATTTTTTATTTAAATTAAATTTAAAAAAAAAGAGTACCTTGAGTCAAACTGCCAGCCTATCACAGAGTGACTAGAATAAAAAGTACAGCTCGGCATAGTAGGTTCGGTCCGCATTTCATCCACTTTACTTATTTTTATTCATTTTCAAATGGATTGAAAAAATCATCGTTTGAAAAGACCATACAATATTTCTGGAAATTGCCCTTTTTACAAAGATTATAAATTAATTTAAATTTACTGTTTCATTATTAAACCATTTCTTTTAAAAAAAGTGATGATTTGCGAACTCTGCAACTGGCCTGAATTTCAACCACTGTGTTTTAAATATGCCTAATTACCCGGCAGGTGTACCAATCGTCGATACTTTTCAAAATAAACTTCATTTATTCTAATAACTTATTTTAAAACTGCACAATCAAAGTACAAAGCATCTAATTTGTTATCGTAACAATTTTGTCCAACTGTGCTGACGTGGGTAAAATTGCATAAATGACATAGTGGTTGAAATTCGAGGGTGCTTGAAATTCGAGGGTGATTGAAATTCGGCTCACTCGCTATACCAGAAGTAAAACAGTATTGTGTCCAAGTGGATTTAACTGAAAGGACTACTCGGCTGATATGTTAAAGTTAAATCTATACTTAGGCCATAATGATTAATTCCTTGTTTCTTTGGCATGAGAGTGGGGGTGTAGGAATGGTCACCTGTGGGGGGAGGGGAAAAAGAAAAAAAAATCCTGGTGACAAGTGGAAACATTGCACTGGTAAATGAACAAATTTGCATCAAAAGTTGCAGCTAACGGAAATCCCCTTCAATTTTCTTCCATTTCTGGGAGACTTCATTTTCAGAAAATTTCCTTCATTTTCAGAAAATTCCTTTATTTTCAGAACATTTTGGCTAGTTTTCAGGAACTTGTTTTTAATTTAGGAGAATTTTGGCCAGTTTTTAATTTTTTTGGCCAGTTTTCATTTCCACCTTCCAATCAGGCAGAAAGCAGAAGGTGAAATCCGCTCAAATCAGCTTGCCCCCCCTCCCCCGCCCCCATCCCCCACCTACTACGCCTCAGTATTTGAGGATGAGAGCATTGTCAGTAAACTTTCCAGCAGTCCAGTGATGGTATTTACAGCTGAGTAGGCCAAAAAGAAATAAAGTAAAGCGTCTTGCTTAAGCACACAATGCAGCGCTTGCTACCTGGTACCTTTTGTAAATGAGCAAGAGTCCTTACCCACTGGACATTTTATTTGAATAATCTAAAGTCTCCAAAATAATACCCTTACATGAAGCCACTTCTACTTTATTTGAATCTATTGTTTTGAATTTCACAAAAAGTAAATATGACAGAGATCTTTTCAAAATTGATGTATTTAAGGCATTTACAAAGCAATATTCATGTGAATTTTCATTTATATGAGAGAGGGCTATTATGGAAACAAATTGGTACAATTTTTTTTTTTTTAAATGTTGATATCTTATTCCATTTAGGAGTAAACGCATTTCAAAAATTGCACGAGTGTGTTGAAAAGTGACCTCAACAGTGTAAAATGTGATGTCACAAAGGCAGATCCAAGACAATTCATATTTATTTCTATAAAACAAAAAAATGTTTTTTCTTTACTTACAGTGTAAGGTTGATGGCTAGATGGGCAAATCACATTCTCATTGAGTGTATGTTATGCCCCACTTTAATAATTAAACAAAAAATGCTTCCAGTTATTTAGGAAGTGGCAATTAACTTTCAAAGAAAAATAAACAAAAATTGTCTTCGATTTGCCTTTATGACATCACACTGTACACTGTGAGGTCACTTTTCAACACACTTGCACAATCTTTGAAATGCAATAACTCCTGAACGGAAAAAATATATCAACATCATTTTTAAACCAAATTGTTTCTTTTATAGTCCTTTGTCATATATATATATATATATATATATATATATATATATATATATATATATATATATATATATATATATATATATATATATATATATATATATATATATATATATATATATATATATATATATATATATATATATATATATCTATATATCTATATATATATATATATATATATATATATATATATATATATCTATATCTATATCAACCTGATTTTTGTCATATATATATATAAACATATATATATATATATATATATATATATATATATATATCTATATATATCTATATATATCTATATATGTATATATATATATATATATATATATATAGATATATATATAGATATATATATATATATATATATATATGTATATATATATATATATATATATATATATATATATATATATATATATATATATATATATCTATATCAACCTGATTTTTGTCATATATATATATAAACATATATATATATATATATATATATATATCTATATATATCTATATATATCTATATATGTATATATATATATATATATATATATATATATAGATATATATATAGATATATATATATATATATATATATATGTATATATATATATATATATATATATATATATATATATATATATATATATATATATATATATATATATATATATATATATATATATATATATATATATATATATATATATATATATATATATATATATATATATATATATATATATATATATATAAATATATATATATTTATATATATATATATATATATATATATATATATATATATATATTTATATATATATATATATACATACATATATATATATATATTTGTAAATGCTTTCTTTTAAATCTCTGTAATATCTCTTTTAATACCTCTTTCATATATGATAAGCTTTTGTGACCACTGAACTAATCCTTTAAAGGAATATTCCCATGAATTTTCATATATATGGTAGAGGACTATCATACAAACAAATTAGTGTAAAAACCATGTTGATATCTTATTCCAGTGTGGGAGTTATTTCATTTCAAAGACTTCACCAGTGTGACCTTGCAGTCTGATGTCATTAAAAGAATATTGCCATGTTTCTTCATAACCTTTTATAAGAAAGAGGAAATGTTTAGAAACAATTTAGTACAAAAATCATGATGATATGTTATTCCTACCAGAAGATATTCAAATTTTAGGGTTCACAAAAAATGCCAATAAACAAATAGGAAAGGCTCAGTATGATATCACAGCAACACATTCTTTCACAAAGTTGATGTATTTCAATCAAATCTATCATCCTTTTTCATTAGTAAAACCTGCTAGAAAAATTAATTGATGAAAATTAGGTATTTATATACATTGCCAAGTATACCCTATTTCAACGACTTTTGGAAATTTGTTTCTAATCATACAGAAACAACCAATTAACGTTCAAAGAAATACATGCACAATTGCAATAGAATTGTCTCTATGACATCATCAAACACGAATTCATCATACTGTACAAAAACTTTAAAAGCAATTGCAAAATCTTTAAAAATCCATACCTCCTGAACGGAATATGATATCAACCTGATTTTTGTACCAAATTGGCTCTGAAAGTATGCTCTTTCAAATAAAATTTTACAAAAAAAACCATTATGGGAATATTACAAAAAAACCATGGGAATATTCCTTGAAGGCAGATTTAAGACAAATCTTGTTTATTTCTTTTCAAATTAATTATTGATATGGGGAATAACATGCACTTTACAAGCACATGCTTTACCCATCTGTTCATGTACAAATATTTTTGTTTTGTCTTGGATCTGCCTTTATGACATCACAAAGTACAATGTGAGGTCACACTGATGCAATCTTTGAAATGCAGTTACACCAAAACGGAATAAAATATCAACATATTTTTCGTCAATTTGACAAATCATAATTCCCAACGGCAGCCCTTACCTCATCTTTTGATAATCTTAGGCTCTGTATGTCTGTTTTCTTGTGGTAAAGTGCTTGACCATGAGAATCAAATGATATGACTTGCACCCTAGAGAACAAGAAAGTGCAAAGCAAAACATCTCAGAGAACGCAAGAAAAAAAATGCAAAAATGGCATGTGCTAAATTGCAATGATACAAGTTTACTAATCAGTTTACTAATCAGACAATAGGTACATAAAATATAGGTATCTTGGAGTGTCATCTAAACCAACCATATTTTGGGGATAAATCAAGCAGTCAAAAAAAAAAAAAAAAATACTTTAATGGCTAACTTTGAGATAATGACCTGGGGAAGAAGCAGAAAGTATGATGAAAAACATCTCACAGAAAGAAAAATAATATACTTGAAAAATAAGGCATCTACGGTGACATAGATGTCCTCCTGTGCTAATAAAGTGTTGAATTGCAATGATACAAATTAAGAACAAATTAGTTGACAGGTAAAATCAGTTGTTGGCAAAAAAGGTATCTTGGTGTAAAATAGATGTTCTGCAAGGATTCAAATTTAATCAGTTATTGGCAAAAAAGGCATCTTGGTGTAAAATAGATGTTCTGCAAGGGTTCAAATTTAAAACAATTCAGAGGAAAACTAAGCAAAACAAAAGGCAAAATAGGTATCTTGGTTTGAAATAGATAATCTGCATTCTGTAAATGGTGAATTGCAATAATATAAAATTCATGACCAATCAGAGGACACAAATAATGGCAAAGAAACGTATCTTGGTGTGACCGACATTCTGCATACTGTGTTACGTGCTGAATTGCAACTATAGCTAATTCAGATAAGCAAAACAATGGCAAAAAAGGTATCTTGCTGTGAAAAAGATGTTTTGCATTATGTGAATGTTGAATTGCAATGAAACAAATTTATGACCAATCAGAGAACAGATAAATAAAAGAATGGCAAAAAATGGTATCTTGGTGTAATATATTGTAAATGTTCTACATCCTGGGTTATGTGTTGAATTGCAATTATACAAATTTAAAACAATCAGAGGAAATATATAAAACCATGGCAAGATATGTATCACTTACAAAACCAAAAAATAGCAGTTAAATTTGGACCGCTGTGAATTGAACATTACACTTAATAATTGAACAATACGCTTAATAATTGAACAATACACTGAATAATTAGACAATACACTGAATAATTGAACAACACGCTGAATAATTGAACAATACGCTGAATAATTGAACAATGCGCTGAATAATTAAACAATACGCTTAATAATTGAACAATGCGCTGAATACTTAAACAATGTGCTTAAAAATTGAACAATACACTGAATAATTGAACAATACGCTGAATCATTGAACAATACGCTGAATAATTGAACAATGTGCTAAATAATCGAACAACGCGCTGAATAATCGAACAATGCGCGTAATAATTGAATACGCTGAATAATTGAGCAACACGCTGAATAATTGAACAATACGCTGAATAATTGAACAATACGCTGAATAATTGAACAATACGCTGAATAATTGAACAATACGCTGAATAATTGAACAATACGCTGAATAATTGAACAATACGCTGAATAATTGAACGATACGCTTAATAATTGAATACGCTGAATAATTGAACAATGTACTGAATAATTAAACAATGCGCTTAATAATTGAACAATGCGCTTAATAATTGAACAATACGCTTAATATTAGAACAATACGCTGAATAATTGAACAATACACTAAATTTTACATTAGGTTATAAAGAATGATTATAGTCAGTAAAAAGACTTACCTGATCAATACAGATCTGTGTGCATGCATACTGACACTGGATGTGACAGAATGTGTTGTGTTATTTCTTCGTAATACTAATAACCTGCATAATTGATACAGAAATAATACATATAAGATAGAGACCCTGCAGGGAGGAGTTGAATAGAAAAGGATGATTTTCTTACTAAAAAGCATGTTTTGATGAATATTTGGAATTAATTATACAATTAACGTCTCAGAGTTACGTAATAAGCTACACCCACCATAGCAACGTAGTAACTAGGTCGGGGAAAACAAACCTCAAATCTGCAATCATGCATTACCAATGCATTGACATTTAGATGTTTGTGAGGCCTGTTGCAAGCTTTGATCCATTTATGGCACATCTCCGGATCTTTCAAGCTTTTAGCAAAAGGAATAAACAAAATTCAGTTTGCTAACTGTTCTGGGTAACAGCAATCAGAATTACAAAGCCCGCAGCTGGCCCGTAAGTGCAATTTTTGTTCACCATTTTGCCGTCACTCAGTCTGTGTATTCAGAAAGTTGTTTTGTGCAGTAAATTGCATTGACTACATGAGTGCGCGCCGCTAGCTAGCTGTATTGTACCAATTACACGTAGGATGTTTGCCTACTTATTTATGCAGATTTTGTTTCTAGGCAAATTCATGCGGTGATTGGTTAAAAAAGCTGTCAATCATCAAACCCAGAGAGGTTAATTTCCCACGATTCTGAATATAAAAAGATGTATAAATGAATGTACTATTCATCGCAGAATTTCCCAGGGCCATTTTTAGAGCACATACACTATTGCTTACTCAAAATATATATAAAATTGTTTTGTTTTTTTTCTTCTCGCAAATTCCAGTTTTTTCCGCAGTTATAACCACAGGAACCATATTTTTTTTCTCCAATGCTTTGATGACAAGTAAACATTTAGGTTCATAAATTTTTGTAGAAATAGGATATCATATCATATTAAAACATACGACATCCCCAACATTTCCAGTCACCAAGATTACAATATTTCTAGTGTGCGAGCCTAAAATGCAAGTTAACATACTTTGCTTCTAGTGTGTGAGCCTAAAATGCAAGAAAATATAGTGGACTTTGTTTGTGGTGTGTGAGCCTGAAATGGAAGTTAACATTAGAGGACTTTGTTGCTAGTGTGTGAGCCTGAAATGCCAAGGTCCCCTCATAATTAATTTGTATTGGGAGGGCCAAGTACCATATTGGTCCCCGAATAATGAATGTCTAATGAATTGATTTTAAGAATTTCCCTTCAATTTTCGTAAAATTTCATTTACTTTCATGATGTTTTAATCAATTATCCAGAAATTTCTTTTATTTTGGCTAAATTTTCTTTAATTTTCATAAAATTTGCCAAATTTCACCATTTGGGACAGAGATAAGATATGGGACAAGTTTTAAAATCTGGTCCCCCTAATGTCAAATATCTCCTATGCCGCTGTGTGGTTGACAAACACACTTCACACGTGAAACATACTCTGTCAAACTTCATCGGCTAGCCAATCAGCTTACCTATTTGAATATGTAACCAGCAAATCAACACCAAAGTTGTACCCTGTCCACCTCCAACAGTACTGTGAAATAAGGGAAGAAATATAATAATCATATTTAGATACTAAGTTACAGTGTAAACCTTTTTAGATATTAAGTTTTGCATATATCAACATCTATAAGCAATCGCCATAATTATAACCATAAGGGCACTTCACATTAGGCTCAGTATGAGCATCTCAGAAATTTCATTTTTACAAAAATACCCCAAAGTGCTAATATTTCTAAACCATCTACATCCCAAGATGTCATATCCGATTTCCATTTAAAAAAAAACACCCTTAAGATGTTTCCCCTGTAACGGTGAAAACCCTGAAAAAATGAGTGCCTTGTCATCCACTTCTCTTCTCACAACTGCGATGACCTGAAGTAGACTTGTGGCAGTCATTTACATGTTGCGCAATTTGCATCTCATTATGCTAACTATGAAACCATCGTCAAATGTCTTCAATCAGTACGATCGAGTAACGGCAGGTTTGTCATTTCTGAACTATTTTCGGTTAAACACTTTGATCAGTCGTCTTAAAAACTAAATAACTTGTTTCAAAGTTTGAAGACAGGATTATTACAAATTTAATGCTCCTTTTAATGAATAATTACTTTTCCCTGTCTGTCCATTGACTTTTAAGCTGAATAAAACAGAATTGACCCTTTAACACAGAAATAGATGAAGGGAGAACATTTGTTATTGAAATTTAAAGGTTATTCATTTTTCTAAACAATATTAAAGAATTAGTTCAGGGGTCAAGCAAGTCTATCTTATATGAAAGGGGACTTTAAAAGAAACAAAATGCTGAAGAAAGCATTCTCAAATCTTATTCCGTTAAGGAGATATCTAAGTTTAAAGTTTGGTATCATTGCGTAGAAACGACTGAAATCAGACTAGCCTCAGATCCTCAAAGTCTTTTAGAAATCAGATCAAACTCAGAACATCTTAAAACAAAAAGAAACACATTCTAGATAAATTCATCAACATTAGGTGATAAACTTTACCAAATTGAGCAAGTACTGTTGGTTTGTGTGAAAGTGGAAAATACATATCAGGCTTAATTTCAAAATCATGACCAAATCATTCAGATTGTAACACTTGATTACTTTTCAG
This sequence comes from Chiridota heheva, assembly GCA_020152595.1. NCBI lineage: Eukaryota > Metazoa > Echinodermata > Holothuroidea > Apodida > Chiridotidae > Chiridota > Chiridota heheva. Next base: position 83,002 of record JAIGNY010002882.1, read on the forward strand.
ATTTTTCATTATACATTATGTGGAAGAGATGCTTGATAATGTTTTGAAGAAATTTCAATATTTTATATTGCAATAACATAATAGAAAATAAAAATAATATAAATATAAATATAAATATTATAATAATATAAATATATAATAATAAACAATGTAATATAATAATATATTATATAATAATAATATATAATAATACAAAATATATGTTAAATAATATATCAACACCAGGCCGGGACAGTTTCTGTCCTTTATACATAGGTGTAGGAGCTGGGGGAGCCAGAGGGGCATGTTCCTTCCACTTTTCTAAAAAAATGACAAAAGTGCCCCTTTTGAAAATGAAAACAGCCCCTCAGTTACTGTCAAAGGTGCAAGAAATGAGGAGATGTGCACACACTTAAAATAAAACATTACAAAAGTGCTCCTTTTAAATAAAGTGCTCCCTTTTATGTTGTCATTTTGGACTAATTCTATCGACAGACTGGGGGGGAGACATATGCATGACTTGGGAAGTGCCTCCTGAGAGGTTGTGCTCCCCCCCCTCTCCACTTTCAGAAAGCTTCCTACACCCCACATATTGTAACCTACCTCTCCATCCTTAGGGATGATGCGGCCACACCTTTGGGAGTGAAGCTCAAACTGCTCTGCAGGCACAGAATCACTTGTTGGTCTGTAAGTAAGGAGAGATCAAATTCAGTGATTAAAATGAATTTCATTGGCACTAAACCAACTAAAAAAAAAAAAAAAAAGTGACAACATGATCTCACCCACTTCTTGCTTTAATACAACAGACGTAACCAGAAAACCAAAACGTTTAGTGGTTCCGATGCATTTTTCATTGTTGGTTGAATTATACTAACTGGCATTGCATATTATATTACAATATATGATTATAATCATAAGCAATGCGCACAACCATGTACATTATACATCAATAAAATAGAACCTGTTAAAACTTTTTCAAGATTTTTACTTCAAGCAATATGCATGACATCAACACCAAAACCAATAGGGCACACAAGCAGACAATGGGTTATTTGTCTACCACATGTGACCTGTATCCAATGTAGTGACAATGGGTTACCTGTGTAAACCACATGTGACCTGTATTCAATGTAGTGACAATGGGTTATCTGTGTAAACCACATATGACCTGTATTCAATGTAGTGTCCTTGAGTTATTGCATTTACAAGCTCCTTTCAACAAAACCAATTAAGCCCCGCCCACTATGTATATTAATGATATTCAAGTATTTCATACCATGAATATGTATACACGAGCTAAAAATATAAATACATCAAGTATGAATCAAAACAAACATGAAGTTGTTAACCAGGAGGCAAGTTATCCAAAAAAATTAAGTAAAGCGAAAAAAAGGTAAAATAAATTTATGCATAACCATTCTTGCAATTTATAATGTATGCGGAGTTGATATTAATCATAAAATTTCCCACGGTTCTGCCTAAAGGTGTCAAAATATCTTTTCATACTTCCCTCTCTCGCAATATTTATCACACAATTGCATGGGGCACTTCTTTAGAGCACATATTTACCACATATACACTTTTGTTTTCTCAAGAAATCTTTTATTTTAATTTTATGTTCTTCACGCAGAGTCGATTTCGGAATTGTAAACTTTTTCCAGTTCAAATGTACGCATAATCAGCAATAACATATGAGACCCTATTTTACAGATTTTTCCAGTCATTTTACACGAGAAGTCTTCATAAAAGTCTGCGTAGTACTGTATTGATACTTTGAATAATTGTTGGAGGTCTGGTCTATCTTTAATGGCAAATGAAATAATCCTGCTAAATAAATAAACTTTTCAAAAATATATCCTGAATGTTATTCAGTTTTTTCTTCTGCTGATTGAGTGTTTAGTTCTTAACGCACACAAAGAACAAAAATTAAAGTACATTTTACAGTGCAAACTTTCTTTGCATCATTTTGCAACTTTCTTTATTAACAAAATACCGAGAAAAAAAATTGAGGAACACATCTGTGAAAAGAAGATATTTAAAATGAAAAAGAGGCAAAATGAGAGAAAACAAGAAAAAACTATTGCAAGCTTACTTGGCAGGCTGGATTAAGTTCATAAATGACCCATAGGGAGGGTAGGGGGGAGGGGGGAGGGGGCATTGTGAAGAAGCACCTGATGTTTGCCTTGTGAAGCTGTTTTGATCTCACTTTCAAGTATTTAATATCAGCATAGATTACTGACTTCTGAAAATTTGTAAACAGGGAGAATTACTGTTCTGTATGTAAGTTAGGGCACAAAAACTTTGATCAAATGCAGACATTTTCAACAGAAAATGGCACTTCTGTATTTGGTTTGTGATCAAAAGGGGAGGGCTAATGCTTTGATAATACGCTAATAATACTCTAATCCACACACCATCATAATTAAAGTAGCCATACGAATTTCATGTTAAAGAACTCTTCGTAAGTTCAAACTCGCTTTGGAACAAAACTACAAGTGAAATATGAAAAATATAAATTTTACGAAAACCTCATCTTAGGTTAACAGAGTATTCAGTAAAAATCTGAATTAAACTGACACAAAAAGTTTCACCAGAATGATAACAGGATGGACTTAGGCGGAAAAATTAGAATAGAATTGCAAAATGTTATTCAGACACTTACCCATGATCATGACCCTGCTCAACCCTCAGCATTCTCGTCCATTGAGTTTTAACGATTGGAAGCAACCATTCTGGAGAAATGATGCAAAATGTATGATTAAATACATTTATACAACAGGCTTTTATATCGCGCCATTCCATATAGACCATCAGGCATATAAAGTGACTTGACCAGGCTCAGAAAGTGAATGAGCACCGCATTTTCACGCTTCTCTTCTCAAATAGTGTTAAGAGAAGCAGGTAGGGGTGACAATTCTGCTGTCGGGACTGATATTTAAAGCCCTTATCAGACGTACAGTGAGCGTCTACCAACTGTGGTGTAGCGGTTATCATACATGTCTACATACCACGAGGCCCTGGGTTCAAGCCTGGGTTGGGTAGACACGCCAGTGCACCACAACTGGGTTATCAAAGGCCGTGGACATTGACTTGGTTGTCCATGTTGTGTCTATCCGTACGTCGTACATGTGTTCTCGTCTGGGTCGTATTAAACGTTTCCTGATAGCATTGTCACTATCATAACTGAATACGCAGGCGACAACCCCGTCATTGTAATTGTGTGTTCAATCGTCGTCGTCTGCGGCAGCGGGCGTCGTCGTCGTACAGTGAGCAACATCTTGCCATTGTCCACTTTGCTGGATGAGGCGCATGTGATGCAGAGGACATACTTATGCACCCTGTGTTAGTCGTATCTGTCTGTTTGGCTGTAAACAAATCTCCTGGGACTGGAACCTCCTGGATCTAAGTAGTGCACTCTACCAACTAAGCTACTTAACTGCTTTGATCAAAAACTTTTCATAAGAGCAGATAGTTGGGACAAAATCCCGCTTCCCTTGATCAATGCTAGAAGTCACATTTTAACATTCACAAAATGCTGTTTGAAATTGTTCTGCTACTCTATTCAGGATTTTAAGTCCATATAGTAGTGATGCTCTGACTTCCTGTTATTTCTTGCCTGTTTCAGCTAATCCTCATGTGACACATGGTAACAGTTTGAAGTTGACCAAAGAGTTCTCACGGATAGATACTCAACGTTTTAGCTTTTCGCAAAGAGTTGTTAATGAGTGGAATGGTTTGCCTGAGCGGGTGTGCCTGAGCGAGTAGTCTGTTTACATTTTCAAAGTCAACATTGATAAGTTCTTTACTAAGACTGGACGTCTTTGATTTTTTTTTTGGTGGTGGTGGTTTTAGTTTGGGCTTTTTATGTGGCGACTAACCCTTAATAGCCCGTAATCTTGTTATGTTATGTTCTAGCTTAGACCTTAAAATTTTACTACAACTTCAAGGAGCATGTAGTGAATGTCTATGGCCAATTAGGTATGTTATCAAGAATACTCATTTCGGAGTTAAACAACCAAGTTGACCAACCTCAAATGAATTCATTCTCCTTTCAATCCGCTTTCAGAAAATCTACATCTGGTGCTAAATTGTAATCCATTATTTCTCAAACATTACCATATTCTTCATTATCAACATGACAGGACATTCCAAATGGTACCATTAGTTGAACAAAAATTGAATAGCATTAAATGATAACATTAAGCTTGATAACATCAAGATAACAGTGAACCCCAGCTAGGCCTAATCCAATTACGGTCATTTGTTACACTAAAATTCCTCAACTAGATTGGTTTGCTTGTTTGATGAGGGCTTAACAGCACCACAACAGTGAAGGCCAAATTGTGCCTGAGAGGTTAGATCATTCCAGAGGTAAGAAGAAAAGAAAACACGGGGAGATTGAGAGAAACACGATAAGTAAATGCCAGAAGCTGGGATCAAGAGAGGTGGTGCATGGGTGAAAAAAACAAAGTAGAGAGAGGGGCATGGGAGAGGAGGACTAAATATGGTTGTAGAGGAAAGAATGATGAAGGAAGGAGATCATTTTATCCAGAGGGTTTTTCTGAAGCATGATGAAGGAAGGAGATAATTTTATCCAAAGGATTTTTCTGGAAGAAGTCAGCAATTGAGTTGTGGGGAGCGAGGGAAGCTCTGGGAAGGTTGTACAGGGGCAAGCAAGAAGAACGTGATGGACTGTGAGGGTGCAATGGCAGTTGTTGCAGAGGGGTTGGGGGGAGCTAATAAGGAGGTGGGAGTGAGTGAGGTGGGTGTGACCTATTCTAAGACGGGTAATGTGAACCTTGTCGACATGGGAGAGGTTGTGGATGGTGGGTTGACCTTTTTTGTTTTAAAAACAATTGACTGCTTCAGGAAGTGAACTCTTCATAAAGGTTTCTTTTGATATTTGTAATAATAAATTTTTAATTATTATTATTATTATTACTATTATCATTATTATTATACAACTTATAAAGCGCACTTAACTATATTAAAATTCATGGTGCTGTACAAATAAAGAGTAAAATCTACACAAAAAGCAAAACAAGTAAAGAATTTACAAAAAATGTTACTAAATTGTCAGAAAATGATAAGCGATATTAAACTGCAAATAAAATGTAAGAAACTATTAAAAAGTGAAGTGAACAAGAGTAAACAGGGTTATAAAACCATAACATATGTGAACAAAATGTAACAACCAGCACAGCCAAACTAAAGCCTAAATCCAGTAAAACAGGTACAAACTAAGAATAATAACAGTGAAAGAGTCAAACTAAGAATAAAAACTGTGAAAGAGTAAAAACTAATAATAACAGTAAAAGAGTCAAAACTAAGAATAACGGTGAAAGAGTCAAAGTAAGAATAATAACGGTGAAAGAGTAAAAACTAAGAACAATAACGGTGAAAGAATTAAAATTAAGAATAATAACGTGAAAGAGTTAAAATTAAGAATAATAACGGTAAAAGAGTCAAACTAAGAATAATAACGGTGAAAGAGTTGAAACTAAGAATAATAACGGTGAAAGAGTTAAAACTAAGAATAATAACGGTGAAAGAGTTGAAGTTAAGAATAATAACGGTGAAAGAGGTAAAATTAAGAATAATAACGGTGAAAAAGGTAAAACTAAGAATAATAATGGTGAAAGAGTAAAAACTAAGAATAATAACGTGAAAGAGTTAAAACTAGGAATAATAACTGTGAAAGAGTCAAACTAAGAATAATAACGGTGAAAGAGTAAAAACTAAGAATAATAACGTGAAAGAGTTAAAACTAAGAATAATAATGGTGAAAAGAGTTAAAACTAAGTATAATGGTGAAAGAGTCAAACAAAGAATAATAATGGTGAAACAGTTAAAACTAAGAATAATAACAGTAAAAGAGATCAATTTAAGAATAATAATGGTGAAAGAGTTAAAACTAAGAATAATAACTTTGAGAGTTAAAACTAAGAATAAAATCGATGAAAGAGTAAAAACTAAGAATAACGATGAAAGAGTTAGAATTAAGAATAATAACGGTGAAAGAGTCAAGTTCTAAGTCTTGATTGAAATTTTTTGACATTGTCTGCAAGTTTTACATCAGGTGGCAAGGAATTCCAAAGTTTTGGAGCAGCTACAGCAAAAGCTCGGTCGCCAAACATTTTGCAACAGGAACGGGCATAAATGTATATTAACCAATTTATCATAAATACATCTTTGATTGAAATTGTTTTCCTTTTTCCTGCACTTTTATCTTTGCTTAAAAGCCTGTACAACTATTGAAACAATAATTACTCCCAAGGATATTTCTAAGGTTAAAGTTCTCTTCATATTATCTTTTAATCAATTTCTCATAAGTGCATCTTTGATTAAAAATTACCTTCTTATGGCTTATGCTGTCTGAAAAACTCAGACAGGAATATCATCATGTAATGTACTGTAGTACGATATCAATTACGAAGCACTTACGATTCACTTACACAAATACTAAGAAAATGACTAACATGAATCAACTGTTAAAAGTTTTTTTGTAATTTGCAAAATGTCAACAATTTTTGCTTTGTGCACTTTGAGTTTTCTTAAAAGCCTGAACAATAATTATTTTTGAACAATAATCATTTGCAGGCATATTTATAATGTCAAAGTTACCTTGACAATGTCTTTTAACCAAAAGTATGAAATTATTATCCTCTTTACTTGGCTTCTATACTATTTGAAAAATTCCGCTAAATTAATAACGTGAAATACGGCGTCAATTACCAAGCAATTTAGGCTGCATATCCTAATTTCACAGATCCTAAGTAAATGCTTGAAGTGAATAAACTTCTACTGTTTCTTTTTGTTATTTACAAATTGTAAATCTCATCCTTTAATAGATAACTTACTGTTTTCTTAAGTGCATACTTAATGATTATTGGTTAGGCAGATTCTACCAATTTTTGTGCATTCACAAAAAATACAAATACATCCAATGAATAAAAAGAAATACATCCCTCATAAGGCCTAAAACAAATTGTTTCTTTGCCCTTCCTTGTGAAAAATTGTAAAGGAGCGGCGGGCAGATTTTTTTTTTTTAACAGATTACTGAAATATAATACTTCCTGACGCCACTTTTGACCAACACTGGCCCACTCAGGGTTTAGTACCAACAACACCTATAACACAGAATTAAAACACTTCACTTCATTCTCAGATTGTTGGTTCCTTTTATTTTGCTCAGTTTATATATCTCACTGATGCTTTTTGAGTGATTTGGGATTTTTTTCTCCCTTGCCTGACACTTGTTTTCCCTTGTATTATACTGTTCTATACTGTACACTTCATTTTCTCCACAGTAAGAGCAACAGTCAATGAGCAAAAGTGGTACCACACCATTTTGTGGGGATTTTTAGAGATTTTTAGGAAGCATAGGAATTTTTAAAAATAACAACAAAATAAACTTTAAAAAAAAAAAATGCTGTCCCTATTTTTAGTAATTTAGAGGAAGAGGGCAAAGAGGAGGAGAAGGAGGAAGAAGAGGGGAGGAGGAGGAGGCAGAGGGGAGAAGGGAAGGAATGGGAAGAGAGGAGGAGAGGAGGAAGAGGAGGAAGAGGGAAGGGGAGGAGGAGGAGGGGAGGAGGAAGGGAGGGGGGAGGAGGAGGAGGAGGAGGAGGAGGAGGAGGAGGAGGAGGAGGAGGAGGAGGAGGAGGAGGAGGAGGAGGAGGAGGAGGAGGAGGAGGAGGAGGAGGAGGAGGAGGAGGAGGAGGAGGAGGAGGAGGAGGAGGAGGAGGAGGAGGAGGAGGAGGAGGAGGAGGAGGAGGAGGAGGAGGAGGAGGAGGAGGAGGAGGAGGAGGAGGAGGAGGAGGAGGAGGAGGAGGAGGAGGAGGAGGAGGAGGAGGAGGAGGAGGAGGAGGAGGAGGAGGAGGAGGAGGAGGAGGAGGAGGAGGGAGGAGGGGAGGAGGAGGAAGGAGGAGGAGGAGGAGGAGGGAGGAGGAGGAGGGGAGGAGGAGAAAGACGAGGAGGAGGAGGAGGAGGAGGAGGAGGGCAAACAAACAACTTTTTTTAGGCTTATATCTTGTATCAAAGTATAATTCATACCTTCTGGAATGACTTTGTCTTTGTTTAGTTGCTTGAAAGCGGCGTGATCATTTATTATGTGTTGCAGTCTCAAAATTCTAAAAAGAGTCTCAAATTGACAACCTCTGTCTGACTTTAATAACTCTCCTGGTCCTGTGCAGAAAAACAAAACATTTCTGATAAAGTACGACATTGATCTTTAAATATTTATGAACAGGTAGCAACAACTGGAGATTCATTAAAAGAAAATGTGCTATAAACTACCATGAAAATAGCTAAAAGTTTTATTAAAATTAGTTAAAAATCGACAGTTTTAAAGTATTTTAAATTTTCAAACCTTTTTAATAAATCATGCAAATTTCATTGAATTGTGTGACATCACATTAAGAAAACATGAAATTTTCTAATTTTAACTTTATTGTTTTTCAATCTTCCATCAACATTAGTTGAATGGGAGCAGTTGAATATGCATGGCTTGGGACAGTTTACCCATTGAAATTAGACAGGTCGTGCATTTAAACATTTTCAAAAAGAAACTAAAGACTCACCTCATGAATTCTGCTTTTAATGATTCTGGATAGGTTTTTTTTTTTTTTTTTGTGCTTTTGTTGTTTATTTGTTTGTTTGTTTTATCTTACTTTTGCCTTGAGTGCTCTTCAGAGTGGATATGTGCGCATTATAAATCATTTGTATTATTATTATGGCCACAAGGTTTTCAATCTCTATCATGTCCTTTATCATTTAGCAACAGAAAAGTCTCAATGATTTTCAGTGACTAAAATTCAGGGCAGAATTTTAAAGAATTCACATTAAGGATTTCTCTTTCATACATCGCAACTTTTGTATTCATTAAAAATTCTTTAAACTTTGACAACAACAACAATAATAATTTTGTCAACTTATAATCCGCAGAAACATATCCACCAATGAGGTGCTATGGTACAATACAAATATGAAAAACATATAAAACAGCAATGGAAGCAACAACACAATAAAAACAGTACAGGCATTTATACAAGATGGTCTAAGTAAAAGCTAGAGTCATTAAATAGGTCTTCAGAGGGTTTTTTGAAAGTATATATTGTGTTACAAGATTTAATTACATCAGGAGTGAGTTCCATACAACATGTAGCAATTGAAAGAGCCTTATCGCCCCAGGAATGTTTAGAAGTTTACTGAGAGACGTAGCTGAACTAGAACGGAGCATTTAACAGTCATGACTCGGAAAAAACAAGTGCTACTGCCGTAAAGCAGAATTTAAAGCACTTTCTGCTGAATATAAATTCGATCCTTAAACATTATGTAATCAGAACATCACGTACTGTTTTGATAAAATTGTACAAGCAGAACTCCTGCATAGCCTTGAGAAAAACAACAGCCGAAAATTAAGGTAAAATAATGTTTTGCAATTTGCATAATTTTGTAGCTGGATTCCAATATATGTTCAAAAGTTGTTGTGTAGCAAAGTTCTATACTGCCAAAATCACGCATGCTATTTTTGTCAACAATTTGTAGGAAAATGCTCAAATACTTCAGCAAAAACATATCACATGATAACAGAGTTGTTAGGAAGGTCTGACTCCAATTTACTTTATATTCTGTGGACACCTGCAATATTTTGTTGTTTAATTTTTTTCTTTAAAGGAGACATAAAGTCTGACATAATCCTTAGTTCATATGATAGAAATAAAAATAACAAATCTTCTCACCAAGTCTCATACTTTCCAAAGCAATCTAAGAGATTTTTTGTAATTATTAAAACTTTAATAATGGGAGCCCCAATTTTGATTTGAAAACAGGAAATAATGTCATGAGCCCAACAGGATGTTGATATGCTTTGTATTTCTTTATAATTTATCTGAAGTTTTAAAGCTTAAGAAAATTTGTTTTCCTTTTGTAAGGGTCAAGGACATTTTAGTGTATGCATGAAATTATCAAAACATGTTTGTGTCCCATCCTTTTGCAATACAACCTTTAATAAAATTAATAAAGAAATACATTATAATCCTTACGTCCTCGTGCACAAGCTTTGGGTACAAAATTGAACAAAATGGCAGCCTCCATGTGTCAACTTCAAACATGCATAACTTGAGATATAGGAATAAGATTTTGACTTGCTGGTTTTGGTAGTTGGTCTAGATTTTTGTATTTTTCTATCATATGAAATAAGGATTGTATCAGATTTTATGTCCTTCATTAGTGGATGTGTACAGGCAATATTACCTACGCTTGTTTTAAAATCTAATCAAAATCGTGACTTACAACAAAACCATTCAACATCTTTATGTAATTCTTTAAAGGAATTATTTCCATGGTTTTTTGTAAAATTTATTTGAAAGAACATACTTTTAGAGCCAATTTGGTACAAAAATCAGGTTGATATCATATTCCATTCAGGAGATATGGATTTTTAAAGATTTCCCAGTTGCATTTTAAAGTTTTTGTACAGTATGATGAATTCATGTTTGATGATGTCATAGAGACAATTCCATTGCAAAAATGTATGTATTAATTAATTTGAATGTATTTCTTTGAATGTTAATTGGTTGTTTCTGTATGATTAGAAACAATTTTCCAAAAGTGATTGAAGTAGGGTATATTTGGCAATGTATATAAATACCTAACTTTCATCAATTAATTTTTCTAGCAGGTTTAAAAAAAATGGATGATAGATTTTAATAAAATACATCAACTTTGTGGGAGAATGTGTTGCTGTGATGTCATACTGAGCCTTTTCCTATTCGTTTATTGGCATTTTTTCTACACCTTAAAATTTGAATATCTCCTGGTAGGAATAACATATCAACATGATTTTTGTACTAAATTGTTTCTAATTTTTCTCTTTTTTATTAAAGGTTACAAAAAACATGGGACTATTCCTATAAATTTCTTTCCTAAATCTTAGTCACTGAAAATAATGGGAAAATTTATTCCTGATAGAGTTTTATTGTGGGCATGGCAAAGACTCAAAAAATGAATTTACTGCACCCGTTTAAAGAACTATCATAGACATTTAAAAGGAAGGAATTGACAAAAGAAAATACCATGGTCACCATTTATTACATCATAAAATTTGCATAAAATATGCAAATTGTGCCTGAGATTAAAAAAACGCTGTAAAAAGGTAAATATTTAACTGATTTTAATGAAGTCTTTAGCTACTATGATGGTTTTTCAAAGATTTTAAAGCAATTTAGTTAATGTTGCCAGAACCATACCTTTCAAGGGTAACTTGGAAAAATAATGCATATGAAGTTTTCTTTTACATTCACCAAATATTCCTTATAAATTTAAAATGACATGTTATAACGTGTGAACTTTTCCTGTGCATTAAGATTTTTGGCCCTTGGACCCCTTCAACCCGACACCTTCAATTTTCTCAAAATCAGGGTGCTTTTTCAACCATTCACCATTCAAACCAAGAGACTCTTTACAATTCATTGACTAGCATCCAGCTATTGTTACACCATACACAACACAGGGTAATCTATACCTTCTTAACTGACAGCATCTTCATAGTCTATTCACAGTTGAATAAAACTGTCATAATTTATCAACTGGGATCCACAGCTGCAGGCCGTGCTACAAAGTCAAAAACAATATTTAAACAAGCACAAAATGAACGAGGAACGAGCAGGGACAAGGGGGCCAAAGGACACAGGAAAACAAACCCGACAACAGCCAGGGGACACACAAGTAAAAATGTGAACACAAAGAAGTCGTTTCAGAGCCACCCCACCCTAGAAAACTACAAATGGTAACTACAAGTAAACACCATACCAAAAATACCTAGGGTGGAACATAAAAATAACACCAACTAGAGAGATATACAAGAAAAAATTACTAGGCTAGGCCAAAGAAAATCTAAATAAGAGTTGCCGAAAATGGGCCTTTTACTTTAAGCTAAATGAGATTCAAGAGATCAACTGTTCTTCATTAATACAAGTTTTTATAAAGTGATTATTAGTTGCAAGACGGTTTTTACAATGATTATTAAGAAGTCAATCAATTTATGATTGAACGTTGGGAAGGGAGTGTAAATCGATGTGTTATTGGTGAAACCCAACGAGGTATGTGGAAAATTATTTTTAGGGCATTAATTTGAATTTGCTCCAGTTTAAGACGATTTGCGTTGGAGAGTAAAGGGAAAACAATAAACGGGTAATCAATAAATGAGCGAACAAGACTAGTGTATAAAATTAAGGTTGTAGAAGGTGAAGCTCCAGGATTGTAAGCAGTCCCACAGATAGTAAATATTTGAGAAGTGCGGACTTTGAGCTCTTTAATCAAAAAATCAAAGTGCGGCTTAAAATTAAATCTAGTATCAAAAGGGATACCCAAAAACTTAACTGAATCATAATTTGGTTAATAAAATCATTAAAAACTAAGATTGGGATTGAAACAAGACGACGATGAGAGAAAACAATAGATTGAGATTTAGAAGAATTAAAGAACATTCTCCATTTACTGCACCAGCATTGAAGAAGGTTAATGTAATATTGCAAATCGTCCCTAGCAGCAAGAATGTTTTTGGCCGATGACCAGACAGCCAAGTCGTCTGCATACTGAGAATTATAAATGTAGTCAGAAGATGGGTTCGGGATGTCGTTTACAAAATTAAGAAAAAGCAATGGACTTAGTGGGCTACCCTGAAGGGTGCCCTTATTCACGACCAATGGATCAGAAAAAACATTATTAATTTTAAAGCTAATTTGTCTGTTGGATTAAAAGTCTGCAATTAAAGCGAATAAATTTAATCTGGGAGGGAGATCTTATTTAGTTTAAAAAGTAGACCATTGTGCCATAACTTATCAAAAGCCTTTTCGGCATCAAAAAAGGCAGTAAACACAAAATGTTTCTTTGAAAGATTTAAAGCAATATGATGAGACAACTTGGCTATCTGATTTGCGGTACTGAAATTTGGACAGAAATCAGCTTAAAAATGATCAAAGAAATTAATATCATTAAGATAAAGTAGTGAGCCTAGAACAGATGACCCTTTCGAGAAGTTTACTAAGAACAGAAGAAAATGTAATCGGTCTATAATTTTTTGGTTTTAAATGATCCTTTTCCGGCTTGGGTATAAGGATAACTTGCCCTGTTTTCCACTTAATAGGAAAAATACCAAATTCAAAACAAGCACTGTAAAATTGACTAAGAAAAAATTCAAATTTAACAGAACACTTTTTAATATGTAGGTAAGTAACTCCATCCTCCCCAGGGGCAGTCTGCTTAGTATTCCTGAGAGTTTTTTCGACTCAAGAGCAGGCCTCCCAGTGACTCTTTTTAAAAATAAAGGCTTTTTTAAAGGTTGGAAAAGTTGAAATGAAGGTTTTAAAGGTTTTGGATTTAAATAAAAAGGTTTATAAAGGTTAACTCATGGAATAAATTTTCATACAATGAGCATATTCTGGGGCAAAAGCAGTTGGTGGTGCCAAAAGTCCATTACTTACGTGAAGTTGGAAATTTTATTTTGGTCCTGCTACTTTTTAAATGTGTGTTAAGAACAAATATGCTATTAAATGGATGTGTATACTTACCAATGAAGCTAAAACCTTGGCACTTGAATCATTTACCTTACTTAACTTTGAAAATAAGATTTTTAAAGGTTTCAAAAGGTTATTTTGATAGGAATAAAGGTTCAATTTGTCAATAAAGGTTTTTAAAGGTTTTAAAGGTTTTTAAAGGTTTACTGGGAGCCCTGCAAGAACGGAAACAGAATTAAGTAAATGGTGATTGTCACCTTTCTCGCACTTAAAATTACAATATAGAGGTTCGAAAAATTCTTCTTTCGAACAAATTTATTATTATAATTAAAATGATCATTATCAAAGAAATTATCAGGACAGCCCGTGAAGAGGACAGAGTCAAAATACATACGAAAACAAATGCATCTCTCGAGTTTAGTAGAGTAGGTAGGGTTATTATAGTTTAACGGAGTATAATTATTTTTAGATTTAGATTTATTTAGAAGGTTGTTAATTCACAGTTCACTTGTTAGCAACCAGCTACTTTTACACTGTACACAATAGGTCACTCATCTTGGGCTCAAGCCACATAACTGCTGTTCAGTGATGCAAATAAGATTAGTCCTTGGCTGAGCCTAAACATAAATAAACATTATATGCTTGGAAGGACTTTGTGCAAAACCCATGAATGATTGATGAACCATTCCTCATAAGGATGGTTATTTCATCATGTGTGCTTTATATGCTGCTCCCTGAGATGCCAAATGATTGTGCCAACTAACAATCAATGTTATTATGCATACTGATAAGGATCTCACTGAGTTTACCCTCAGAATCGTAATAACTAATAGAAACTACCTTGGTAATATATATATATCATATATCACAAGAATACTCAAAAATACTGGAAACAAAGCAAGTTTGTACAAGCTACACATCCCTCTTAAGGAAAACAAACAATATTTCAATGAAAGATAATTTTAAGTATGATGTTAGAATACCTCCATGAGTTGAGACAATAAATTCTTACTATTGCATACATTTGTCTCCCAAAGCCCAACCCTATGTCTACGTCGCGGGAGATGGTAACAGGTTAAGCTGGCTAACAGGGCTCTGGTGAAACTGGGTGGGTCAATTATCCACTCAGTGAATTACATTGATTACAGAAACACGGAGAAATCAATTATCATTTTCTGACTGTCTTGGAGACGATGACCCTTCTAACAGGGAAAGATGTAAGGAGCCTGTACGACCAAATCTTCTGACACCGAGGCGTCTACGACTATCGGTTCTTGGAATGTTAAAACCATGTACCATGCAGGTAAATCAGACTTGGTTGCACGCGAGATGAGGAGACACAACATCTCTTTACTAGCACTAGCCAAAACCAGCGGAGACACAACATCTCTTTACTAGCGCTAGCCGAAACCAGCGGAGACACAACATCTCTTTACTAGTGCTAGCCGAAACCAGCGGAGACACATCTCTAAAGTAGCACTAGCCGAAACCAGCGGAGACACATCTCTAAAGTAGCACTAGCCGAAACCAGCAGAGACACAACATCTCTTTACTAGCACTAGCCGAAACCAGCGGAGACACAACATCTTTTTACTAGCGCTAGCCTAAACCAGCGGAGATACATCTCTTTACTAGCACTAGCCTAAACCAGTGGAGATACATCTCTTTACTAGTGCTAGCCGAAACCAGCAGAGACACAACATCTCTTTACTAGCGCTAGCCGAAACCAGCGGAGACACATCTCTTAACTAGCAATAGCCGAAACCAGCGGAGACAAAACATCTTTTTACTAGCACTAGCCGAAACCAGCGAAGACAAAACATCTTTTTACTAGCACTAGCCGAAACCAGCGGAGATACAACATCTCTTTATTAGCACTAGCCGAAACCAGCGGAGATACAACATCTCTTTATTAGCACTAACTTGAAACCAGCGGAGACACAACATCTCTTTACTAGCACTAGCTTTGAAACCAGCGGAGATACAACATCTCTTTACTAGCACTAGCCGAAACCAGCGGAGACACAACATCTCTTTACTAGCACTAGCTTGAAACCAGCGGAGACACAACATCTCTTTACTAGCACTAGCCGAAACCAGCGGAGACACAACATCTCTTTACTAGCACTAGCCGAAACCAGCGGAGACACAACATCTCTTTATTAGCACTAGCCGAAACCAGCGGAGACACAACATCTCTTTACTAGCACTAGCTTGAAACCAGCGGAGACACAACATCTCTTTACTAGCACTAGCCGAAACCAGCGGAGACACAACATCTCTTTACTAGCACTAGCCGAAACCAGCGGAGACACAACATCTCTTTACTGGCACTAGAAACCAGCGGAGACACAACATCTCTTTACTAGCACTAGCCGAAACCAGCGGAGACACAACATCTCTTTACTAGCACTAGCCGAAACCAGCGGAGACACAACATCTCTTTATTAGCACTAGCCGAAACCAGCGGAGACACAACATCTCTTTACTAGCACTAGCCGAAACCAGCGGAGACACAACATCTCTTTACTAGCACTAGCCGAAACCAGCGGAGATACAACATCTCTTTATTAGCACTAGCCGAAACCAGCGGAGATACAACATCTCTTTACTGGCACTAGCCGAAACCAGCGGAGACACAACATCTCTTTACTAGCACTAGCCGAAACCAGCGGAGACACAACATCTCTTTACTAGCACTAGCCGAAACCAGCGGAGATACAACATCTCTTTATTAGCACTAGCCGAAACCAGCGGAGATACAACATCTCTTTACTGGCACTAGCCGAAACCAGCGGAGACACAACATCTCTTTATTAGCACTAGCCGAAACCAGCGGAGATACAACATCTCTTTACTGGCACTAGCCGAAACCAGCGGAGACACAACATCTCTTTACTGGCACTAGCCGAAACCAGCGGAGACACAACATCTCTTTATTAGCACTAGCCGAAACCAGCGGAGACACAACATCTCTTTACTGGCACTAGCCGAAACCAGCGGAGATACAACATCTCTTTATTAGCACTAGCCGAAACCAGCGGAGATACAACATCTCTTTACTGGCACTAGCCGAAACCAGCGGAGACACAACATCTCTTTATTAGCACTAGCCGAAACCAGCGGAGATACAACATCTCTTTACTGGCACTAGCCGAAACCAGCGGAGACACAACATCTCTTTACTGGCACTAGCCGAAACCAGCGGAGACACAACATCTCTGTACTAGCACTAGCCGAAACCAGCGGAGACACAACATCTCTTTACTAGTACTAGCGAAACCAGCGGACACACAACATCTCTTTACTAGCACTAGCTGAAACCAGGT
This sequence comes from Chiridota heheva, assembly GCA_020152595.1. Lineage (NCBI taxonomy): Eukaryota > Metazoa > Echinodermata > Holothuroidea > Apodida > Chiridotidae > Chiridota > Chiridota heheva. The sequence goes on from JAIGNY010002882.1 coordinate 99,827, forward strand.
GGACCAGCTCAGGTTAACTAAAGCTTACTGGCGAAACCATCCTATACTCAGGGCATGGTGGTGACAATGCACCTCACACTGAAGGGGTAAGGGTTTATGCTGTCCAAAGAAGCCCGAAATGCACTACTCAGATGGAATCCAATTAGTTCAAAGTTAATCATGGCAACCTTTAGAACATCACAGGATAAACCTACGAATTATTATGTGCTATGCTCCTAAGAAGGATTGCATAATTTATACTGTGCTTAAAAGTTCTACAAACATGACAGACTGTAAAATTATACAAAATCAATCAAATAACCAAAACTACAGGTACGGTGTCTATGTATACTTGGGATTAGCTTAAACACGGCACGGTATACTTGTGATTGGCTTAAACACTGCAAGGTATACTTGTGATTGGCTTAAACACGGCAAGGTATACTTGTGATTGGCTTAAACACGGCAAGGTATACTTGTGATTAGCTTAAACACGGCAAGGTATACTTGTGATTGGATTAAACACGGCAAGGTATACTTGTGATTAGCTTAAACACGGCAAGGTATACTTGTGATTGGCTTAAACACGGCAAGGTATACTTGTGATTGGCTTAAACACAGCAAGGTATACTTGTGATTAGCTTAAACACTGCAAGGTATACTTGTGATTGGATTAAACACGGCAAGGTATACTTGTGATTGGCTTAAACACGGCAAGGTATACTTGTGATTGGCTTAAAGACGGCAAGGTATACTTGTGATTGGATTAAACACGGCAAGGTATACTTGTGATTGGCTTAAACACGACAAGGTATACTTGTGAATGGCTTAAACACAGCAAGGTATACTTGTGATTGGCTTAAACAGGCAAGGTATACTTGTGATTGGCTTAAAGACGGCAAGGTATACTTGTGATTGGATTAAACACGGCAAGGTATACTTGTGATTGGCTTAAACACGGCAAGGTATACTTGTGATTGGCTTAAACACGGCAAGGTATACTTGTGATTGGCTTAAACAGGCAAGGTATACTTGTGATTGGCTTAAACAGGCAAGGTATACCTGTGATTGGCTTAAACACGGCAAGTTGAACATTTTTTGTCATTGATATAACCTGGAGGTATCAACCCCAAAATGAAAAGTTCAAGGTGGCCCCACTTATCCCTTATATTTTACCTTCACGTTGGTATAAGCTTTGATATGATACAATGTTTGTGAGATGTGAGCTTATCCATTGAAAATAACATAACATACATAACATAACAACATACATAACATAACAAAATGACAGGCTAAGAAGGGTTAGTCACCCCATAAAAAGCCCAAACTAACACCACCACCACCACAAAAAAAAAAAAAAATCGAAGACACCTAGAGTTAGTAAAAAAGTTATTAATCTTGATTTTAAAATTGTGAACAGAATTGGAGCTAACTACCCACTCAGGTATTGAAACACGTACATGTATGGTGTTCACACAGACAGCCAAGTCAATGACACCGTGTATGTATGGTGTTAGCAGTGTAAGGGTTAAAATAGGGTATGGAAATGCATACATGTACATTGTTCGCACAGACAGCCGAGTCACAACACTATGTACGGTTTTAGCAGCATAAGGGTTAAAAGAGTTTATAATTTTGAAGAAAGCAGCCTTCAAAGATTGAAGGAAAAAAAATTGGAAGTTATGACTAATCAAAGATTTTTAATTAGTGAAACTTGTCGGTATGCAAGGGAAAGGAGTTCATGATCACTGTAAAATCTCTAAATTATCTTTCCAAAATTTCAGTCATTGAAAATAATGAAAATGTTTTTTTATAATTAGATGCTCAGACAGCTGAGTCAACGACACTATGTATGGTTTTAGCAGTGTAAGGGTTAAAAGAGTTTATAATTTTAAACAAAGCAGCCTTCAAAAGTTGAAGGGAAAAAAATTGAAGTTATGACTAATCAAAGATTTTTTAATTAGTGAAACTTGTCGGTATGCAAGGGAAAGGAGTTCATGATCACTGTAAAATCTCTAAATTATCTTTCCAAAATTTCAGTCATTGAAAATAATGAAAATGTTTTTTACAATTAGATGCTCATTAATGGTATATATATAAATATGCAACAATAATAGGAGCTTAAATGGTTTCAAATATATTATACAATTTCTATGGAGTACTTGCATTGTTATGACCCGTGCATTAAATACTGTGAATGCACGACTATGATTATTTGGTTTATTCCATTTTCAAAACAGGTAAAAGAATTTTTAAAGCGATAAAATATATGTAAACTTTTCTCATATTTCATTCTTTGTAGTTGTTTTTTATGCATTTTAAACTAACACGAATTAAAAAGAAAAAAGATTAATGTTTTGGCATTGTATTTTTATGCGTATTTAATGCACAGTTCAAAGGACTTTGCACTGCCCAATGACCCTCCTAAAGTCAGGCCATTGGGGAGTGCAAAGTCCTTTGCCCTGTGCATTAAATATGCATATAATCACTCTGCCTCAACATTAATCTCTAATTAAAAACCTGCAAAAAGTCCCATCAAAATTGGCTGACCATTTTTTTACAGCTTAAACTTTAGATACCTATTATTAGCATAAATTATGCAATATTTTGTGACCTCAGAATAGAACAATCAGAAAATTGCTCACGTTGAATAATTTTTTTGGTCCTTCCCCTAAATATTTTGAAAGGTAGAAGTTGGCTACAGTGAAATTGAATAGTATTATAACCTTGATCTAGATTCAGCAAAAAAATTGGGAAAGAAATTATTACGTTAAAGAATATTAGCTGTATTCCTTTTCATATACATCATCACTTTTGCACACGCTGAAAATTCTTACAAATTTTGATTAGTCAGTACCTAAAGACTATCAGTGTTATTGTGAAAATAAAAAAAAGGTTTTCTGCTCAGAAGTTAATGCTCTCCCATCTGGGTGAGAAAAAAATTTTTGTCTCTCTATATATTTTATGATCAATGATCACCATAACTATTCCACATGATTATTAAACAATGTGTTTGAGCTAATCCAACGTTTACTCACCAAAACTTTGAAAGAATGTGTCAGCAGCTTTTCCCAGCTGCTTTGGATCTTTGTTCCAACTCGGATTAATCTTCAAGAAAACGTACTGTGAGAGAAAAATTTCAACAAAGCTTAAAACTTGAGTTACAGGCTAACGTATGTTTTTCTCATGACTTGTCCTTCTCCTTAAAAATTTGTTCCAGCAAATCATAGCCACAAACTTACTGTAGCAAATAGTGAGACCACTTTACCTTAATTAAAATAACCACACAATAAGGACTTCATCCATTGCTAATATGATACTCAGCACCAACTTCCACAACAACTAAGGTTTTCAGAATAAAGAAAATAAAGAGGACAAATCTGACCCGACCTGGTTATGTATCAGGTCGGGTCTGACTGTTTGAAACTTTAAGGAGCAGAACAACTAATGTGGAATCTTTTCATGTTTTGACAAATTTAAAATTATATCTTTTTAATTTCTTCCTGTGTTAAATTAGAATAATCTCATCACTAGACTGTCTTTCACTCCTTGAAAACATATACTTGCATTGCAAAGCACAAAATTAAGTTTTTTTTGTAAAATCACAAAAGACTATATTTAATTCTGAAACATTCTTTCACATGAAGATAGAACTGCACCACCTTTTAGGCCCCAAGGTTTCTTCCCAAAGAGCACCCATGCTCAAGAGCCGTATACAGTGTGCTTTTCAAACTGCATTGTGTGAACTGGTTCTATGCTAGCCCCTACAATAACCACCACAAAAACATTGTGGACGTCAGACACACAAAAAAAGCAACAAATGTAACAAAACTTGAGTATCTGAAGTCTTCTAATTAATCAAATAAATGATGTTATTGGGTGGGCGCTTATTAGCTTAATATGTCAAATATGTTTGTCAATCAAAATGCTTTGTATAACAATTATTAGGTTCTCTAGAAAAATCAACACCTCTCTTCATTAATGAATACTACTAAATTACAAACTCGCAGATGAGACTTCCATTTATTAAAACCCAAATCAACTATAACAAAATGAAGAAAAAAATACAAAACAACATACACTCCCTTGAGTTAGGTGCCCTTTTAAGCCATTGACTAACTTTAAAAACACCTTTTCACACTAAACAATAATTTGAGGTTTGCAAAGTTTCAAAGTCAATTAATTTCCAACACGCTTCAATGGCAGAGCACAAAAACATGTGTGCACACAACAAACCACCCTACAACCTCACACATTTGCATATTTCCCTTTCGTAATTAGGTCGGAAAATTCACACAAAGTTGTAAAAGAGTGAAGTTTTAACAATTTTGAAGAGATTGGTTGCTTTTGTCATGACATTTGATAGATTTCCAAATGATCTAACTAATCATGCCTCCAAGTGTCACTGATCGGCCTCATTTTGGAATAACAAACAAGTGAAAAACAAAAACACAGTTGTACATGTTTTTCCTTTAAAGATAGAATGCTTTATTCACATGTGATGTTCTGTTTTGGTCTAACAACCACGGCCGATAAATGCCTGCGTGGTACAAACTAAAATGATGGATGTATTGGAGGAATAAAAAAAAAATAATTAAAATATTAAAAAGTGATGAACATGAGCCAAGAAAATATAAAGGAGGTATTGTGAGAAAACAGTCCTGGTTGGAAGACTCTTTTGTTTACTACAAGAGAGGACAATTTTAGCAACAAATAAGAATACACTTAAAGCTATATTTCTTGTATATAATAAGCATGGAAAAAAACTGCCACTTGTTAATAGTTGTTAGAGATATCTGACAAAAGAGCTGTCAAAAGAACATGGATTTACCTTTTTTGTTAAAGAATAAACGTCCATCTCTACTTGGAGCACAAAAAGATTTGGTGAACTTATTACTTTCTTGAATAACTCCACACTGTAAAGAAGAATGCAAGTAGGAATGAGATAAGTAATAAAACACAATGAAATAGCTTGTCTGTTTGTTGAGGTTTAATGGCACTGCCATAGTCAGAGTTAAATTTGCCAAGAGGGTATAATAAAATCATGGTGCTATAATAAAGAGAGAGGTTTGGTTTGTTGATGTTTAATAGCACTGCAAAAGTAGAGTCAAATGTGCCAAGAGGGTGTTAAAAACTAAGGTGCTTGACTTAGGACAGAGAGGAGGGATAGAGGGAAGGGAGGAGAGAAGGTGATTAAGGGAACGAAGTTAAGATAATAAAAGGAAGATGAGGAAGGTAAGGCAGAGAAGGGAAGGGAAAAGGTCTTTAGATGGGGAGTAGGGAGGGTTGAGAAAAGGAGAAAGGAAAGGTAAGAAGAGGAAGATGAGAAAAATAGAGGGGAGGGTGGAGGTAATCATGAAAATAAGAAGACTACATAGAATGGTATGATTTACTGTTGCGGGAGAAGCTAATGTCAGAGGAGAACGTTTTCTAAAAGAGGAGATGAAGGGGATGAGGGAGGTTCTGAAATTGGGAGTATAAGGGGCGGGTCAGGATATGTTTTAACGAAAGTTTGATAATGCAGATGGGGCAATGAAATAGCAAGTACTAAAACAATGTTCTGCACACAAGTAGGAAAAATCACCTTATAGATATGTGGACACGTACTACATGTACATGTATTACAATGGTAGAAATTTTGTTTTTGAATTTTGAAAATAGCACGTTTAGTTTTTGACTTAGTATGGCTGATCGAGAGTTTTATTTATTTTTATTTTATGCTAAATTGTGTTTATCTGCTCAAAATCTTTAATTAATTCTTTCAATTTCTTTCATAAATCTTAGTCACTGAAAATGATGGGAAACTACTTCTGCTAGAATCTTATTAAGGCCCAGGGGACAAAGACCCAATTTGCTGCACTGCTTTAAAGGATTACGATAGACATTTAAAATCAAACGATTTACAAAAGAACCCATTTTATTTCGGAAAGTAAACAATTGTGTTAAAATATTGTATTGCTTATGACTATACTATTAAAGGATTAGTTCAGTGGTCAAGCATGTTTATCTTATATGAAAGAGGACTTCAAAAGAAACAAAATGGTGAAGAAAGCATTCAAAATCCTATTTCATTAAGGAGATATTTAAGTTTAAAGTTTGGTATTATTTCTGTAGAAACGACTGAAATCAGTCAATTTGTGATGTCACAGCCTCAGATTCCTCAAGTCTTTTATGTATTTGAAAGAAAGTTTATTTAATGTTTTCACTATTCAAGATATTTTTCCTCAAACTTTCTTCAGGTGGTATATTATAAATACCCTTCCTAGATTCAGTTTTACTACTTTTTTGACATATCCCATGGTTTTTAAGCCACAAAATCGCAGGACAAAATACATAAGAGACTTTGAGGAATCTGAGGTTATGACAACACAACTAGTCTGATTTCAGTCATTTCTACACAAATGATACCAAACTTTAAACTTAAATATCTCCATAACGAAATAAGATTTTTGAATGCTTTCTACACCATTTTCTTTCTCTTGAAGTCCTCTTTCATATAAGATAAACATGCTTGACCACTGAACTAATCCTTTAAACAATGTGCTAGTGTGTTCAGCACAATCAGCTGTGTAACTGCTAATTAACTCGCTGGTTCACTGCAATGGTGGCTGTAATTTGAGTTTGCAACCATGAATATCTTATCATGCATGTAATACCCCACCTCCCTGCCTGAGCTGGCGTAATTCATGGTCAGGTTTTAGAGCAAGATGTAGCGTAATGTAGTTTACATAAAAAGAACAAAATCCCAAGTAATGCAGAAAATAGCTGTACATAAATATTTGAAATAAAATGTAAACTTTCCGTAAGCTGGTAAGTGTCCCAACAATTTTGTCAAGATTGTAGAAGAAAATCTTTAAAACAAAATTGAAAACATAGCTACAGAATTTTACCAGTTACTTTTGTCTCAATGAAACTGAAGACAACAGGTTTTTACTCATTTTGAAGAATTGCTATTGTGGATTAATCCAAAAGACATTTGTTTTGAAAATGAGTTTTCTAAATAACTTAGTTGATGGCACATAAAGATTTTGTATTTCCATTAATTAACAATCAACCTCGAAAACACATTTCCCTTTCTAATAAAATGCAATAATTGACCTCAGGGATAAATGTTTCTGCTTATGGTTTATATATGGGTGGGATAATGTCTCATCACCTATTTAAAACAAAGTGCATGAACTGTTTTCTTAGCTTGCAGTCGCCTAACACTAATTGTATTGACCCATGTTCCATAATAAAGCCAAGCAGGGAGGCAGGTAGCATAGTCGCCTGAGTATACAGTACAACTGAGATGCTGGATGTCTCAGGTTTGATCGAGTCCAACAGCGATTTAACCAGTGATTTTTCCACAGATATGCAGAACGATATACGCTGACATCAAGCGCAGAGGTTTGTCTTCTGCATCACACCTTCATCACACCTTCTCCCCCACCCGACCTTTGTGAAAAGTGGCCAATGGTTGGGTGTCGCTCACCGTCCTTCAGTGGGGACATAAAGCCATCGGTCTGGATGATAGAAGTCTCACCTCCTGCCTGGTTCTCTGAACACTTCTCGAAAAGAGCACGGTGTTTATAAGCCAGTGTTCATCCCCTTTCCATCCTGGCAATTCATCGGGTACACACAGTCATTGTGACTTACGTGTGCTTTCCCTGGCATATGCGTAAAAGTGAAATACATATAAGAAACCAGACATGGAAAAAATCTATGGTTCTAGCAGCTATAACCACGGGAAAAACAGGAAGAAGATTTTTTCAATTTTTTACTTCTTGAGTAACCAACAGCGTATATGTTAAACATGTGCTCTAAAAACGTCCCTCATGTAAATGAAAAGTGGGAAGCATATAATAAATATATTTACTACATTAAGATCATTTCTGTTTTTTCGCGGGAAGATTTGTGACACAGAACCATGGGAAATCTAGAATTAATTTCAACTCTGTAACAAACAATCTTGGTCAAATATGTAAAGTACCCACTTTTCTTGCATAAATTATGCATATCTGCAAATCTTAAAGACACCAAATATACTTAAAACACAACAATCATCATACTTACAGTACAAGCAAGAAAGGCTGTCTAGTTCTTGTCAGAGAATCTTTGACCTATATAAAAATGCGACACATAAACACGTCGTCGTTCTAGTTTAGCTAGCGAGTTTTTGTTTTGCATTTTTTTTATGACGTAGGTGGGCAAACATTACGCACAAAAATATTTTATTTTAAACTTTAACAGGAAACATTAACATTTATTTGGGTCACTTTTCTTGTTTAACAGTCCTACTACTTAAGCCATAGATGTGTGGCCTCCGGCGTTGAATAACATGTTTTCTACAGTCCATGTATGCGTCTCTACTAGTGATCCACTGCATGCCTGGATTGTCATGGCGGTTTTTAATAGTTCTAGCTCTATCATATAATTCCACAAAAAAAAATCACCATATTGTGGAAATAAATTGGTGATAGAACCAGGTCATCCTGTTTAGCAATGGTGATTGCATTTCAAAGATTTCACCAGTGTGTTAAAAGGTGACCTTGCAGTGTAAAGTCATACCTGCAGAACCAAGATATTTCTGTATGTAAGTCTTTATAGCTGTTACAATATGTCGATTATCGTGATATCGTGATATTTTTTTTTTCCATATCAAAAATACCCTGACAGACACCATGATATGCCTTTTTCACATGTAAACTGCATATTAAAGCAAAAATTTGGGAAACAGATTTCCAGAAACATTTCAAATGTATCAGATTTTAACTTCATAATTGCAGTATATATGATTATTTTATTCTTCTTTTCCTTAGCTCTTGTTTTTTTTTTTTGTGGATAAATGTGCAGCATAATTCTGCTATATCCTTCTAAATCATTGGCTCATGGCCAGGCTTGGTGATGTAACCACTAAAACCTATTAAGAGGTGCCAGGTATCCTGCCTTGCCTCTCTGTGGTTGTGCATAAACCTATTAAGAGGTGCCAGGTATCCTACCTTGCCTCTCTGTGGTTGTACATAAACCTATTAAGAGGTGCCAGGTATCCTGCCTTGCCTCTCTGTGGTTGTGCATAAACCTATTAAGAGGTGCCAGGTATCCTACCTTGCCTCTCTGTGGTTGTACATAAACCGATTAAGAGGTGCCAGGTATCCTGCCTTGCCTCTCTGTGGTTGTACATAAACCTATTAAGAGGTGCCAGGTATCCTGCCTTGCCTCTCTGTGGTTGTACATAAACCGATTAAGAGGTGCCAGGTATCCTGCCTTGCCTCTCTGTGGTTGTACATAAACCTATTAAGAGGTGCCAGGTATCCTACCTTGCCTCTCTGTGGTTGTACATAAACCTATTAAGAGGTGCCAGGTATCCTGCCTTGCCTCTCTGTGGTTGTACATAAACCGATTAAGAGGTGCCAGGTATCCTGCCTTGCCTCTCTGTGGTTGTACATAAACCTATTAAGAGGTGCCAGGTATCCTGCCTTGCCTCTCTGTGGTTGTACATAAACCTATTAAGAGTTGCCAGGTATCCTGCCTTGCCTCTCTGTGGTTGTACATAAACCGATTAAGAGGTGCCAGGTATCCTGCCTTGCCTCTCTGTGGTTGTACATAAACCGATTAAGAGGTGCCAGGCATCCTGCCTTGCCTCTCTGTGGTTGTTTTCACACTTAAGATCATGAATCAACAAGAATCCAAGTGATTATAGGATTGTACCATTATAGGATTGTACCATTGTAGGATTGTACCATTATAGGATTGTACCATTATACTGAACTACCAAGGGCTACAGGTATTCTGTACCTTGGTTCCTTGAAAGCTGTCCACAGATTGATAACAGTTGTAATCATGAGCTTATAGCGTGAACATCCGTTTGATAATAATTGTATTCTAAATATAGCTCGAGGAACCTATAGCCATTGTATGTGTATTCTAGCCTTCATTTCACCCACACGGACATACGTTACAAATGAGATCTGCATGCCAGAGAATGAAGTGATGATTGATGACTTGTCACAAAATACCATGTCACAAAATATCATCTCACAAAATATCATGTCACAAAATTTCAAATTGGTCACGTAAATGTCTCAAATGTTGCCTAATTTTTGGCATCCTTTGCACAGAATGTCACATCAGTTTTGCCTTTGGTCACATTTCATTGGCATAGATTCACACATCATGACCAGTTGACCAGTGATACTCATAGAAAGGATCATTTGTTTGCCTGAAGTCTGTTTCATGAAAAATGAAATCCACCACTAAAAAATGTAGCATCAAATTTAATACCAATGAATGTGAGTGAAGGGATAAAACATGTCACAAAATGTCAGATAAATTCTTAATACATCTGTTTATGTTCATTTTTACATTTCTATAACAGAAATACTATAAACATAAGTTATAGATGCATGCCCAATGTGAAGTCGATTATTTTTTCTCACAATGCATCAGTTCTTAAAATGAACCAGTTGAAGAGTACTTTCAAGGAATGTTAATAGCCGGAAGCAAACCGAATGCAGGGAAAATGCCTAACAGAGGGGACCATTTACCAGGCCACAGTCATTAGGGAAGACAACAAGGTAGAAAAAACCTATGTAGGATTATCCAAAAATCATTTTAAGACCCGCTACAATGGGCATACTTGCTCTTTCAGAAAGGAAACACACAAGAATAGACCTTACGTCAACTCATGAACTCATAAAGGTTTGTTTGATTACTGAAATCTGAGTAACTAACGGGGTAGCCTCAAATGCGTTAAGATGGATGTAAGGACAATGACGGTAAGCAACACATTCTACATGTAAACATACTTTTTGAGCAGACATTGGTGTTATAGAAACGCATTTCTACTATCTGTACATCTGTCTACGACTTTACGGCATACTGCATCAAGAACATCTTAAGCAACCACCACAGAATTGTTGTCGCAACACAACTTTAAGAAGTTTTAACGTAATGACATAACAATAAATGTTAGGAGAATATGAAGAAAGATAAATTAAATCGCTGTTTTTCTATATTTTCTCCCCAATAACGTCATCCAAAGGCCAGCAAACCAAGATGAGAGCGACAATGTTATCCTTGGCTTCAAATGGTATTTCAGGCTGGCCACCTTAGTATTTATTCCCTAAATCAACCCTGCACATAGAGGACAATAATACAAAAAAAAACATTCTTTACCAGTGACCCAGTTCCGAGATCAAAATTTTCATCTAGTTTCCTGAGATCTATTTTTCTGGGATCTAGTTTCCTGAGATCTAGTTTCCTGGGATCTAGTTTCCTGGGATCTATTTTCCTGGAATCTATTTTCCTGGAATCTAGTTTTCTGGGATCTAGTTTCCTGGGTTCTAAGTTTCCTGGGATCTAGTTTCCTGGGATCTAGTTTCCTGGGATCTAGTTTCCTGGGATCTAGTTTCCTGGAATCTAGTTTTCTAGGATCTAGTCTCCTGGGATCCAGTCTCCTGGGATCCAGTCTCCTGGGATCTAGTCTCCTGGGATCTAGTTTCCTGGGATCTAGTTTCCTGGGATCTAGTTTCCTGGAATCTAGTTTCCTAGGATCTAGTTTCCTAAGATCTAGTTTCCTGGGATCTAGTTTCCTGGGATCTAGTTTCCTGGGATCTAGTTTCCTGGGTCTAGTTTCCTAGGATCTAGTTTCCTGGGATCTAGTTTCCTAGGATCTAGTTTCCTAGGATCTAGTTTCCTGGGCTCTAGTTTCCTGGGATCTAGTTTCCTGGGATCTAGTTTCCTGGGATCTAGTTTCCTGGGATCTAGTTTCCTAGGATCTAGTTTCCTAGGATCTAGTTTCCTGGGATCTAGTTTCCTGGGATCTAGTTCCCTGGGATCTAGTTTCCTGGGATCTAGTTCCCTGGGATCTAGTTTCCTGGGATCTAGTTTCCTGGGATCTAGTTTCCTGGGATCTAGTTTCCTAGGATCTAGTTTTCTAGGATCTAGTTTCCTGGGATCTAGTTTCCTGGGATCTAGTTTCCTAGGATCTAGTTTCCCACTTGCAATCCAAATCATAGACTTGAAACTGTGTGCGTTTGGCACACGAGAATGGCAGTTGTTGAAGCCAGCGTCTGGTACAGCTTGGCATCAATATTCCATAAGGTAGTGATGCTGAATTCTTAAAAGGAGGATCATGTAAAGAAACAAATAAAATGTTTTGAATTCTGACCAACCTTAGGTCTCTTAATAATGCAGGTTTCTGCACCACCATCAAATTTCTCTCAAGCCATTCAATGCATCTGAAAAATATAAGGAATGAAAGTGATCAAATCCTTTGACAGCTTATCAAACAAATTTCTAAGGTATATTTGGGTCCAAGCAAACCTGCTCCTTTGAATTGGATGCCACGAGATGTGTACAAATGCAGGATTCAAAGATAAATCTATGAAAGGTGTCTAAAGAATATGCCTTACAGGATTAGTTCAGAGGTCAATCAAAGTTCATATGGTATAAAGAAGACTTTAAAACAAATGGTTTTGTTCTATTTAAAGTCCTCTTTCAAATAAGATGAACTAGCTAGCCCATTGAACCAACTTCTTAATTTCCCCTTTCATTGGAATGGTTTTGCTTCCTATTTGGTCTAAACCTCGCAATACATTTTGTGTCTTAAGCCCTGACAAAATCTAAAATCTGTCAGGGTCTATATTGCTCACAACAGAAACCACAATCCAGCACAAGCAATTACACCTACCACTTCACCTCACTTTCCATGGCCATAATCTGACATTGATAGTAAACAAATTTCACTGCAGCTGCACTGACTGATGAACTTGCTTAACAACTGAGTCTTCCCAGTTAAGACAAAAAAGTTCAAGGTTACCTCACCCAGTAACTCAGTAAACATGTAAAACCTAGCAGTCTTTATAACTATAACACCTCTTTTAGTTCTATTAAATGAATAACAAAGAAAGGAGAAGCCCTGACTTGCCAATGTCAATGAAAGAATACCATTCAACCCCCTTTCCAACCTGTACCCTCCCCCAACCCCTACACATTCCCAGAACTACATCCTGGATTGTAATACAACTTCCAATTTAAGAAAATATGTGTGTCAAGCAAAGTCAAGCAGCATGAAAAATGCACAATATCATTCAAGCAAAATTATGCAAAACAATATTGTTTAACGTATGACAAACTAGACATTGAAACAATACAAATCCCCTCACCACTAATAATGCATATTCCAGACTGTCCCACATTCCATCCGAACATGACCCAAATGTCATCCCACGTCTATACTCCTCCATGCAATTACACCTAAAAACAAGATACTGATGTCATTCCACCACTTGCAAGACCCACATGCCATCACAACTGAAATCCAGATAACATCTCACCACATGCCATTCCACTGTGTCCCACATATCGACCCACCCTCTTCCACATGCCAACCCACCCTGTTCCACATGCCAACCTATCCTGTTCCACATGCCAACCCACCCTGTTCACATGCCTATCCACCCTGTCTAACATACCAACACATCCTGACCAACATCCCACCACACCCTGCCCTACATACAATTCCACCCTGTCCCACATGACCTCATACTAATTCCTTCAGCTACTTTATCATCATGTCATCTTCTACCCCACATTCTGCTTATTGTTTATATTTCTCAAACCCCTAATTTAACATTCTTTAGAAGCAAGGAAACTTTTATTTGCTTCTTTATTCATGGCAAGACAAACAATTTCATTGCTATTCATGTCAGGAATATCAATATCACAAGTAAAACTAGAAATGAAAAGTTAGTAAGTCATAATAGCCATATACTTTTGATCTCAGGTCAAACATATTGCAGCAAATGCACACACTATACCTCACCATTAAGTATGAACAATGCTTCTTCACATATACTGTATGATCATTTCTTTCAGCAAAATCGTCATATCCACTTTGATTCAAGAGATACCACATATACAAATATTTTCATTGCTATGTAAATAGGCTAATTATTATGCACACACAATCCCCCAGTTATGCTCAAATGAACAGTACCAATGCCCTCTATTACTGAACCAAATAGCAAGTTATTATCTCAGGTTAAATATTTTGTATGCAAGTCTATTGTTATGCAAGTAACCTACTTAATATGCACCATTCGGTGTAGACAATGCTGTTCACATATATGATCATTTGTTTAAAACAAAATCCCCACTCCCACTTTAATTGAAAGAATATCATAGATACAAATATTTTCATTTTGTACGAAAGTCTATTGTTATGCAAATAACCTAATTAATATGCACACTTCACCTCAACATTAAGTGTAGACAAAGCTCTTCACATATATGATAGTTTGTGCAAACAAATTCCCCACATCCACATGTTATGCAAATAAGCTAATTAGTATGCACACACAACCCCTAATCATGCTCACTTAAACAGTACTCCTATGCCAAGTTGCATGAATGTACACCGTTCATAAGTTATGAAAGCTTTAACCAAAAACTTAAACCAAAACTTTAACCTGACAAATATTTTCATTGTTATGCAAATAAGCTGATTAATATGCACACACAACCCCCAATCATGCTCAATTGAATAGTACCCATGTCCTCTATTCCCCTATGCCAAGTCGCATGAATGTACACCATTCATAAGTTATGAAAACTTTAACCAAACACCTTAATCAAAACTTAACCTGACAAATATTTTCATTGTTATGCAAATAAGCTAATTAGTGTGCATGCACACACAACCCTCAATCATGCTCATTTGATCAATACCAATGTCCTTACCCATTTGCCAAGTCACATGAATGTACACCATTCATAACTTAAATTATGAAAACTTTAACCAAAACTTCTTCACCGGACGCCGATGCCGACACCGAGGGTAGTAGAATAGCTTAACCCTTACTCTCCCAAGGTTCCAAAAATAGAATAAGCTATTTCTGAAATTTTTGGAAAGAGGATTTTTTCAGCACTTTCTGTTCCATTTGTACCAAAACAAGTTCGACTTATATGAAAGCTAACATGTTGAACTTTCCAAAAATGTGCATATTTCCGAGCTCAAATATGCAAATTAGGTCATTAAAATAGCATATTAGGTCTCCAAACATTCTATCTTTATGACACGCTTGTGCCTTGTGGTTAAATAGCAAAAAGATATGGATAAAATTTCTGAATCGTCCTTGGAAAGGCCTTTCATTTGATACTATCCATGGATTTTTAGGAATCAGAAGAAAAAAAATGACGCAAATATGAAAAATTTGGTACATTTTGACCTAAAAATTATCCCCCGATTTTGTAAATAATCTATCTAATAGTGTATGGCACTAAATTTTCCAAAAAAATGCAACTTTCCCCTTCTATGATGTCCAAAACTAACAGAATGCAGAAAAACAAGATGTTTACATCATCATTTGCAAAAAATAAAATAAGAAATTATGCAAATGATTTGCAAATGATATGCAAATTAGGTCATTTACCTCATTTATTAAGCACGAAACTGTTTTTTGTTTATTTCTGACCCAATTTCAGCCATTACAAGCTTCACAGCTACTTTTATGTTGATAGACTATGCTGATTATCTATTAGACACTTACTTCTGTTCATTCCACATGGAATTCATAAGAAATGTTTGATGAAAAGGTCCAAATTTGTAAAGTCTTCTGCTATACCTTGTTGCTGCAAATAGAATTAAAAAAAAAAAAATTGCAACTATATTCATTCAACTTACTTTAGTTTGGTCTTCCCATAACCAGTTACCGAAGACCTCGTGTCGATCCCGGTCACTCTCCACCAGTACTTCCCACAGATGATAGTCTTTATCGGCTGCAGGGATGAACTTAGACCATTGTATCTCCTGCAGCCAAGCGTTCCGCTCTTCCTCCCTGGTTTTGAAGGCAGCTTTTTCTGCTGCAGTCGGATTTTCTTTGAGTGGTGATGGTGGCGAGACTGCAGCGGAAGGCCTGTAAAAGGGGCCTGGGCTCATCTTCAACAGTCTGTCCCTCTTCCTCTTGGGTTGGGGAGTAGCGAGCGGCTCGTCCTCTTCAAGCATACGCATAACATGTTATCACATAACATGTTATTGTGGTTTCTAGTAGTGGTGCTCGTCCTCTTCAAGCATACGCATAACATGTTATCGCATAACATGTTATTGTAGTTTCTAACCTGCCCCACAATTTTGTGGTAACCGTGGGGACAGACTTTACAGCCGGGAAGCCCAGGGGTACATACAGGGTCCAAAATGTTTGTTTTATCGATCTAGTTATCACCACAACAGTGGCATAGCCAGGGGAAGGGGAAAAGGATCATGGTCCCAAAAAATGGGGCATCACAATAATGTACCGGTACTAGGCCTATATACAAGCATTTTCCTCTAAATGGGCCTGGGGCACCCCCAACATGTGTATTTTGCCCTAACATGGGACCCCTGCTCCACTTTCCCCCATAAAATTATGATTTCGGCCCCTGAAATAATGGAACTTGGATTTTGTGAAATTGGATATACACATATTTCAGAAGACCTAAATTTACAATTTTGCCATTGGGAAATACATATATTTCAGTCCATTTAAAAATGTTATTATTGGGGTTCAGCTTTCATTTGTTTCATCCGGGCTATTATAGAAAGGACCTAAATCCTTTTTTTTATATGTGATTTTAGTGTCCCTTTTACTTGTTTATCGTAACAAGCAAAAAATCCCCGCTAAATTATCATTATAATTCTATAAGCCTTATTTCATTACTACACATTTACAATGTAGTACTTTTGCTATTTTTGGAAGAAAACACTCACCAACTCCGTAATTTGGAACAGATCGCTATCCATCTCAGCAGGCTCTATATTCTCCTCTTCCTCAATCTGGCCGAGTTCTGGTACATCCTCTTCATCAGAAGTACCTTCCGACCCCTCTGAATCATCATTAATCTGAAGAAAACATAGGAGTTGGAAGGCACGTTCAACGTTGTATCTCGCCATTTTGTTGTATCGAATGTGCGAAGAAAAAAAGAAAAAAAAAAAAGACGCGAATTGACGTCATCATCAAAAACCTTTAAGGCAGATAGAGGGGGTGCATCTGTTATTGTAATAGTTCGTCTGAACGATCTATTTCTCCTCTACCCGTAGAGATTTTAAAAATTCAATACAATATTTGGGCGGTTTTATGATTTTTTGATAAAAAAGGTCAAAAATGGCCCAAAATCACAAATTTTGGCATATTTTCTTCAAAAAAACACAAACATTGACCAAGTACAAGTAAAAATCTTATAGCAACCAACAATTAAAACTATCTTTATATTTTACCTGAAGAAAAAAAAAATGAAAAATATTCATGTATGACATTCGTCGTAATCTTCTTTTCTTTTTTTAAACGTTTTTTTAAAAAATGCACTTTTTTGTAACGATTTTACTCAATTTCTTTTATTCTAACCCCCCAACAAAATAACCATATTATGACAGATCTATTCAATCTGGTTTGAATGAACTTATTTGCAGCTCTATAGGATTTTGGGAAGGTACTCAAATGTTTTTTTGGAAAAGGGATCGTAAGTGTCACTGTCACCGTGACGCTGGGAGAGTAAGGGTTAACTATTCTTAGAATAGTCGAGCTAATAAGATGAACTTGCTTGCTTAAACACTGAACCAACCTCATAATTTCCTCTTTCATGCGAAGCAAGCAGTATGATGTGAGGAAAGAGTAACATACCATAGAGGTTGTACAATGCCAAGGTAGCTACTCCATAGAATCTTACTGTAAGCCATTTGATGCAGAACATCTGAACCTCTGAAGTGATTGTAATGCATATGATGCAATATAACTTACAGGGGTTGAATTTCCCACTGTTCCGCTATTCCAAGAACAGTGATTAACAGCGATTTTTATGCAGGAACAGTGAACTTTCAAACATCACTGTTCCGGTGCAACAGTGTTTTTTTCACAAGAAAGTGGCATAATTGATCAATAACTTGATTTCTGCTAATAAACAAATGCATGTTGTCAAACAAGATTATCTTCAAAATATTTTTTTCACAAAGTTTCAGTAAGAAAAACCTTTTCGCCCACCTTGTCTGCACAAGTAATCATAAATACACATATGCAAATTGAGTGCATGTGTACAACTACATGCTACATCATGTAAATACTAATAACTGACATAATGTTACATAATTCCAAATTCAACATATTATTACCCAATGAAGTTACTTTATTAAAAGTAGTTGCAACTTATTAGCCCATTTTTAAGAAAGAATTTGGTCCTGTTAGTGCAATAAGTTGGAACAGTCAAATCTGCTCTAGGACAGTATTATTTGAGAAAGTACTATTCCGTTGAACATTCAATTTCATTTTTAAATTTGACCCCTGACTCACCCCAGAGCAACCTTCTGCAAGTTGGACATGTTTGACAGGATCTTCAACCGGGTGTCTTTTTATGACATCAATACTACGTCATTAGGTTAGGTTTAGGTTAGGATATGATGTCATATGAAGGACACCCAGTTTAAGATTCTGTCGGCTGCAAGTTGGACACTACCAGATACCTTATAGGGCTATTTTTCTATACAGTCTTTAACCCTTACTCTACCATGTGGCAAAAATATTGCCGTTTTTAAAACTACCTTTTTCTAAAAATAAAATCAGGACCTTACCAAAATCTTATAGGGGTACAAATAGTTTCACTGCAAAGATCTCGGAACGATCTTTCATAATATTTTTTTTTTTTTTGAAGGGGGGTCTATACTCACTTTTTTTCGGACTATTTTGTCCAAACAATCAGGAATTTTACTTATTGTTTAAAATGTCCCAAAAAATGCATATTTTTGAAAATTTGACAAAAATTGCTTACAAAATATATATATATATATATATATATATTTTATATATATATATATATATATATATATATAATATGTAGACAAGTCATATTGTCCAAATCTAATCAAATTTTGCTGATACCTGGTCATAATTTTTAAATTATTTGTAAAATATGTAAAATTTTGTAATTGTTGGTGATTTTTTTACCCTTTTTGTTAAAAACTTGTGTGATCCACCCCTATATATAATGAAAAGTTTCAAACACCATTCTGTAGCGAATACAATGTGCTTTCACATGGATTGCTGCAATAAAAGACATATCCCCTCGATCATTCCTAACAATGTTTTATAGAGAAGTCACTGAAGTTATTTTTAGATTTGTTGACATTTACATTTAGACAACAGAAGAACGTGTATCCCGAATCTTGTTTAAAAGTGAAACTGAGGATTAGGAAGAGTCAGAAGGCTTATCGCCTGTGATGGAGATCTTTCAGTACCTGGACCCAACCCAGAAGAGGCCTAAGATTATAAGAACCAGGTGAAATATTTCCTTCAAATTTCTAAAATTGCGAGTGCATTTTTCAAACTTCACGCTTACTAACGTCACTCGTTTAGGCCTAACGTTGGGCATAGCTAACGTTAGTGCAGATCCGTTCAAAATCAGGCAAAAACACTGTAATTTAGCTGCGATTATTTACTTATAAAGGATTAAAAACAAGTAAATGGGTCACTAAAATCCCACATGATTAACATGAATTGTCCTTTTTATAGTATTTATGGATGAAACTTAACAGATCAACCTTCAATTTGTAGTGCAACAGTGCCCATATACACATTTTGCAAAATCTCAATTCCATGTTGTGAGGTTGTGGTGCAGTGGATTAGGATTAAAATTTTAAGGGGAAAGGGTTCCATGTTGGAGAAAGAAACTCATGTTGGGGAAAGAGACTTATGGTGGGGGCCAAGCAGTCCCATGTAGGGGGAAATTATTTTCTTTGAAGCAATTTGGATCTTTGAAGAGGGCCATATTTTTGAGATGGCATTACCCCTAGTCCCCCTCCCAATATAAATAAGCCAGACCCCCCACCCTCAACCCCTGTATTTCCTTGGAAATAGTTGAAATTGTATTTCTCTTAAGGATTTTCCTGTATTTGAGGAAATTTGTTGATATTTCATACGCAGTACCAACTGTCACTGAAGGATACAAAGTTGGCAACGTCAACATGATTACTGATGCTCTGAACCATTTTTGAGTACCTTTTCCCCCGAGAATTCCTATAGGAATCAGCAAAAGTAAGTTTTTACAAGACTTTCAGTATATCCTGAATAAATGTAAGTATTTTTAAAGCTTCCAATGGCTAAAATTGACTCATAAACTAAAACTTGCAAGTCTGTGCATAATAAATGAGGTAAATTAGCTCATTTGCATATCAATTGCATAACATTTTTTATTGAAATATTGGTGTAAACATTTCCTTTTTATATTATATTGATCTTGTGCATCATAGAAAGAAACAATGCATGTTTATAGGAAAGTAGAGTGTCAAATCCTATCAGATAAATCATTGGCAAAATTAGACGTCAAGGTTTAGGTCAAAAAGGTCAACAAATTTAAAATTGACATATGCATTTTTTCTTTGCTCCAAAACAATCAAGAGTACTATCAAATAAAAGGCCCTTCTTTCAACAATTCATAAATTCGATCAATATTTTTTATAATTAGCCACAAGCAAGCAGAATATCACAAAGATAGCGATTTTTGGACATCTAATAATCTTAATTAATGACCCCATTTGCATAATTGACCAGAGAATTATGCAAACCAACGTAAAGTCCGAAGTCTTAGCATTCATATAACATAAACTTATTACAGTAGAAAATTAATCTCAATTTGTGAAAAAGCCCCCTTTCCAAAAAAAGTTCCCTAAAATAACTGATTATCAAAGGCCATGGACATTGACTTGGTTGTCCATCTTATGTCTGTCCGTAAGTCGTACTTGTGTTCTCGTCCAGGTCGTATTAAGCGTTTCGTGATAGCATTGTTACTATCATAACCGAATACACAGGCGACGACCCCGCCATTGTAATTATGTGTTCACTCGTCGTCGTCAAATGCTCTGGTAGAGTGAGGGTTAAATTACAGCAAAAGCCCCTGTATTATGGCTAATCGAAGTTTTAGGATTTTTTAATGCATGTAAAAGTTGTTATTGGATGAAAGAAAAGACATCTTGTTTTTAATGTAATGCTCTAAATTTCAGTCACTGAAAATCATCAGGTTGTTTTCACTTGCTAAAGTCTGACTAGAGATTCAAAACCTCTTAATATGACCACATTAAACTGTTCTCCTTCAAATAACATAGGTGAAGGATTGAACCACAGTAAATCAACATAAGGAGAAAAAATAACATAGGTGAAGGATTGAACCACAGTAAATCAACATAAGGAGAATAAATAACATAGGTGAAGGATTGAACCACAGTAAATCAACATAAGGAGAATAAATAACATAGGTGAAGGATTGAACCACAGTAAATCAACATAAGGAGAATAAATAACATAGGTGAAGGATTGAACCACAGTAAATCTACATAAGGAGAATAAATAACATAGGTGAAGGATTGAACCACAGTAAATCAACATAAAGAGAATAAATAACATAGGTGAAGGATTGAACCACAGTAAATCTACATAAGGAGAATAAATAACATAGGTGAAGGATTGAACCACAGTAAATCAACATAAAGAGAATAAATAACATAGGTGAAGGATTGAACCACAGTAAATCAACATAAAGAGAATAAATAACATAGGTGAAGGATTGAACCACAGTAAATCTACATAAAGAGAATAAATAACATAGGTGAAGGATTGAACCACAGTAAATCTACATAAGGAGAATAAATAACATAGGTGAAGGATTGAACCACAGTAAATCAACATAAAGAGAATAAATAACATAGGTGAAGGATTGAACCACAGTAAATCTACATAAGGAGAATAAATAACATAGGTGAAGGATTGAACCACAGTAAATCTACATAAGGAGAATAAATAACATAGGTGAAGGATTGAACCACAGTAAATCAACATAAAGAGAATAAATAACATAGGTGAAGGATTGAACCACAGTAAATCTACATAAAGAGAATAAATAACATAGGTGAAGGATTGAACCACAGTAAATCTACATAAGGAGAATAAATAACATAGGTGAAGGATTGAACCACAGTAAATCAACATAAAGAGAATAAATAACATAGGTGAAGGATTGAACCACAGTAAATCTACATAAGGAGAATAAATAACATAGGTGAAGGATTGAACCACAGTAAATCAACATAAGGAGAATAAATAACATAGGTGAAGGATTGAACCACAGTAAATCTACATAAGGAGAATAAATAACATAGGTGAAGGATTGAACCACAGTAAATCAACATAAAGAGAATAAATAACATAGGTGAAGGATTGAACCACAGTAAATCTACATAAGGAGAATAAATAACATAGGTGAAGGATTGAACCACAGTAAATCAACATAAAGAGAATAAATAACATAGGTGAAGGATTGAACCACAGTAAATCAACATAAGGAGAATAAATAACATAGGTGAAGGATTGAACCACAGTAAATCTACATAAGGAGAATAAATAACATAGGTGAAGGATTGAACCACAGTAAATCAACATAAAGAAAATAAATAACATAGGTGAAGGATTGAACCACAGTAAATCTACATAAGGAGAATAAATAACATAGGTGAAGGATTGAACCACAGTAAATCTACATAAGGAGAATAAATAACATAGGTGAAGGATTGAACCACAGTAAATCAACATAAGGAGAATAAATAACATAGGTGAAGGATTGAACCACAGTAAATCAACATAAGGAGAATAAATAACATAGGTGAAGGATTGAACCACAGTAAATCAACATAAGGAGAATAAATAACATAAGGTGAAGGATTGAACCACAGTAAATCAACATAAAGAGAATAAATAACATAAGGTGAAGGATTGAACCACAGTAAATCAACATAAAGAGAATAAATAACATAGGTGAAGGATTGAACCACAGTAAATCTACATAAGGAGAATAAATAACATAGGTGAAGGATTGAACCACAGTAAATCAACATAAGGAGAATAAATAACATAGGTGAAGGATTGAACCACAGTAAATCAACATAAGGAGAATAAATAACATAGGTGAAGGATTGAACCACAGTAAATCTACATAAGGAGAATAAATAACATAGGTGAAGGATTGAACCACAGTAAATCAACATAAAGAAAATAAATAACATAGGTGAAGGATTGAACCACAGTAAATCTACATAAGGAGAATAAATAACATAGGTGAAGGATTGAACCACAGTAAATCAACATAAGGAGAATAAATAACATAGGTGAAGGATTGAACCACAGTAAATCTACATAAGGAGAATAAATAACATAGGTGAAGGATTGAACCACAGTAAATCAACATAAGGAGAATAAATAACATAGGTGAAGGATTGAACCACAGTAAATCAACATAAGGAGAATAAATAACATAAGGTGAAGGATTGAACCACAGTAAATCAACATAAGGAGAATAAATAACATAGGTGAAGGATTGAACCACAGTAAATCAACATAAGGAGAATAAATAACATAGGTGAAGGATTGAACCACAGTAAATCAACATAAGGAGAATAAATAACATAGGTGAAGGATTGAACCACAGTAAATCAACATAAGGAGAATAAATAACATAGGTGAAGGATTGAACCACAGTAAATCAACATAAGGAGAATAAATAACATAGGCGAAGGATTGAACCACAGTAAATCAACATAAGGAGAATAAATAACATAGGTGAAGGATTGAACCACAGTAAATCAACATAAGGAGAATAAATAACATAGGTGAAGGATTGAACCACAGTAAATCTACATAAGGAGAATAAATAACATAGGTGAAGGATTGAACCACAGTAAATCAACATAAAGAGAATAAATAACATAGGTGAAGGATTGAACCACAGTAAATCTACATAAGGAGAATAAATAACATAGGTGAAGGATTGAACCACAGTAAATCAACATAAAGAGAATAAATAACATAGGTGAAGGATTGAACCACAGTAAATCAACATAAGGAGAATAAATAACATAGGTGAAGGATTGAACCACAGTAAATCTACATAAGGAGAATAAATAACATAGGTGAAGGATTGAACCACAGTAAATCAACATAAAGAAAATAAATAACATAGGTGAAGGATTGAACCACAGTAAATCTACATAAGGAGAATAAATAACATAGGTGAAGGATTGAACCACAGTAAATCTACATAAGGAGAATAAATAACATAGGTGAAGGATTGAACCACAGTAAATCAACATAAGGAGAATAAATAACATAGGTGAAGGATTGAACCACAGTAAATCAACATAAGGAGAATAAATAACATAGGTGAAGGATTGAACCACAGTAAATCAACATAAGGAGAATAAATAACATAAGGTGAAGGATTGAACCACAGTAAATCAACATAAAGAGAATAAATAACATAAGGTGAAGGATTGAACCACAGTAAATCAACATAAAGAGAATAAATAACATAGGTGAAGGATTGAACCACAGTAAATCTACATAAGGAGAATAAATAACATAGGTGAAGGATTGAACCACAGTAAATCAACATAAGGAGAATAAATAACATAGGTGAAGGATTGAACCACAGTAAATCAACATAAAGAGAATAAATAACATAGGTGAAGGATTGAACCACAGTAAATCAACATAAAGAGAATAAATAACATAAGGTGAAGGATTGAACCACAGTAAATCTACATAAGGAGAATAAATAACATAGGTGAAGGATTGAACCACAGTAAATCTACATAAGGAGAATAAATAACATAGGTGAAGGATTGAACCACAGTAAATCTACATAAGGAGAATAAATAACATAGGTGAAGGATTGAACCACAGTAAATCAACATAAACAGAATAAATAACATAGGTGAAGGATTGAACCACAGTAAATCAACATAAAGAGAATAAATAACATAGGTGAAGGATTGAACCACAGTAAATCAACATAAAGAGAATAAATAACATAGGTGAAGGATTGAACCACAGTAAATCAACATAAAGAGAATAAATAACATAAGGTGAAGGATTGAACCACAGTAAATCTACATAAGGAGAATAAATAACATAGGTGAAGGATTGAACCACAGTAAATCTACATAAGGAGAATAAATAACATAGGTGAAGGATTGAACCACAGTAAATCTACATAAGGAGAATAAATAACATAGGTGAAGGATTGAACCACAGTAAATCAACATAAACAGAATAAATAACATAGGTGAAGGATTGAACCACAGTAAATCAACATAAACAGAATAAATAACATAGGTGAAGGATTGAACCACAGTAAATCAACATAAAGAGAATAAATAACATAGGTGAAGGATTGAACCACAGTAAATCAACATAAAGAGAATAAATAACATAGGTGAAGGATTGAACCACAGTAAATCAACATAAAGAGAATAAATAACATAAGGTGAAGGATTGAACCACAGTAAATCTACATAAGGAGAATAAATAACATAGGTGAAGGATTGAACCACAGTAAATCTACATAAGGAGAACAAATAACATAGGTGAAGGATTGAACCACAGTAAATCTACATAAGGAGAATAAATAACATAGGTGAAGGATTGAACCACAGTAAATCAACATAAACAGAATAAATAACATAGGTGAAGGATTGAACCACAGTAAATCAACATAAACAGAATAAATAACATAGGTGAAGGATTGAACCACAGTAAATCTACATAAGGAGAATAAATAACATAGGTGAAGGATTGAACCACAGTAAATCTACATAAGGAGAATAAATAACATAGGTGAAGGATTGAACCACAGTAAATCAACATAAACAGAATAAATAACATAGGTGAAGGATTGAACCACAGTAAATCAACATAAACAGAATAAATAACATAGGTGAAGGATTGAACCACAGTAAATCTACATAAGGAGAATAAATAACATAGGTGAAGGATTGAACCACAGTAAATCTACATAGGAGAATAAATAACATAGGTGAAGGATTGAACCACAGTAAATCAACATAAGGAGAATAAATAACATAGGTGAAGGATTGAACCACAGTAAATCAACATAAAGAGAATAAATAACATAGGTGAAGGATTGAACCACAGTAAATCAACATAAAGAGAATAAATAACATAAGGTGAAGGATTGAACCACAGTAAATCTACATAAGGAGAATAAATAACATAGGTGAAGGATTGAACCACAGTAAATCTACATAAGGAGAATAAATAACATAGGTGAAGGATTGAACCACAGTAAATCTACATAAGGAGAATAAATAACATAGGTGAAGGATTGAACCACAGTAAATCAACATAAACAGAATAAATAACATAGGTGAAGGATTGAACCACAGTAAATCAACATAAAGAGAATAAATAACATAGGTGAAGGATTGAACCACAGTAAATCAACATAAAGAGAATAAATAACATAGGTGAAGGATTGAACCACAGTAAATCAACATAAAGAGAATAAATAACATAAGGTGAAGGATTGAACCACAGTAAATCTACATAAGGAGAATAAATAACATAGGTGAAGGATTGAACCACAGTAAATCTACATAAGGAGAATAAATAACATAGGTGAAGGATTGAACCACAGTAAATCTACATAAGGAGAATAAATAACATAGGTGAAGGATTGAACCACAGTAAATCAACATAAACAGAATAAATAACATAGGTGAAGGATTGAACCACAGTAAATCAACATAAACAGAATAAATAACATAGGTGAAGGATTGAACCACAGTAAATCAACATAAACAGAATAAATAACATAGGTGAAGGATTGAACCACAGTAAATCAACATAAACAGAATAAATAACATAGGTGAAGGATTGAACCACAGTAAATCTACATAAGGAGAATAAATAACATAGGTGAAGGATTGAACCACAGTAAATCTACATAAGGAGAATAAATAACATAGGTGAAGGATTGAACCACAGTAAATCAACATAAACAGAATAAATAACATAGGTGAAGGATTGAACCACAGTAAATCAACATAAACAGAATAAATAACATAGGTGAAGGATTGAACCACAGTAAATCAACATAAGGAGAATAAATAACATAGGTGAAGGATTGAACCACAGTAAATCAACATAAAGAGAATAAATAACATAGGTGAAGGATTGAACCACAGTAAATCAACATAAAGAGAATAAATAACATAAGGTGAAGGATTGAACCACAGTAAATCTACATAAGGAGAATAAATAACATAGGTGAAGGATTGAACCACAGTAAATCTACATAAGGAGAATAAATAACATAGGTGAAGGATTGAACCACAGTAAATCTACATAAGGAGAATAAATAACATAGGTGAAGGATTGAACCACAGTAAATCAACATAAACAGAATAAATAACATAGGTGAAGGATTGAACCACAGTAAATCAACATAAAGAGAATAAATAACATAGGTGAAGGATTGAACCACAGTAAATCAACATAAAGAGAATAAATAACATAGGTGAAGGATTGAACCACAGTAAATCAACATAAAGAGAATAAATAACATAAGGTGAAGGATTGAACCACAGTAAATCTACATAAGGAGAATAAATAACATAGGTGAAGGATTGAACCACAGTAAATCTACATAAGGAGAATAAATAACATAGGTGAAGGATTGAACCACAGTAAATCTACATAAGGAGAATAAATAACATAGGTGAAGGATTGAACCACAGTAAATCAACATAAACAGAATAAATAACATAGGTGAAGGATTGAACCACAGTAAATCAACATAAGGAGAATAAATAACATAGGTGAAGGATTGAACCACAGTAAATCAACATAAGGAGAATAAATAACATAGGTGAAGGATTGAACCACAGTAAATCAACATAAGGAGAATAAATAACATAGGTGAAGGATTGAACCACAGTAAATCTACATAAGGAGAATAAATAACATAGGTGAAGGATTGAACCACAGTAAATCTACATAAGGAGAATAAATAACATAGGTGAAGGATTGAACCACAGTAAATCTACATAAACAGAATAAATAACATAAGGTGAAGGATTGAACCACAGTAAATCTACATAAGGAGAATAAATAACATAGGGTGAAGGATTGAACCACAGTAAATCTACATAAGGAGAATAAATAACATAGGTGAAGGATTGAACCACAGTAAATCAACATAAGGAGAATAAATAACATAGGTGAAGGATTGAACCACAGTAAATCTACATAAGGAGAATAAATAACATAGGTGAAGGATTGAACCACAGTAAATCTACATAAGGAGAATAAATAACATAGGTGAAGGATTGAACCACAGTAAATCAACATAAACAGAATAAATAACATAAGGTGAAGGATTGAACCACAGTAAATCTACATAAGGAGAATAAATAACATAGGTGAAGGATTGAACCACAGTAAATCAACATAAACAGAATAAATAACATAGGTGAAGGATTGAACCACAGTAAATCAACATAAAGAGAATAAATAACAGAGGCGAAGGATTGAACCACAGTAAATCAACATAAAGAGAATAAATAACAGAGGCGAAGGATTGAACCACAGTAAATCAACATAAAGAGAATAAATAACATAGGTGAAGGATTGAACCACAGTAAATCTACATAAGGAGAATAAATAACATAGGTGAAGGATTAAACCACAGTAAATCAACATAAGGAGAATAAATAACATAGGTGAAGGATTAAACCACAGTAAATCAACATAAGGAGAATAAATAACATAGGTGAAGGATTGAACCACAGTAAATCAACATAAGGAGAATAAATAACATAGGTGAAGGATTGAACCACAGTAAATCAACATAAAGAGAATAAATAACATAGGTGAAGGATTGAACCACAGTAAATCAACATAAGGAGAATAAATAACATAGGTGAAGGATTGAACCACAGTAAATCAACATAAGGAGAATAAATAACATAGGTGAAGGATTGAACCACAGTAAATCAACATAAGGAGAATAAATAACATAGGTGAAGGATTGAACCACAGTAAATCAACATAAGGAGAATAAATAACATAGGTGAAGGATTGAACCACAGTAAATCAACATAAGGAGAATAAATAACATAGGCGAAGGATTGAACCACAGTAAATCAACATAAGGAGAATAAATAACATAGGTGAAGGATTGAACCACAGTAAATCAACATAAGGAGAATAAATAACATAGGTGAAGGATTGAACCACAGTAAATCAACATAAGGAGAATAAATAACATAGGTGAAGGATTGAACCACAGTAAATCAACATAAGGAGAATAAATAACATAGGTGAAGGATTGAACCACAGTAAATCAACATAAGGAGAATAAATAACATAGGTGAAGGATTGAACCACAGTAAATCAACATAAGGAGAATAAATAACATAGGTGAAGGATTGAACCACAGTAAATCAACATAAAGAGAATATCCTTACTTATTCTTTTTGCTATATCACAACATCTATATGAATATTTTAAAAATATGTTTCTTTTTTTCATAATAATGCTGTAAAATGGTGAATATTTAAACAATTTTATCAACACTTATGCTAAAATCATGATTTATAGCATATTTTCTTGCAATTTAACCCAAGTTCTTGTTCATATGTCTTAAACACCTTAACATCCCATTATAAGTCATTTAATACAAAAATCTTACCTCTGAACGAACAACCTTTATGATGCAAGGTAACTTGCTCTTGAGTAACCTATTACATATTGTACCATGCAGGTAACAAAACTAATGCAAGGTAACTTTACTCAGATTAACATATCATAAATTGAACCATGCAAGTAACAACTGTAAGCTGTATGATGCATGATAACTCACCCCTGAGCAACCTGCTGTAAGCCATATGATGCAGCGGCTGAGTGATAGGCACCGATCGTCTGAGGACTGATGCAAGGGAACTTACCATATCATAAACTGTACGATGCAAGTAACAACTGTAAGCTATATGATAACTTACCCCTGAGCAACCTGCTGTAAGCCATATGATGCAGCGGCTGAGTGATAGGCACCGATCGTCTGAGGACTGATGCAATGGAACTTACCATATCATAAACTGTACGATGCAAGTATTAAACTACTGTGAGCTGTATGATAAGTTACCCCTGAGCAACCTGCTGTAACCCATACGATGCAGCGGCTGAGTGATAGGCACTGATTGTCTAAGGACTGATGCAAGGGAACTTACCATATCATAAACTGTACGATGCAAGTAACAATTGTAAGCTGTATGATAACTTACCCCTGAGCAACCTGCTGTAAGCCATACGATGCAGCGGCTGAGTGATAGGCACCGATCATCTGAGGACTGATGCAATGGAACTTACCATATCATAAACTGTACGATGCAAGTAACAACTGTAAGCTGTATGATAAGTTACCCCTGAGCAACCTGCTGTAAGCCATACGATGCAGCGGCTGAGTGATAGGCACCGATCATCTGAGGACTGATGCAATGGAACTTACCATATCATAAACTGTACGATGCAAGTAACAACTGTAAGCTGTATGATAACTTACCCCTGAGCAACCTGCTGTAAGCCATACGATGCAGCGGCTGAGTGATAGGCACCTATTGTTTGAGGACTCATGGTGTCATTCATGATGTCTGCACACTGTTGAATCAACCCATCCTGTAGAAAACAATGATAACACTGATATTCAACTCATTCCGGCAAAGGTAAAAAAACCTTTTCAGTGAGTTGGATTTTCCCACGATTCTAAATAAAAGTTTTGAAAAACTTCCAACGGTTCTAAATAAAAGTTTTAAAAAACTTCCCACGAAAAAGTCAAGACAAAAATGATATTAACGTAGTGAATACATCTTCACATACTTCCCTTTTTCACAATTTAATGTACTTTCCATCGCACAATTTACATGTGTATAGTAATCGCTCCAAAATTCAAAGAAAGTCCTTCAAGCTTCTCAGATGTACAATTCTGGAATAATCTTAATACTGTGATAAGAAAAAGCCCCATCGGATTTCATCTTTCAAAGAAAATTGAAGCAGTCACTTTTGTATAATCATTAAACACTATTGTCAATTGCCTGTACCTCAAGTCACATTTTTTTTTTCTTCTTAGTAATTGAACCTTAGGTGTGCGTGTGTGTGTGGGAGGGGATGTTGGGATTATGTAGGGGATTACAGGCTTAATTTACATGTTATAATAACATGGTAGTATGATAGGCCTATCATCTTGTATTATCTGCATGTACCATGTATTAGTCTATTCTATATGTATTTTTCCTGTATATATATATGTTTTAGTATCTTATGTTTCTTTATTTGTTTCTTTGTACAGGGGGTCTGCTTTGTAAGAGCAACAGCTCATTCAGACATCCTCCACCAATCACATTCAGACCTCCTCCACCAATCACATTTGTATCTGAATATAAAGCTTTGTTGTTAAATTCTCATGATTAGTGTAGAAATTAATAAATCAAAGCAAATCAATTACATGGAGGATGTTTTTAGAGCACATATTTACCACATATACCGTTGTTTACTCAAAAATCTATAAAAAAAAAAAAAAAAAATTTTTTTTTTTCTTCTTCCCGTGAATATGAAGATGGTCTTAACTGAAGAAAGAATACTTTCTTTGTGGAATACAAACTGTGGCAGTTTTCACTAAAAATGAAGAGGGGAGTGAGTTAACATTGAGCATGATGAGATCTAAATCTTTTAACAAATTTCAACATATTCTTTTATTTTCTAGGCATCTTGGATTTTGTTTAATTTTTCTTTTTTTCTTCTTTTGTTTGGGATTTTTATGGGATGAATTTGTTTTGTTTTTTCTGCATTTTGCTTTTGTGGTTTGGCCTTCTTTTTTATATGGTGTAACTTGCATGGAGGAGGTACAAATTTACAAAGTGTTGTGTAGATTAGCCTAGATACATGCTAAGTGTACAAACTTCACTGGTTTTTGCCACTTGTTATTTATCGGTTTACCAGTAACCAAACAAAAAGTTTTGTTTATCGTTTAGTAAAAATTAAACAACCCTACTTCTCAGCCCATCATCTTATTACGTTAAAACATTTTATATAAGTATGAAATGTATTTTCAGAGTTCATTGACTTAATAATTAAGTGACATCCACAACACTTACTTAATTTTAATGTTAAACATTGTGAAATATGGCATAACAAGTGATGCGTTCTCTTTTTACATGTGTCATGCTCTCTTCTTTTTATGCAAATATTATTACACATAAAAGGAGTAAACTACCTAAAAAAGAAAGGAAACTTGCTTTCCCCTGATCCCACATTAACTATCATTAATTAATCATTCATGTTCTGTACATAACCAAGTATCTCTTTCTCTCTAGGTGCTGAGTCTGGAACAGACATTGGCAATCATGGCCCTCCAGTCACTTCTGTTTAGAGCTAAATGCATAAACTTATTGTTACTTAGGCTGTTGTTGGTTGTCCAGTTGTTTAAGCTTTGGACATATTTAACTCGCTGCCTTCCTCTGCTTCTTTTGCCCTCAATCTTCCCACATACTGCAAGCTGTTCCAACCCACCCTCCCGATAAACATGCCCGAAAAATTCCATCTGTCTCCTTCTAATGGAATTAAGTAGGGACCTGTCCTTGCCTGAAGCTATCAGGACATCATCATTTGTTTTCCTTTCTGTCCAAGATATTTTTAACATTCTCCTAATGAACCACATTTTTGTAGCTTCTAATCTTTTCTTGATGTTACTGGTAATTATCCAGCATTCACAGCCATAGAGAAGAGTAGACCACACTATGCCTTCAAGACACAGACTTTTGTGTCCATTCCAATATTTCTATTCTTCAGAATTGGACTTATTTTTGTAAACATGTCTTTGGCAATTGCAATGTGTTTTCTAACTTCATTAATGCACCGACTATCTGATGTTAGTTTGTAGCCCAAGCACTTAAATTGTTGTACTTGTTTAATTATTTCTCCTTGGCTTCGTATACTACATAATGGGTTTATGGCTTCTTTTTTTTTGACCACCATACATTCTATTTTCTTTACACCCTCTCTTTTCACTTTCCTCTACAACTTTATCCAGAAGAGACTGCAGTTTTTCTTCTGACTCTGCTATAAGTACCGTGTAATCAAGTATACAGTACCTAAAATCAAGCAATCGCAAAAGCAAGCCAAGAGGATGTTAAGTAACTCTTAACTATAGCACTCATGAATGTTCAATCGATAAACAACAAATTGGATGAAGTTTATACTTGCTGTTTAGATGAAAATATAGATATCGCAGTAATAACTAAAACTTGGCTATCTGAAGCATCAACAGATACTAAGATAGCTCTCAACAATCATTCAATTATAAATTGAAGGAGTAAATCCCAAATCCGGTCGAAGAGGGGAGGGGAGGGGTGTTGGCTTATTGTATAAGGTTAACATTAAAGTAACAGAGAACAAATCAGGGGAATTGACATCTTTTGAGTATGGGATTTGGTCCACTATTGTTGATAATTCAATCTTAACTATTGTTAATAAATATAGACCACTGTATTCCGCAAACCATCCTGTTCATTGTTGATGGATCAGTTTGCAGATTTTCTTAGTGATGTATATAATGAATATACCAATGTAATTGTGCTGGTAATTTTAACATTCACTGGGATGACAAGGACATCATGATATGATAGCTTTATGGGATCTAATTACAACACGGTCTAAAACAACACGTTAACTGCATTACCCATAGTTCTGGTCATACAATTGATTTCATTTTGACAAAGGAAGAGGTTAAGTTCGACCTAACAGAACTGGAAAATGTATTTCCGATATCTGATCATGGATGATCAAATTTTGTATGAATATTACAAAACTACTAATTGTCAGACAGGTTTTAGAATACAGAAAACTGAAGGAGATGAATCATAGTAATTTGAGGGCAGATTTGGAATTACTTGTTGACAAGTTAGTTGCGCCAGATTATAATGCGGATCTTCTTGTCTCTGATTTCACTAGCGGATTAGCAGTATTACTGGATAGACATGCACCACTAGTTCGTAAGAGCATCATTTGTAACCAGAGTGGGTCACAGATGAATTGCTGGCATTAAAAAGATCTGTTAGGAGAGCAGAGAAAAAAAATCTGCTTTGGCTAAACTCGAATCAGAATATCGAAAACAAAACTAAAAATCAAAATGGTACCATGTTAATCATACCATCACCAATTGTGGAAGAGATTCAAAGAAATTATTTTAATGCTGTCCATAAATTAATTGGGAGAGCACAATGTAATCCACTACCAGGAAGTAATGATGGCGTCTCCTTCGCAAATGAATTTGCGAACTTTTTTATGGGTAAAATTCATGCAATCAGAGATGATATTCAGGACTATCCATTGTTTGAGCCACCTATGAGAGACTGCAGGGAGTTACCAGCCTTTCGACCATGATGCGAGGCCAAAGTTATAAAACTTATACAACAGGCTAAACCAACTAATTGTCCGACAGATCCCTTCCAGACTAGATTGTTAAAAGTTCCAAACAGACTCTTCTTCCTCTCTCTTAACACTTGATTGTTAACAATTCATTAACTACAGGAAATTTTCCATCTTTGTGGAAAACATCAATTGTGTGCCCACTCTAAAAGAAATCTGGACTCAATTTAGTCCCTTCAAATTATAGGCCTGTAAATAACTTGCCATTTATATCCAAGATAGTGTAAAGGGAATGCTTTTCCAACTTAATGATCATCTAAATAATGAGAATTTGCTGCCTGATTATACAAGTGCCTACAGAGAATCATACAGTGCTAAAACAGCTTTGATAAAGGTAACAAATGATCTGCTGCTTAATATGGATAAGCAAAGAGTTACACCATTAGTAGCTCTCGACCTATCGGCTGCTTTTGACACCATTGATCACGGTGTCCTCCTAAGCGTGCTGCAGAATCAGTTTAGGGTAAAAGGAACGGCATTAAGCTGGTTCCATAGCTATTTGCAAGGGAGGAAAATAAAGGTTCGGGTAGATCTGTCCTTTTCCGTGGAGCTTGATCTCCCATTCTCTGTCCCACAAGGGAGCTGTGAGGGCCCTGTAGCATACAATTTGTATGCATTGCCACCAGTACTCAAGAAGAAATGAGGCAGGTAACCATTGCTGACGGACTGTGCAAAAACAATTTTAAATTGGATGAATGAAAATAGACTTAAGTTGAACAATAGTAAAAATGAATATATCAAATTTGCCAGTAAATCTCAAATTAAGAAATGTGTTACTAAGGGGATTAATATCATTGATGTACATATACAGAATTATCGCTCCACAATCATATAAGTGAAAAATGCAGAAGTGCTATGCACTATTTGTATCGTTTACGGCTAATACGTAGCCATTTAGATAGAAAGTCCCTTGAACAGTTGGTACTTTCTTCGGTCATCTCTCAACTGGACTATTGTAGTACATTATTATACGGCCTCCCCAAATCTTCCATAATGAAATTACAACGGGTTCAAAATTTTGCTGCCAAACTTATGCTAAATAGAAGTAAATATAACAGAATGTTTGAAAGAATTGTATTGGCTTCCAATCCATTCAAGAATAATGTTTAGATTATTATGTACGTCCTACAAATGTGTAAATGGCTTAGCTCCTAATTATTTGGTAACTTAATTTAATGAAAAGAAAACTATGTATGCAATGAGGTCTAAAACTACATATCACGTAATATCAACACAAAGGGAAACTTTTGGGGATCATACTTTTCCTGTGGGAGGGCCTAGGGAAAGGAACAAGCTACCAACTGACAATAAAACCTCTGATAATTTTAACGTTTATAAAAAAAAACCTAAAAACTCATCTTTTTCATAATGTTTTTGAGTAATTTTTTCTATTAAGTTTAGTTGTTTCTAAGTAAATATATGGTGTATGCAAAGTGCTGATGATTGCATATTTGTTGTGTAGAAGTAAGTGCTGTATAAGAACTAATTAATAATAATAATAACAACTCATTTTTCAGCTTTATCCTAAAAATAATTTAACCTGATTACAGTGACAAGGACTCATTAAAGAATTTTGTTGCCTCCATTCTGTTCCTCGTTGCCTCCACCTTGCCCCTCTTCGCCTACACCCTGCCCCTCATTGCCTCCACACTGCCCCTGTGCCTCCACCCTCCCCTCATTGCCTCCACACTGCCCCTCGGTGCCTCCACCCTGTCCCTTGTTGTCCCCATCATGCCCCTTTCCACTAAGCACATTTTGTTTACAAAAACATACCTTTGATTACATTTTTGTCTTCTTTTCATGCTGATTACACTTCCTCAATATAAAGAGATGCAGGGACACGAACTGCTTGTTGTATTGATTAACTATATTATTTAGATTTTAAGTGCCCTCAAACCTGCTTTTGAACCCTCCTAAATGCAGGGGTCCAATTTTCCACTTCGAGAACAGTGCTTTTTATGCAGGAACAGTGAATTTTAAAAGACTTGATTTCTGATGCAAAAATAGTGCATGTTGTCAAACAAGATTATCATCATAAAAAAAATTTTTTCCAGTAAGAAAAAGCTTTTCCTACCATGCCTGCAATTGCCAGCATGATTAATCATGAATACACCTATGCAAGGCTGCTTGCACGTGTATGACTGTACACAACTGGATATGATACATCATGTACTGTTGTACTGTACTGAACATGTAATACTAATAACTGACGTACATATTTGCAAATATAAATCAATAAAGTAGTTGTAAAAAGTCCATTTTTAAGAAAGTAATTTTTCCTGTTATTGGCAAAAAGTTGGGTCAGTGAAATCTTATCCTGAACAAGTTTATTTATTTACACTTATATGGCGCATTATCTAAATAACTTAAAGTACAAATATGCATATAAAGAAAATTACCATAAAATATAAAGAAAACAAAAACAAAAAAAAAAATTGGAACAATTAAATAAGTGAGTCTTGCAAAAAATTAAATTTGATACAAGTAATATTTGAGAAAGTACTGTTCCGTAAAACAGTTGCAAAAAAATTAAATTTTGACCTTTGAAATGCCTCTGTTGGTCAGTGACACCATGTCCGTTTTTGGATCAAGCCAGGGGTGTGAGATGGCAAACTATTAGGAATGTGAAAAGTACATTTATTTATAGCAAGAAATACCACAAATGTTGTCTTGTGTAGCTGGCTTTTATCATAATCATAAATCTTACAATTATTTATAAACAAAAAACTGAAATAACTTAAGAAGGTAATAATCTGTGCATGGCATGGGAAGTAAAGGAAGTCATGTTTTTTACGTCAGGTAACTTAAGGACTTATACAAGTGAATATAGTTCACTTGTATAAGTGCATGACGTACATTGCTAACCCCTTAAAAGCCTGGGCCCCCATTAAGGAAATACATTTTGGGGAGACATTTTAGATAATCCCAAATTTCTCCCATTTGCTATCATTTTCTATCAGCTCTGTATGCAATACTGTAGAATGAAAGCAAAGTCACTAAACTTTACAGTGTGATGCTCAACAAATTTTTTTACTGGGAAAATAGAAACCATTGTAAATTTGACGATTAAGTATGTAAAACTAATAATCAAAACTAAAATTTGACCTGAATTGAATATGTAAAATTAATGGTCAAAACTAAAATTTGACCTCAATTGAATATGTAAAATGTTGGTCAAAACTAAAATTTGATCATTAATTATGTAAATCCAATGGTCAAAACTAAAATTTGATCATTAATTATGTAAATCCAATGGTCAAAACAACAATTTGACCATTCAGTATGTAAATCCAATATTCAAAACTATATTTGACCATTGAGTATGTAAATCCAATAGTCAAAACCAATAATCTATTTACCTGGTTAAAACTTGACCATTGTTTGAGTAAAATCATTAAAAAAAACTAAAAATTTGACCATTCAGTATGTAAATCGAATGGTCAAACTAATCATCAAACCAAAATTTAAAACTGGACTGAGTATATAAAATTAATCAAAACTGAAAAAATCCCTAGTCAAAATCTTGACCATTGAGTATATAAATTCAATGGTCAAAACTATAATTTGACCATTGAGTATGTAAAACCAACAGCGAAAACTAAAATCTGAACATTGAGTATGTACATCCAATAGCCAAAACTAAAATTTGACCATTAAGTATGTGAAACCAATAGTAAAAACTAAAATTTGACCATTGAGTATGTAAAAGCAATGGTTAAAACTACTATTTAACCATTGAGTATGTAAAATCACCGGTCAAAACTAAAATTTGACCATTCAGTGTGTACATGTAAATCCAATAGTCAAAACTAAAACTTGACAATTGACATTAGTTGTTCTGCTCCTTAAAGTTTCAAACAGTCAGACCCGACCTGATAAATAAGCAAATTGGGTCAGACTTTTCCTCTTTATTTTCTTCATTCTGAAAACCACAAGTAATTAGGATCAAATTTCACTTATCAATGGCTCCATTGTATTTGTTCTCATGTTGGTCCTGAGTTGTTGTGTAAGTTGGTGTTAAGTATCATGTTAGCAATGGATGAAGTTCTTATTGTGTGGTTGAGCAGTTATATTAATTAAGATAAGTGGTCTCATTATTTGCTACAGTAAGTTTGTGGTTATGATTTGCTGGAACAAATTTTTAAGGAGAAGGACAAGTCATGAGTATATAAATCCAATGGTCAAAACTATAATCTGACCATTGAGTATGTAAAACCAACTTACACTAAAATCTGAACAATGAGTATGTACATCCAACAGCAAAACTAAAATTTGACCATTGAGTATGTAAAACCAACAGTCAAAACTAAAATTTGACCATTGTATAAGGCGATATAAATCCAATGGTCAAAACTAAAATCTAACCATTGAGTAGTACAGTATGTAAATCCAATTGTCAGAACTAGAATTTGCCCATTGTGTATATTAAATCCAAAATGGTCAAAACTATTATTTGACCAGAGTATGTAAATCCAATGGTCAAAACTAAAATTTGACCATTGAGTATGTACATCCAATGGTCAAAACTATCATTTGACCAGAGTATGTAAATCCAATAGCCAAAACTGAAATTTGACCATTGAGTATGTGAAACCAAGTAAAAACTAAAATTTGACCATTAAGTATGCAAATCCAATTGTCAGAACTAGAATTTGCCCATTGAGTATGTTAAATCGAAAATGGTCAAAACTATCATTTGACCATTGAGTGTGTAAATCCAATGGATTGGGTATGGATTTACATACTCAATAGTGAAATTAGTTTTGACCATTGGATTTACATACTGAATGATCAAATTTTAGTAATACAAGTCCTTTTTCGGCTTTTGTACTTTAATGTGAAAATCTCTATGATTATAAAAGTTATAAAATGAGTAAAAAGAACAGAACACAATGATGATAATTTCTTTCTCTCTAAGACTGAAATGTTCGACAGCTTTCAACTACAAAGTTGACACGTGATACCTGCATTGTTTCAAATTAGGTCAAATTATTAAAATTTTCGTAAAACAGCAACATTTATGTTAATTCTTTTTTTCCTGTTTTTTTTGCACATGGACCACTTTGCAATGTAGACTGATATAAAGTGCTACATACAAAACAACGTTCAGACAACTTTAAAAAATTAGGAAATCTAACATCTACCGGATAAAAACTAAATTGAAAATATTTCAATCAAATGTAGTCTCTGTACTCCTCTATGGATGTAAAACTTGGAAGTTGACAAAACTGGATGAGAAGGAAGTAGATGTGTTCCAAAGGAGATGCCTTAGAATTATTTTTGAAATAAGATGGCCAGTGAAAGTCAGCAATGAAGAATTATATGATATAACAGACACAATGGAGATAGGCAATGAGATATTTAAGACAAGATGGAGATGGTTGTGTCATGTATTAAGAAAAGATGCAGAAAATTATGCCAGAATATTCATCACCTGGACCCCAGAAGGTAGACAAAGAAGGGAAGACCTAAGACTACATGCAGCAGTGGCAGAGAAAGAGAGAAATGGTTTTGGATGGAACAGCTGGGAAGAAGCTGCAGTAGTAGCAGAGGCAGAAAGAGATGGAAGAATTTGCAATAGAGAAGCCCCAATCGCCATACCCAGGAGAATGGAGCGGTAGGGTAAGTAAAACTGTTATTTAGATCAGGTACACACTCAATGCAGCTCTGCAAAGATCAAATAAACCAATAGTTCTTTTCACTAAGTATTTGGTGACATTTTATTTTCCATGAAAGAATAATGTTAAGGTTTATGTTATATGGCATATTAATGTCTCTCATGAACAATGCTATAAGGCATTTAACAAACACAAAACATATAAGGCAGAAATGACAGGAAAATGGTGACAGCATCCCTAATATGATAGTACTTTAAATTACCTAAAATACGGTCAAATTACAGCTGACATCACAGCACTAATGTTGATGTCACTTGAGCCTACACTGGCTAACAGACTTTCACATTTTCTGCTGCTTATAGCTGGAAGTTTAAATGGATACTGTGAAGTTTTCGCTCCTGATAGAATATGAAAAATCAAAGGTTTCTGCCAAAGAAAATTGAAAAATTCCCACATCCCTTTTTAAGAGAAAGAACTTGGTGTAAGACGTTGAAAAGTCGTTCTGTTACGTGCAATTACATAATGATCAGTTGAATAGACCGCGGCTTCACACACATAATCATCAAGTTAATAAGTAAATAGTGGTTTAACAATTTAAGGACGGTATCGGTACCAATTTGCTTTTTTCTTCTTTTATAATTTTCAGTGTTTGGAGGATGCACCTGCAAAAGAGACTATCAACTGCGATTTCTATTGACAAAATTACTTCTGTGCATGCACGGCATTTCATTATTACCGTAATAATGCGGTACTTGCTCACCATAAAATAAAGGATGCTTCCAGACTGGGTGATAAGCAGTTGACTACTAAATTATATGGCTTGCAGAGCATTGGAGCTCAGATAGAATGGAAGTAGACGGAATGCTGCACAAAAAGTGTACTACCTGCAAAGTTTTTATCTTTAAAATTCATAATAGTATTATAAAGTTAAAGGGACATCTTTAACAATACAATCATGAAAGTTACATCACAAAAATATGATGCTCAATACGATAACTTACCAACTGTAAGAGAGATGCAGCAGCGAGCACTGAGACAACACTGGCAGGCTCGATGAGGACATCATCTCGATACAACGAGCCTAGGGCAATCTTTAATGCTGAGCAAAATGAAAATGCAACAGGTGAGACAACAAGGTTACAGCTGTTACACACAGAACACGACTTGGCGAGTGATTTTTAAAAGAGTTATCACATTTCAAAGATTGCGCGAGTGTCTTGAAAAGTGACCTCGCAGTGTAAAATGTCATGTGAGTAAAGTAAAATCTTCCACCTGTTTGAAGAAAAAAATAACTTAATGTAAAAAAGGGAAAAGAATTTTCTTCTAAATACATTAGCAATTGTTAAAATTGTAAAAAAAAACACTTCAGAATGACAGTGCAAACCTTCTACAGGTCTTATGACTTTTCACACCACTCATTTCTACACAAATTAGATTGATCTTAAAACTCTCCTCAATGAATAAAACATAGCTTCTTCACTAGTAGTTTGTTATCTTGCATATCAGATGAACTTGTGTGACCACTGAACTAATTTTTAAATCCTGTCAATCAACCTCTATAAGTACTGAAATAGGACACGCCCACCATAGCAACGCAGCAATTAGGAGGGGCAAAGAAACCTCAAATCTGCAATCATGCATGACCAATGCATTGACACTTAAGATGTTTGTGTGGCCTGCTGCAAGTTTTGATCCATTTATGGCACTTCTCTGGATCTTTAGAGTTTTTAACAAAAGGAATAAACAAAATTTTGGTTTGCTAACCATTCTGGTAACAGAAATCGGATTTACAAAGCATGTAGCAAGGCCCTTAGGCGCAATTTCTGTCACCATTTTGTCGTCACTCAGTCTTGTGTGTGCATAAATTTGTTTTGTGCAGTAAATTGCATTGACTGCAAAGTGCGCTGCTAGTTAGCTGTACTGCACCAGTACCGCATAGGATTTTTACCAAACTTAGTTATGCAGATTTTGTTGCTAGGCAAATTCATGTGGCGATTGGTTAAAAAAGCTGTCAATCAACTAAGTTAGAGGTTAATTATTAGAAAGCCTTAGATATACTGTATTACCCATAAACAAAAGTTAATAGAAGAGGACATTCTTATCATGTTTCAGTGACTAAAATTCAGGAACAAAATCTACATAATTATTTGAATCAAGATTTTGAATTGCTCTTCCATTTTGCAAACTCCAGACAGCAGCGAGATCAAAACTAAAGATGTTGTTTTCAAAATTAGGAGTTTCTTATGTGTATCAATCTATCAGTATTCTAAAGTGCCGTATCCGCCATAAATGAGGCTCAGGGCGCTTTTTTGTCATGTATTTCTGGGTCCGTTTTACAGCTTGTAAAACAGGTGTTAAGCTAATTCAAACAACCAAAACAGTAAAAGAGTTCAGAAAAATGTCTTCAATCGATTCTTGAAAGAGTTAATAGTCTCGGATCGTACTTGTAATGGAAAACTGTTCCAGACTTTAGCAGAGGAGATGCCAACAATGGGTCTTCCCAGCAAGTATTTAAAAACTCTCTCTAAGCAGTAGTTTAGATGATCAAAGACTTCTGTTTAGAAGAGTACATTTCAACACATTCAGATATGTACTGTGGGCCACTCCTGTAAAGAATTATAAACACAGGACAACGACGACAAGTGAACACACAATTACAATGACGGGGTCGTCACCTGCGTATTCGGTTATGATAGTAACAATGCTATCACGAAACGCTTAATACGAGCCGGATGAGAACACAGGTACGACGTACGGACAGACATAATATCGACAACCAAGTCAATGTCCACGGCCTTTGATAACCAGTTGTGGTGCACTGGCGTGTCTACCCAACCCAGGCTTGAACCCAGGGCCTCGTGGTCTGTAGACGTGTATGATGATTGCTACACCACAGTTAGTAGACAAATTTAAACACAAGACTCCCTAGTGTTACACTTTGTTCAAGTGGCAACCAGAGCGAATCTCTCAGAACTGGAGAAATGAGATCATATTTCTTGACAAGTGTATCAGAAATTTGTAGTACTTGTAGCCCTTGGATGAACTACAGTGTACTTTTTTGCTATGGTGTTGTTTGCATCTTTTTCTGAAATGATTGCAGATATGAATATCATTATGAAATATTGTTATCGATTCATGCCCTTAAAGGTGTTAGGGATGTGCATTTTGGATTGATTCAGTAAACGATACACGATCCATTTTTTTTATTATCACAAAACATGAGTAGGGGCCTATATTAAATCTTCAAATTACCTGTAAGGCTGAAAAAAAGTTGTCAATAATAACGATTCATGGTTTGAATGTGCTTTTAACAGAAGCAAAAATAAAATATCAGCAAAAATAATTGACGTGTTTTGCAAGCATTTTGGTGATATGTTTTCAACTTATGACTCTAAGTTTTAAAAAGTGTCATCAGCTAGTGTAGAAAAAAAAATCCAACCCAGATTAATTCCCAACTGTACTGTATTTGATGAAACCCTCTCGGAAAACTGCTGTGATGTTTGCGAACCACTCTAAAATCTCAGCATCTTCAAAACATTTTTGTTCGTTTATTTCACAATCTTTTTTTCTTTTTTCCACAATTGATTTGACTCATAAGGCTGATTTCATAATTTATTTGTGGTGAAAATAACAATCAATGCTTTTTTGTCCATGTATTTCTGGGTCCATTTTACAGCTTGTTAAACAGGTGCTACGCTAATTCACAATTATGCTTAACACTAGTAATACATACAGCATTCTTAATCGGGTCTAAGCCTCTACATCAAGTAGCTCTAAATTCAGCGAATCAAAGTGAAAGATAAATGCGAATTTAAGTCCTGCATTAAAAAGATTAAAGCCTTGGTTGATCGTTAGTGAAGTTTAAATTGTAAGATCATTGATTAAAAGTTGTGTGTGGTGGAAATGTTATTGATTTTGAATGCAAGTATTGTTGGGAAACTGATAAGGGCACTTTCTGGGTGATTGTGACATTGCATCCTCTAAAGTCTTTACAAATCATCTTGTATTTTTTATCTGAGATTTCATGACTTGCTTACTAATTATGGTGGGTGTTATTCCTAAACCATGACGGCCCTCCACTTTCTTCTGTCCTGCATAGCCCTCTGCAAGCCCTCTTCTTGGAGTCCTGTGTCTCTATGACTTGCTTATTAATTATGGTGGGTGTTATTCCCGATTCATGACAGCCCTCCACTTTCTCCTGTCCTGCATAACCCTCTGCAAGTTCTCTTTTTGGAGTCCTGTGTCTCTGTGACTTGCTTATTAATTATGGTGGGTGTTATTCCCGAATCGTGACAGCCCTCCACTTTCTCCTGTCCTGCATAGCCCTCTGCAAGTCCTCTTCTTGGAGTCCTGTGTCTCTATGACTTGCTTACTAATTATGGTGGGTGTTAATCCCGAATCGTGACAGCCCTCCACTTTCTCCTGTCCTGCATAGCCCTCTGCAAGTTCTCTTCTTGGAGTCCTGTATCTCTATGACTTGCTTACTAATTATGGTGGGTGTTATTCCCGAATCGTGACGGCCCTCCACTTTCTCCTGTCCTGCATAGCCCTGTGCAAGTCCTCTTCTTGGGGTCCTGTATCTCTATGACTTGCTTACTAATTATGGTGGGTGTTATTCCCGAATCGCGATGGCCCTCTACTTTCTCCTGTCCTGCACAGCCCTCTGCAAGTCCTCTTCTTGGAGTCCAGTGTCTCTATGACTTGCTTACTAATCATGGTGGGTGTTATTCCCGAATTGTGACGGCCCTCTACTTTCTCCTGTCCTGCATAGCCCTGTGCAAGTCCTCTTCTTGGAGTCCTGTGTCTCTCTTTATGATGTCTAGGAAAATGAGCTGTGGCCTCCAGGTCTTCTAGTTCCATGCTTTGGTGTCCTGTCCTCTGCAAGTCCTCTTCTTGGAGTCCTGTGTCTCTCTTTAGGATGTCTAGGAAAATGAGCTGTGGCCTCC
This sequence comes from Chiridota heheva, assembly GCA_020152595.1. Lineage (NCBI taxonomy): Eukaryota > Metazoa > Echinodermata > Holothuroidea > Apodida > Chiridotidae > Chiridota > Chiridota heheva. The sequence continues at coordinate 144,701 of JAIGNY010002882.1, forward strand.
GGGTCTTCTAGTTCCATGCTTTGGTGTCCTGTCCTCTGCAAGTCCTCTTCTTGGAGTCCTGTGTCTCTCTTTAGGATGTCTAGGAAAATGAGCTGTGGGCTCCGCGTCTTCTAGTTCCATGCTTTGGTGTCCTGTCCTCTGCAAGTCCTCTTCTTGGAGTCCTGTGTCTCTCTTTAGGATGTCTAGGAAAATGAGCTGTGGGCTCCGCGTCTTCTAGTTCCATGCTTTGGTGTCCTGTCCTCTGCAAGTCCTCTTCTTGGAGTCCTGTGTCTCTCTTTATGATGTCTAGGAAAATGAGCTGTGGCCTCCAGGTCTTCTAGTTCCATGCTTTGGTGTCCTGTCCTCTGCAAGTCCTCTTCTTGGAGTCCTGTGTCTCTCTTTAGGATGTCTAGGAAAATGAGCTGTGGCCTCCCAGGTCTTCTAGTTCCATGCTTTGGTGTCCTGTCCTCTGCAAGTCCTCTTCTTGGAGTCCTGTGTCTCTCTTTAGGATGTCTAGGAAAATGAGCTGTGGCCTCCCAGGTCTTCTAGTTCCATGCTTTGGTGTCCTGTCCTCTGCAAGTCCTCTTCTTGGAGTCCTGTGTCTCTCTTTAGGATGTCTAGGAAAATGAGCTGTGGCCTCCCAGGTCTTCTAGTTCCATGCTTTGGTGTCCTGTCCTCTGCAAGTCCTCTTCTTGGAGTCCTGTGTCTCTCTTTAGGATGTCTAGGAAAATGAGCTGTGGCCTCCGGGTCTTCTAGTTCCATGCTTTGGTGTCCTGTCCTCTGCAAGTCCTCTTCTTGGAGTCCTGTGTCTCTCTTTAGGATGTCTAGAAAAATGAGCTGTGGCCTCCCGGGTCTTCTAGTTCCATGCTTTGGTGTCCTGTGGATCAGCTCTGATACTGATTCATTCTGACTCCTTGAGCAGTGACCTGCAAAGCGAATCCGGTGCTCTCTGATCTTATCCAATAGTTTTGGTCAATATCCATATAGCTCTCTGTTAGTGATGTGCTGATTCCAGTGTACGTTGAATGTTGCTGTACTCTTAGCAGCCTGGTATAGCAGCCATTAATATGTTTCTCCACATTAGGTGTTATTGTCCAAGCTTCACCACCATAGAGAAGGACTGAATCCCTCAGCTGTTGATAGGAAGAGTCGCCTTTTAGGCACCTTTGTCTGTGCTGACTTCCATATCTTTGTCAGCTTTTGCATTCTTTTCCATTCTTTCCACTCCCTGTAAAGGCACCCAGGTGCTTAAAACCTTTGACATCCTACAAGACTTACATGGGCCTTGATGTCCTTTGCAATGTACTGTACTCCCTGTAAAGGCACCCAGGTACTTGAAATCTTTGACATCCTCCATGACTTACAACCATTGAATGTCATCAAAAACTTAAAACAGAATCTAGCAATAGTTTACTCAATGATAAGAACTTAAAAATAAAAATAATAATAAATCTTGCTGACTGAACTTTGTGCTACTTCTAGTTTATTCAATCCATTTAAGCTAATCACAAAAGAGTTGAAAAGGTTAAACTTAACTTCCTGAACTAAAACACCTTTCAGATTCTAATAATGAAAGCTTAAGATTTTGCTAAAAGCTTTACAAGTGAGTAACAATACGGCTGATTAAGCAATTATGCCGAATGTCCAAACAACTGTACAATGACCAGATTTGAACCAACTCATCAGGAATTTTTTTCATAGCAATTTAGTTTTTTTCATTGAGGGCTAAGAAGTAAGTTTCATTTCAATATTTGAACAGAATCTCTACCTGTTAGATAAAATATTTAAAAATGGACTTCTGTAATTATACTTCAATGAAACAGCCATCAAAATTTGAAAAGAATCTCCATCTATTAAATAAAGCCATTTGAAAATTAGGTTCTGTAAATGTACTTCAACAAAACACCAGTCAGAATTTGAAGCTTCATCTTTATCTGTTAGACAAAGCATTTTAATATGAACTTCTGTGATTGTACTTTAATGAAACGAGTCAAAAGTTGAACAGAATCTCTACATGCTTAGATAAAGCATTTGAAAATAAACATTTGTTATTGTACTTCAATGACAAAATTGTCTTGGCAAATGAACTGATTTTTTCAGAAAGGTTGCTGACAAAAAACAGTTTCTTTCATTTTGTCCTTTAATCATCTAGAACACTGATTTCCTTGAAATGATTTCTTTGCCAATCTTATTTTGAGAAGGAAAAAAGTGTTTTTTTCCTTCTTCAAAATCCAAAAATCTTTCAACCAAATAAATATTGCTACATGTCTATAGACCATTTAGAATGAGCTGTAAATTTGGACCAATGGTTAGCCCAATTTTGTGTTGTTTACTAATCAACATTTTTATGCAATTCAGCTCATGTTGCCTGTACTGGCTATCCATGTTTATTTTTAATTGATTAATTTTTGATTGAATATTACAATGTCATGACCTGTACATTAAATCCCTGTCATGCACGACCTTGAGTATTTAGTTTAGTCCATTTTATAACAGGTGAATTTCTTCACAATGCAAAAAAATGTATGTAAACTTTTTTTTTTCATTCTTTTTTTCTTTTTTTTTTTATGTATTTTAAACAATCTAACACAGATAATTCGCGAATGACCCTCCTAAAGTTGGGCCATTCCACTCGGACCAAAGTCCTTTGCCCCGTGCATTAAATATGCATATAAACACTGGGCCTCAACATTAATCTTCCATAAAACCATAGAGTGAGAGAGAGAAAACACGTTGCTTACCCTCTTCATTTATATTTTGGTCAGGAATATCAACAGTGATTTCAGTTAAGTTCGACTCCTTCCAAGATCCACAAAACATACTCGCGAAATAACTGGACTGTGTGAGAGAAAAAAGAACAAGTACATATACAAGTTTGGTTTGGTTTGTCGATGTTTAACAGCACCGCAAAAGTCAAGAGTCAAATTTTAAAGGGCAGCGGCATTGTTGCGTTTCACGCGTCTTCACACAGCTCAGTCACATCACGCATACAACAAACATACTACATGCAAACATACCAGTACCAGTTCAGCTAATTTTACTGATTGCAGTTTTTTGCTCACTTCTAATTTTTCTTCATATTTTCCTCAAGTAAGTTATATTTTCACCGGGTATGCGAAAAGTAACTTTAACATTAATGCCATCTGATTGTTTGTTATACTCAGACAAAGCCTACATACCTAATATACAGTGCTCGCTGCACATCCTTGTGAGTAAGGCTTACCTTAGGTTGAAAGCCGTTGCGTTGTACAGCAGAAACCAACTTCAAACGTGGATCAGGATCAGATAGAAATTGAGAAAATGCCTTTTTATTCCCCTGCACACATCTATTAGTGCAACCAACAGCACAGCAAGATGTCAGCATAATTATCTTACAAAAATAATCTTACATAACAACATGCAAATGCATTTAAGTCTAATTAAGTGTACAGCAGACGACAGTGGTTTTGACCGACAAAATGGCCATGTAAACAAAGTCACGTGACCGCGTGACGTCAGCTGAAACACCCTAATCATACTTAACTGACATAATATGGAAATTAATATTGTACAATTACTATTATGGCAAGGATCAAAGCTATTATTCCTTCATTTCTGACCAAATAAAGGAATTTTACTTTCACTTCATGGTGATCATGAAAATTCTGATATAATTTTTAAAAGGAGCTTGTATAAAACATACTAGCGCAATAACTGGACTGTGTGAGAGACAAAAAATAAGTTATTCAAAACAAACTGATAATGGGAGTGCTGCAAGGATATGGTATGGAAGGATGGGGGAAATCTTCACACAGACTTTATTCCTTCATTCTGATCAAATGATGGAATCTTTTAAGACTTGATTCCACGACAGATTTTTTCAAAGGTAGTGATTGGCAGAACAGCAGGGGCACATATGTGTGGGTCAAGAGGATACTTCAATAGGATAAAAAGAGCTAGTGTAGCTGGTCAACTATGTTGAAGACCCTTTTTTTTTTTACTTGAATTCAGGTGCTGCTAAGCCGCTTTTTCCAGCTCCACAGGTTCGAAAATAATGAAATTTAACTTCCCAGGTGTTGGTTGGGGAGAAATGCAAAATATGTTATGTATTATTACAGTACAGTAGGTTTAAGACGTTTCAACATCCTAATGCCAGTTATTAAAGTTTGACCTTAAAATTCTGTCATTAAGACGGAATCTCTTTAGATGGTAAACATACAGAAATTGAATATCTGAATATCATTGCAATGCATATGATATGATATGACATGATAGAATTAATATGGCACATTTTCTAGTTTAAATAACTATTTAACTGTGCTATACAACTAACAGACTACATGTAGTTCTCCAGCTGCCTATGGGTGCACATAAACTTAGTACTTGAAAGGGAAAGTGAATGAACACGCGCTTTCATGCTTCTCTTCTTGAATAGTGTTCAGAGAACTAGGCAGGGGTACCTCTCCTGCCGTCAGGACTGACAGCTTTACATCCCCTCCGAAGGACGGTGTGCCGCAGTCAACCATTGTTACTTTTCTCAACAGCTGAATGAGGAGCTGCAGACAAAATGCTTTCACTTTTGATGTTTGCCGTATCTGTCTGCATAGCTGTGGAAAAATCAAGTTACACCTGACCGAGGCTTGAACCCAGAACTTCCAGTATCTCAGCTGTGTGCTCTGCCAACTGATCAGCTCAAGAGCTACCTAATCTCCTAATATAGGCCTGTATGTATGTGTCATACATGTAAATACATTATAATTCATAATTGTACTTTATTCAGTATTAGATGGTAATGTTTCTATAATATTGTTATAATTCTTATACATTTATCAATTCCTTGCTATCTTGGTTGCATTTTATTATATAAATGTATATTTCAACTAATATAAAATTAATAAAATTCTGAATTAAATCAACTGAATTACGTACGTTGCCTAAATGCAAAATCCAACTTTTATTTTAGGAAACTCTGCATTGCATATTTCAATTCATTAGATGAACCAGAACCAAGAGGTTTTGTGGTTCCGATGCTTTTTTTCATCAGCTGATTGATTTGCAAAATTTGTTTTATCTGTCATGTCATTGCATATCATAAAATATTTGTTCCATGATATTTATTTATAAACCACACCCACCATGCAGATCAATAAAAATGTTGACAACATTTGCACAATAATCAATCAAAGCAAGTATGATGTAAAAACGATTGCTCATTTATCCTATTTCAAGATTTTTGAGTAAGCCCCGCCTAACTCATTAGCATTCATGACATCACTACCACAACATTAGAACATATGTACAGACCATGACCCATCTGTGTACTACATATAGCATAAATCTGATATATCGTTTATGGTGTTTACATCATTTAGCAATTTCACAATAAGCCACGTCCACTGTGCAGATCATTGAACCGATAAAATCTATTCTTATGGTGAATGAAAAATGAAGATCTGATATATAATACATAAACCTATGTGTCGTACACAAGTCATAATTCATAGTTGCACTTTATTCAGTTTAGATGTTAATGTTTCTATAATATTGTTACAACTCAGTTATAAATGATCAATTCCTATCTTGATTATCTTCATTGTATTTCATTATATAAATGTATATTCTAACTCATATTAATCAAATCTATACTTATACTGGATAGTGCTGTCGTGACATATCGATTATCGCGATATCGCGGTATCTCTTTTTCCATGACATGAAATATGCCTATCACGACATATCGTGATACCAAAAACAAATACTCAACTTAGAGAAATTTTTGCGCAACTAGCTAGGCTATTTCGTACATTACAATTCTAATGTTACAGTGCTAAATATAAAAGTCAAGTTTAAGCCATTAAAACATGCAAAATAATCGTGAAACATAAAAACAACTAATTAAAATCGTTCTCCGTCACCACACACAGGCACGCGCTGATGTAAGTTGGCAAAAAGAACAAAAATTGGTCCAGAATGTGCCACTCAGGCTCTCAATTCAATAGTTCATGGTCAAGTTGGCTGAATTACCAAACACATGCGTGATGAATGTAATAGTCACGCGATCATGTCATCTGCTAGATCTGCAAATTATTTTTCTTAGTGTTCATGAAATAGATAAATGGAATAAATTGTAACTCCATGATCATCATGATCATATAACGTTAGTGATATTAACAGTTCGAGTTGTGAGTCAGTTTTCTTGAAAAGTATCGCAATATACGATATATCGCAATATTTCTCTCCACGATAATCGATATGTAGTAGAGCATGTCGAGACAGCACTAATACTAGATTAAATCAACTGAATTGCATATATTGCCTTAAGTAGCATCAGTCCTTGAATACTTTTTCAATTGCTTCATTCAGAGTGGTACATTTAATTCATAATTGACCATAATCAAATCCTGTTTTCAGTTAGGTTTAAAAACTTTGTTATTACCTGTCGCTGTTGTAAACATCAGTTGACAGGTTATATCAGCTGATAAGAATCTGAACATGAGTGAAGGAGGCCCATAACCAGCTTGACATTTTTGGGGGGGGGCAAGTGAAATGCTTGGGGGGATGCTATTTTCTCTTAATTTTTATTCTAAATTGACTTGGAAAATTCCTTGAACCTTATGCTTTTTTAACAAATACCTATAAGGCCTGTAGAAATTTCACAACAACTATCATATTATGTAAATTAAGGTTTGTTCAGTAACTGTATATGGGTGAGTGAAACAAAATTATAAGGCTATTACAAATTATCATGCATATTACAATCTATCGATCGATCGATCGGTCTATCTATCTATCTATCTATCTATCTATCTATCTATCTATCTATCTATCTATCTATCTATCTATCTATCTATCTATCTATCTATCTATCTATCTATCTATCTATCTATCTATCAGTCATCGATCGACAGACATACGTACATAAAAATATTAAAAAAATGGCCCCCAAATGCCTCCCCCCCCCCATGGCTATGGGCATGGTGTGAAGCTTAAAGGTATATGGACAGAAAGAGACAACATTGGTTAACTGATTTTAAGTCCACTATTAAAACACATGAAGAAAGCAACAAATTTAATCAAAACACATAAAAATTGGCCATTTTACAGCTTTTTGAAGACTTGTTCAAATATACACATTTTTGTGTTAATTACTCTAGTGTTGTATGAACAGGGCATGCAAAGATAATTTCAATGAAGATGATTTGAACTTTGCCATATGCTCAACCATGCTCAAGCTGGAGAAGGCATTTGGCACATTTTCATGGTCTGAAATTCATGGAAGAAGTATAAAGAGATAAAAAAGCAGTTTGAGGTGTTTTCCTATTTATACATAACATTTATTCAATATATCAACAACAAAAAATTCAAGCTCTGATTACCCATAACTTGAAAACTACACATGCTATTTTCAATATTCAAAGACTACTGAATTCAAAATTTAATGCTCTTTGCAGATAGTGGTTGAACACTGTTATACCTGTCCATAGGCCTTGGACAGTATATGGACAGGTGTGTTTTAGATTCACTAGAAAGTGCTATAAGTGCTGCTTTAAATATCTTCAAATTATCAAAAGCACCAATCATTTTGAGTTACTGCTAATCAAAGTTTGAAGAATTTTTCATTTATGGGAAAGTTATGATGCATGGAGGAGAAGAAGGTTTAAAATCTTTAATGCAATTCTTTATATTTCTGATTTGAATTTCAGTCACTGAAAATCACCAGACTTGTTTTAATTCTCCTGCTAAATTTGAATACAAAAGGGTATGTCGGAGATTGAAAACCAGGCTTGGAAAAATCACTCACCTACTCGCCATGGGCGATTAAAAAAAAAAAAATTGTGACGAGTGAAAATATCATAATATACTGTGTTACTCACCACACTTAATAAAGCCATGGCGAGTGAAAATCTTGCTTTGATGAATTGTTTTATTTCGCATAACATATTTACAATACTGTCTTGTGTTTTTTCTCTTCTATAAAATGCCTCCACACACACAAAAACAAGTGATATTCCATTAAAATCTAAAATATTTACCCCACTAAGCATAGCGGGGATATTTACGAGAGTTATACTTACCTTCCATGCTATAAATATGCAATCTGGTCACATGACCTGATTCTAACGCACTTCTAACCGACCTTAAAAACGTAGTTACGAGCCCAGCCCTAACTTCCGTAATACCTCTAATAACCATAACTTAACATTCCACGAGGCCTGAACAAGAGGGGAGGCGGGCCGGGATGCATGGAAGGTAAGTATAACTCTCGTAAATATTCCCGCTATGCTTAGCAGGGTAAATTTACTTTTAGTTATACCTTACCTTCCATGTTATAAATATGCAATCAGATTGCAACCGAAAATCGAAAGGAAGGGAATTCAGGTCGAAGCTCAATTTTCTAAAGGTTAGTAGAGGTTATGGAGGTCAGGGTTGGGCTGGTAACTATGTTTTTAAAATCGGTTAGAAGTGCGTTAGGATCAGGTCATGTGACTAGATTGCATATTTATAGCATGGAAGGTAAGGTATAACTAAAAGTAAATAAATCAATATTTATATATAAGCAAATTTTCTGATTGCTTTTTTTTTTTGTTCGCTTCCGATTTTACTTCATATTTTCCTTATTTGATATATTAATCGGGTATACAAAAACAACTTTTTTCTATCTGATTGTTCATTATACGCAGACAAAACCTTTATAAACCTACCTGATATAAAGTGCCCACTGCAAAACCTAGTGTGAACCGTAGATTGAAAGCCGTTGCATCATACAGTAGAAACCCACTTCGAACGTCGATCAGATGGAAATCGATAAAACGTCTTTTTATACCCCGGTACATGTCTATTAGTGCAACCGACGGCACAATAAGATTCCGACATAATTATCTTACAAAAATTACCTTATATACCAACATGCAAACATTTGTCTTATTAAGTGTACAGCAGACAACAGTGTTCAAAATAGCAATGTAAACAAAATCACATGACCTTATGACATCAGCTGAATCATCCTTATAACATAATTTCTTACAGTTAAGCTCAAGTTGTTGCTACTGTGCCTATCCATAGACCTTTTCAAACCGAGTTTAGCCGAATGTGATTTCTTCAGTACTTTAACCAATCAAATGCTGGGAGAACTTTTCCTTTGTCTCCCAACCCATCAGGTGCAGGTTTGAGGGAAAAAATGTAAGCAGCAATACGCCCGCGTATTTCCTTCATGTATAATGCACGTACAACACGTGCACTTAAACACATTTTTTTATACGCTTCGTCCCATATCGTGCGTGAATCTTGGCTGTCTGGCCAAGATTCCTCCAGTATTGTATTGGTCAATAAGATTCCTTCAGTATACGATTGGTCCATTATGGACACGTGAATCTTGGCCATGTTACATTATTTAGATTATCCGAAAATTACCATTCAGATTTACAAAGGTCTATAGACCTTTTCAAATCTGAATCGTAATTTCCAGAAAACTATCAAAATAATGTTACATGGCCAAGATTCACGTGTCCATAATGGACCAATCGTATACTGGAGGAATCTTATTGACCAATAAAATATTGAAGGAATCTTGGCCATCTGCACAATTCACACACGGCATGGTACCAAGCGTATGAAAAAAATCTTTGAATAAGCATGTATCGTGAAGGCAACACTCCATATAGAGAATTATATTACCTGACAGAGATATATTTTGTGAAGCGGCCAGTCTTTGTTGAGGGCCTTAATTGTAATGTCTGAGTTTTCGCCATTCACAAACAATGCTTTGTAGATGTACTTGGAAGTGCACTTAATCTTCTTCCTAAAAGGATGAGAAGAAAGTAGAGAATTAATGTTGATTGGCAAACTCTACAGCTGAAAAAGATTATTCCGTCAATTTTTTTCAAAAGAAAATTCAAAAACATTTCCACAGAATGAATAAACTCCTTCAAGGTAAACTAAACAAAGAATCAACAATTTTACAGGAAAGAAGTTACTCCTGTTAAAATTTACTTGAATAATTACAAAAAGGAGAAAATTCATGTTCATTGGCAAACTTCACTGCTGCTAAAACAACACTTGGTCGATTATTTGATTACAAGATGAACTAAAACAAAGAATTAACAATTTCACAAGAAAGAAGTTATTCATGTTAAAAATAAGAATAATCATCAAAATAATTACAGAAAAGTAGAAAACTTATGCTCGTTGGCAAACTCACGGCTGCTTAAACAATATTCAGCTGATTATTTGACAAAAAAATTCAAAAACTTTTTCACAGAATGAATTAACTGCTTCAAGATGAACTAAATATCTATCATTTTACAGGAAAAAGTTACTCGCTCTTGTTAAAAATCATCCTTTAAGTAATTAAGTGAAATTAAAAGTAAAACAATTTGTTTTATCTAATATTGAAAGCTTTTTGCATTTATTGTAATTTTAATCAAGCGTTAAGTCGCAAAATGGTGGAGTGATCTTTTGCATTTCATGAAGATTTGACAGTCTGACATGTTGGTGCCCAGAAAAATTTTATAATTAAAAAAAACATGTAAAATGTGATAACTTTTATTTGTGGCAAAACTTTATACTTAGCCAGCACAACGCTAACTTTAAATAATTATATATAGTGAACTTTGTTGTAGTTGTACAGTACTAGTCATGTGACAGGCATTTAAGGGGCAACACTACAAAAAGGTCTTTTTTATTACATAATAATTTTTTCAGTATGTAGGCATTCTTGGGTTTGTTTGTATCATAGTTTGGAAAATGTTGCTTGCAGAAAAAAGTTAATGTCCTATTTGTGTCAATCTATGTTGCACCAGATATAATTGCTAGCGTGGAGATAAATGTGGTGTAGCGGTTATCATACCTGTCTACAGACCACGAGGCCCTGGGTTCTAGCCTGGGTTGGGTAGACATGCCATTGTACCACAACTGGTTATCAAAGGCCATGGACATTGACTTGGTTGTCGATGTTATGTCTGTCCGTGCCGTACCTGTGTTCTCGTCCGGGTCGTATTAAGCGTTTTGTGATAGCATTGTTCCTATCATAACCGAATACGCAGGCAATGACCCCGTCATTGTAATTGTGTGTTCACTCGTCGTCGTCGTGATATATGTTAACAAATCGCCCCACCCGTAATATTATGCCTTTTATTTTTAAATCTGTTTGCCAATGGGGTGCACTTTCCTGGGTGCCCCCCCCCCCCTCCCTCATCAAATCTGCCACTGATGTAGCTTTGGAGATATAACTCTACCAAGATATATCAATGTATGACACATTTGTACTGTGATCATTGAGTTGACATAGTACAAGACCTTTACAGAATTATTTAAATTATGTTATTAAACTTCAGTCATTTAAGACAATTTTTTTATATAATAAGCAAATATTTTAGTATAAATATATATATATATATATATATATATATATATATATAAATATACATACATACATACATACATACCATATATATATATATATATATATATATATATATATATAATATATACATATATATATATATATATATATATATATATATATATATATATATATATATATATATATATATATATATATATATATATATATATATATATATATATATATATATAGAGAGAGATATAGAGAGAGATATATATAGATAGATAGATAGATAGATATATATATATATATATATATATATATATATATTTATAGATAGATATATATAGATAGATATATATAGATAGATATATATATATATATATATATATATATATACTATACATATATATACATATATATATATATATATATATATATATATATATATATATATATATATATATAGATAGATAGATAGATAGATAGATAGATAGATATATATAGATAGAGAGAGAGATAGATAGATAGATAGATAGATAGATAGATAGATAGATAGATAGATAGAGATAGATAGATAGATAGATAGATAGATAGATAGATAGATAGATAGATAGATAGATAGATAGATATAGATAGATAGATATATATAGATATATATATATATATATATATATATGTATACATATTATATATATATATATTTATCTATATATATATATATATATATATATATATATATATATATATATATACATATACATATATATATATATATATATATATATATATATTTATCTATCTATCTATCTATCTATATCTATAAATATATAACATACATACATATAAAAACACACCTCACAAATAGAAGTGCCCCCTTCAAAGAGTGAAAGATATTTGTCACTTCTTGTAGAAAACTTATATATGTTTTATAAATTTCCTTTATGAAAGAAAAGCTCAAACACAACTATCTACATGTACTAAATCCAAAACGTGCATTTTTGCACAGTTTAGATTGATGAAGTTTTAATATAATTATTTAATCACTATAACATTATTTACAATCATTTTACAAATATCAAATTTCTTAACCTTTACTCAAAGCATAGCATTAAATAAGCTCCTCTTTGAAGATTGCAACCCTTTATTTGAAACCTTTCCTCGACTTGAAGCTTTACTTTTCCACCTCCACCAATTCTGACATTTATAAATTTGTTGCATTTATAATCATTTCGGCAAACTACTGTATTTGTGAAATAAGGAAAATAAATGCAGAGACTTTTTCCAGATGGATATCAGAGCAGTGACGTTAACAAAGATCTTATCTGTGTCAATTTGAATATATGTTGGAAATTTGATCACCCTGGGACAGAGGGGCAGATCTTGGTATCTGCACTTGTGCGTAACTCCTGAAGAAAAAGAATCTTGTTATTCAGTCAAAGCCGACCTTGTCAATGCAATTAAAGAGGCAATATCGTCATATGTGCACAATATTTAGAATTCCTTTCAAATTTTTTGATTGGTTGAAATTTTGCTGCGCGATTCGTTGTCTCATATTGCAAGGTATGTAGTTATTTAAAACCCCTTGAAGGTCACCACATGAGATAGCGCAGATGCTTGCGGCGATCGCAAATAACGTTTTTTTCTTCAAATCATGCCGTGACTTCAAGCTCCGGTAAAATCGTTTATTTTGACTTTTTGCTTTCATCTTCTTCTTCTTTTTTTCTCAGTGATTTTCATTTGGTGACAATCATTGTAGTATTATAATACTAAAATTTCACTTTCGCTTTCTGACAAAAAAGCATTGAAAAAAACAAATAAGTTTCTCGTCACAGTAACGTAATGCGCTGTGTTTGTAATCCTGCACACACAACGTACATGCTAGTGTCTGGCTGTACTGTGTGGTACAAACAGACAGAGGATCGGATCTTGCCTCCACAACCGGAAGTGACGTCAAAATAAAGTATCCCCTATTTTTACCGTATTTTACTGAGACGAGCCTCCCTCTTTAAATATCTTTTAGTACCAATTCCTTCAATAAAACAAGAACCTAAACTACTGTATGTTTCAAGATTTTAAAAGGAATATTCCCATGGATTTTCATTTTTTCATATATGATAGAGAAAATTTGTAGAAACAAAGTGGTGAAAAAATAATGTTAATATTTTATTCGGTTTAGAAATTCTAACAATTAAAAGAGTAGAAAAATGTTCTTAAAAACACCTCGAACAGTATTTGTCCTTCAGCTTGGTGATGTCATCAAGGCAATTCCAGCACAGTTCTTATGCATTTCTTATCAATTTCATCACACTTTTTTTTACATTATCAAACAGCATGTTAGGTTCATTATAGAGATAGAGATTTCTTATAAATTTCTTTACACTGTTTTTACATTATCGAACAGCATTTTTGTTTCATTTTATAGATATAGTGGAAAATATAATTTACAAGAAAATATTTTGTTTTTTTCTTAGTGTACATCACATTTTCAATAAGAAAAAAATCAAAATCTTTTGTAAAGAAATACAAAAGACATTTTGTTGAAATTGTCTCTATGACATCACAGATGTTGCCAATCAGTCACTTTTTTCCAAATTCAAAAATAATTTAAAATTTTGTAACTTCTACATGGAATAAGATATTAACATAGTTTTTTTCACCACTTTGTTTCTAAAATGTTTCTCTATCATATATGGAAAATTAAAAATCCAGGGGAATATTCTTTTAAGGTTAACAACAAACATATAAGGGTGGATGAGAATCCCATAGCGAATTAAAATGCAACATACATGTACGTGCAAGGATCATGTAGGAATATATTGGACTGCAAAACATGCAAGGATCATGAAAGAAATGATGTAAGGATCTTGAAAAGCACTAAATTTGTATCACTTAAATTTGTCAGACTTGCAAGAAAAATGAACTTGTAACCTTTGTGTAAGGGTAATGCAATACTTCCAAATACAATGTAGACAATGCAAGTCTTGCACAAGAATTATGTAAGAATACAAATTGAAGCCCCAAGTCTTAGTGTAGAATTATGTACAAACACATGGGTGTAAAATCTGTAATGTAAATATGTACAAATTCTTTACACTTGATGGAAACTTATCAAAACACCCCACTTCATTGTAAACATGATGCAAGTCTTGCATAAGAATTATGTAATATTGTTATTACGTATAATATTATATTATAATTAATATTATAATTATGTAATATTGTTATTACGTATAATATTATAATTAATATTATAATTATGTAATGTTCTAGAGATATCAAATTTTAAATATTTCTTAATTTGTGAAATTCGTATAGAAAGTCTAGTGTAGAGTCATGACGTCACAAATGTGAAGTGTATAATTCTTGTATGTATTAACTTGTTGATTTACTGATGCAAGTCTTGCATAAGAATTATGTAAGAATACAAATTGAAGCTTCAAGTCTTGTGTAAGAATTATGTACGAACACATGTTGGTAAAATCTATAATGCATTTATGTACAAATTCTTTATACTTGATGGAAACTTATCAATACACCCCACTTTAAAAATTATGCCAGAGGATTGTAACACTTAATCTACCTCGGAAAATCAAGAGTTCTGCACATTTACACAGCAAAAATTTGCATAATAAAGGATTAGTGCAGGGGTCAAGCAAGTGTGTCTTATATTAAAAGAAAACTTTTACACAATAGAAACAAATTGGAGAAGAAACTAATTTTCAGTTAGGCTTCAGTTACGAAGATATTCAAGTTTAAATTTCTCTTTTATCTGTGTGAAAATGACTTGTATTACAAGTGTAATATATGGAAGGTTGGTTCCCTTATCCTCATTCTTAACAATTGTTGATGTATTTTGAAGAAACTTTTTTACTATTTGGCATATCCAATTATTTCTACAGTATGTCTCAAAATCACAGAGAAAAAATGATAGAATACATAAAGACTTTGAGGAATCTAAGGCTGTGATGTCATAACCAGTTTGACATCAGTTGTTTTTACAAGAATGATACAGAACTTTAAACTTAAATATCTCATTAAGGGATTAATATTCTTAAATGCTTTCTTCACCATTTTGTTTCTTTCAAAGTTCTTTTTCATATAAGATGGACTTGCTTGACCCCTGAACTAATCCTTTAATAATAATGACGGAAACTTTTCAAAACAACCCAAAAAATTGTGTCAGATGATTAACACTAAATCCACCTCAGAAAATAAAGAGTTCTCAACATACATCAATAATTTGCATATTAGTGTTTACACAGGTACCCAAAATATTAGGGTACCTGATCAATTGTGTTGCTACCCGGTTCTGAAAATACAACCCGGGTATGGATTTTTATAATATTACCAATTGCAGACTGTTTATGTTTCAGAATTGTATGTTAACAGAATAAATCTTAACTTACAAGAACTATAAAGTGTATGTTTTTTTTTTCTACTCCAACACAATACAATAAAACGTTCACAAAATATTGTCATAGATCGTAGAAATGATGTTGAACGAGCGGTGGCTAGTAGAGTATGTACGCTAGTAGTACTACATGTACTAGTAGCACAAAACTTAAACTCTCTAAACTTCACTGTAAAAAATTTATATCCAAACCAGAGCGCAACCAGCAGTGTGTGTAGTATGCTGCAGAAAAAATATATTGTGGTTGTACATTACCAAACTATTTTGAAAGCGTGTCTGCTATTTGCTAATAAAATTGTAACACCTATTATAGACCAATCACAAGTTGTGTTCAAATGAAATTGTTACGTGTTACTGAGCATGCACGTAACAGAATCGTAGAATCAGTCAGTAATTCCCAGCATAGCATGTTAATGAGGTGGAATCGTGTATCTAATATTCCAGAATACCAAGTGACCCATCCCATGAAATTTCGAGGAAGTGAGTATATTATTATTTCACGGTATTTTATGAAGAGAGATAAATAAAAGAGACAAAAAAAAAAAATTGTATTCTGTTCTTTATTCACAAAAATAGAGATATGATTGAAAAACAAGAAATATCACAAGATTTTACAAGGTACACTGTTAGATTTTGACACATATACTAGTTCCGCAATTTTTTTTGAAAAGGCCCTGTCGGATACCCAACCTATAATGTAGGTCGGGTACCTGATCCATTTTTTGGACCCGGTGAAAACATTGTTGCATATTAAGAAGCTTAAAATTGTAAAAGTTGTAAGATGGCACATTATTCACCAATTCTATTTGATTTTTAGCTGATATATATACTGCATTCTAAATAATTTTGTAAAATTTTTGTAAAATTATACCACATGTGGCTTCTACCATGCACCACATATGACATGATCTATCATTCGTAAATTCTATGCATGAAGCTTCGTTCCACCCCCGCGACCCTAACTAAATATTAATGTTACACGTTTCTCAACCTTTGTATTCATTGACGTAAAGGTATTTTGAAATCAGCAAGGTGCTACTTAAAATAAACCCATTCCATCATTTTTGTTGTTTTAAATAAGGATGAAGAAATAAACTATGTATCTAGAACAGTAAATACCATCATGGTTCGCATGCCCATGCCAATTGACACCCAAATCATATGACCTGGCCAATTATAAAAATGGCATCTCACACTAAGTCCCATATAGCATCGCATGTCCCACATGGCATCCAGCCCCATCCCTTGTCCCATGTGGCATTCCACCATATCTCCTACATGGTATCCAACCCCATGTCCCACATGACATCTCATCCTTTGTCCCACATGGCATTCCACCATATTTCCTACATGGCATTCAACCGTATGTCCCACACTGCATTCTGCCATATGTCCTATGGGGCATTCCACCATGTCCTCCGTGGCATTCCACCATATGTCCCACATGGCATCCCATCCTATGACTCACATGCCATCCCACCCTATGTACCACATGGATCCCATCCCATGTCCCAAAAGACATCCTAACCCATGTCCCACATGACATCCCATCCCATGTCCCACAAAGCATTCCACCATATCTTCCACATGGAATTTCACCTTACAGTATGTCCACATGGTATTCCACCATACAGTATGTCCACATGCATTCCACCATATGTCTTATGTGGTATTCCACCATATGTCCCACATGGCATCCCACCCTATGACCCACATGGCATCCCACCCTGTACCACAGGGATCCCATCCTATGTCCCACATTATTTCAACCATATGTCCCATATGGCATCCCTCCCTATGTCCCACATAGCATTCCTCCCTATGTCCCACATGGCATCTCTCCCTATGTCCCACATGGCATCCCTCCCTATGTCCCACATAGCATCTCTCCCTATGTCCCACATAGCATCTCTCCCTATGTCCCACATGGCATCTCTCCCTGTCCCACAGGAATCCCATCCTATGTCCCACATAAATCTAACCATGTCCCACATGGCATCCCTCCCTATGTCCCACATAACATCTCTCCCTATGTCCCACATGGCATCCCTCCCTATGTCCCACATAGCATCTCTCCCTATGTCCCACATGGCATCTCTCCCTGTCCCACAGGGATCCCATCCTATGTCCCACATAAATCTAACCATATGTCCCACATGGCATCCCTCCCTATGTCCCACATAACATCTCTCCCTATGTCCCACATGGCATCTCTCCCTATGTCCCACATAGCATCCCTCCCTATGTCCCACATGGCATCTCTCCCTATGTCCCACCTTATGTCCCACATTAGATCCATCATATGTTCCATATAATATCCCTCCCAATGTCCCAATGACATCCTACATTATGTCCCACATGCATCACATCCCATGTCCCCATAGCCTCCTACCGTATGTCACACATGGCATCCCAACCTATGTCACAATCTTGTGTTACTTGTGGCATTCCACCCCATGTCCCACATGGCATCCCACCCTATGTCCCACATGACATCCCATCCCATGGCATTCCACCCTATGTCCCACACAGTATTCCACCAAATATCCTACATGACATCCCACCCTGTTCCACATGGCATCCCACCCCATGTTAGGGCCCATGTCCCACATGGCATCCCACCCCATGTCCCACATGACATACCATAGGCTCCATAAGAAACCTCGTCCTACATGTAGGTATCAGTCCCTGATTGAGCATATTACGTATGAAAGTATGTCAGTTATAATAACTTATATGCAAATGATTTATTGAATAAGAAGAAAAAAAAGGCAGAGTCCAATAATCATGCGTGATATAGCCCTTGGTGTATTCCATATGGTATATATTCTTACCTATGTCCTGCATGCTCCCCCTTTCATTCATGTATCATAAGGCATCCCTCACTATGTTCATATGCACTCACATCCTGTCACACTCACTGACTGAGCATACCAAGTAAAAAAAGTGCTGTCAGTTCATACACTGTAGCAACTTTATGCAAATAAACACAATAATAAAGGCGGAGTTTAATAATCATGTCTGATATAGAGGTTGGTACACAAATAATTTGAAGAAGTTTAAGGGTTTTAAACCTCCAGTGTTATGAGAGACAACACTTGAGGATCTCTGAAGAATTTTTAGAAATTATATCATCTTTGAAGGAAATATCAAATATTTTGCAGATAAGGAAATTATTCTTAAGTCTCTGAAAAACTTTAACATTTAGTAAGGAAATTCCAGCCTTCCATGAGGATATCTAAAGAAACTTTAGCTCTTTCTGAGGAACTCTGAAGAACTTTAACATTTTTGAGGAAATCTCGGGCAAAATTGTGAAAGGCCAAAATCACCATTACATAGGTTCACATTATGCTTCGCATGCTCACCAACAGGCAACGGCTCAGTAAAATGAACTCAAGCATAGAAATACCACTGCAGCCAATGCCAGCCATACATTATACAGTGTAATCTGGGGCCTCAAGCTCATTTTTCTTGAAAACATCAGGAAAATAAATAACTGGTAGGACAATCAATCCCGTTCCAGTGTAACTTGAAACTGGACTGAATACCATCAAAGAAAGAGTAATTCTAATGTAGATACCGTATCATAGTATCATAGTATTCACAAGTTTCCATCTAATCTTGGGAATGTGGGCCTCGGAGTGAATGAGGATAAAATTTCTGACATTCTAGAAAGCTTTAATTTGTTTAAATTAGTTCTAAGCTCAGATGAATGTACGTCTACAATGTACAACAAGGACAAAAATGTACAGCTGCGAAGCAAGTATGATGCGGAGTTGAAATAAATCTACGGTTTCGGCAGTTATAACCGCTTGAAAATCAGGAATTCGTGGGAAGAAACACAAATTTATTAATTTGTTTTTTTTAGATTTCCTGAGTAAACAACAGTATATGTGGTAAATATGTGCTCCAAAAACATCCCCATATAGTTGTGTGATGAAAAGTATGTTAAATTACTAAAGAGGGAAGTATTTTAAGATGCATCGTGCATTCACTACATTAATATTATTTCTGTCACAATTTTTCATAGGAAGATTTTCGACACCTTTATTCAGAACCATCGTAAATTTTATTATTAATTCCAACTCTGGTACGATGGTGCTTTGTTTTGTCAGGATACTGTATATGAAGTTTTAAACCTTAAAAACTCAAATTGTACTATGTTTCTTTTAGTTGTATCTGGAGAAATGTTCCGAAACATACATGTAAATTATGCTTCATTTCGTTATGACATCAAATATATTAAACAAGTATTCGTTTATATTCTGACATTTAATGAGGGGAGAGGGGGTTATATCGAGATATGTTGGTAGTCACTTGGGTTAAAATGAGCATTCTATGAATTTTTACCAAAATTGCAATTTAAACAAAGGAAGAAAAAAAAAAGGATTTTGAACTGATATTTTGTGAACTTTGTTTAAAGGTATAACCATATCATTCAAATTTTGCTATATATATATATATATACATATATATATATATATATATATATATATATATATATATATATATATATATATATATATATATATATATATATATATATATATATAAATATATATATATATATATATATATATATATATATATATATATATATATATATATATATATATATATATATATATATATATATATATATATATATATATATATATATATATATATGTATGTATATATGTATATATATATGTATATATATATATATATATATATACATATACATATATATATACATTATATATATATATATATATATATATATATATATATATATATCCTAGATTTGAAAAATTGAGTGCTTCATATACATTTTTGTGATATTAAGTCCATTCTGACACAATTATCAACAAACTAAAAATTGAAAGAAAAAGTTGATATCATATGTAACCAGATCATCAATGGTGTTGAAGCTCAACATTTTATGATGTGCTGCAGGCTATGTCAGGGGTTTTAGTCTTTGAAACAGGTTTTCTCTCTATTCCTTGAGCATGTTTTCCAGCATGTTGTTTGATTCTCTTGGATAAGGGGGGATGAAGGCAGTGGGGGTGCTGTGCTGGCAGGCATGAATTGGGGGTGGTGAGTTGATGGGACAACAGCAGCAGTCTAACAGTGAGGCATTATTAACCATCATAAGGTAAACTGTTTTTTTTGTCCCCTTTTCAGGTAATTATCTTTTGAAAATCAAAACACATATAGAATATTAATGAAAGTTTCCTAATTTGTTTTGAATGATTTGAAAAATATTTGCAATTGGAGATCTGATGATGATATATTTTTTGTTTCATTTTTTTGCTGGATTTTGCTTGATTCGGGTCAGGGAAAGAGAAATTGGAGTGAGGTATATGGTGAGGACATATTCAAAATACATGCTATTGGATCCATTTGGATTGATCAGAGAGAGAAGAAAAAATTCGGAATAAAACAGCATATGTACCAAAACAAATTGAGAAACTTTGATTCTTTGTAATCAGTTAGTGTATCTCTAATGCTAATCACTACAAACACTTATAACAGATTTTTGTTCTGAAAATCTGTTAATTATTACCGCTGTTAAAAAATTCACTGGGAAAATTGGTTAAAATTTTAAAAGTACAGCTGTTCTTGCAACATCAAGAGAAATCAATGCAGTAGTATTTACTAACATGGTGGAAGGACCTTCAAACTACAGCTGTTAAAATCTTCCATTTAATAAGTGGTCCTAAATCTGTGTCTTGCAGTGAAGGCTAAAGAAACATCCACAGAAAGTACTAATTGTTTGACAGATTTATAGCTCCATGTCTTTTTCGAGGACAGCCCTGAATTATTTGGAGATTTTCCTTATGAAAGTGTGATTGAGTTGGAAAACAACTTCCCTGTTTGTACAGATCTTTGTGCATCTGCTGATATGGTTCTAGTCTTCCTTACTGCAGTAAACTTATGATAGGACAAATTGTTTGTTTATTACACCCACAAAAGTCTGCATTCATTCTCCACATTTTATTCCAAAGTGCATATATCATATTTCTGAATGACTATTTTGGTCAAAATTGTTCAGATTAAAAAAAAAAACAGCTGATTTCATGCATTTTCTTTTAGCTCTCGGAAAATAACATGTGCATGCATGGTTCAAGTAATACTATACTAGGCCTATTCACCACCTGGAATAACAACTCATTTATGCAATTCTTTGCTTTTCAAGAGTTCACTAAAAAAATCTTTATCCTTCAAATTTTGCTTGTAAAAGCATGGAGTTACTATTTAAGATCATGGTAAAAGCACTATAACATGACAATATCTATTCTTGTTTAACTCAACTTCGAAATAAAATAATAAGAAGCCTTAAAATAAAAACAATATTACATGTACTCAAGCAGGGTATTTATCATCTCCCTGATTAATAAAAACACCTGCGGTAAAGCTTCAGCTTTCTAATCTAGCATCTTGGGTTTGATTCCCATTGGGTCTCCAACCAGTGCTCCACGACTGGTTAATAAAACAGCCATGGGCGTCTTGACGTAAATACTCCAATGGAGGTCTGTTGGGACGTTATAAACCTTGGTAAACCAAACCAACCAACCAAAAACACCGCAAACCAGACACATTTTTTTTAATAAAGTAGGTATTCTATAGGTAACCTAAGAAAAGACAAGAAACATCAAATACAATTCCACTTCTTGTTTTTTGATTATATATTTGTTATTCTTATCACTTCCTTGCTATCAAAACACTAACACAGATTGACTTTTCCAACTCAAGAGTCATAAAATTTTTCTGTAATGCCCACCCTGTATATCTTCTATGGAGGCGTGACAGCTAAAGAACACATTTATTATTCCGCTGGGTGTTTGGAGATGATTTACTTACTTATCCTCTTCATTCCCTGTGGAACATGACCGGACCAGATGGCGAACCAGACCAAAGCCAGACCCAGACCAGACCTGAACCAGACCGGACCAGATGGCGAACCAGACCCAGACCGGACCAGATGGCGAACCAGACTAGAACCAGACCCAGACCGGACCAGATGGCAAACCAGACCAGAACCAGATCGGACCAGATGGCGAACCAGACCAGAACCAGACCGGACCAGACCAGAACCAGACCAGACCAGATGGTTAATCAGACCAGAACCAGACCAGACCAGATCGTGAACCAGACCAGAACCAGATGGCGAACCAGACCAGAACCAGACCGGACCAGATGGTGAATCAGACCAGAACCAGACCAGACCAGATCGTGAACCAGACCAGAACCAGATGGTGAACCAGACCAGAACCAGACCGGACCAGATGGCGAACCAGACTAGAACCAGACCCAGACCGGACCAGATGGCGAACCAGACCAGAACCAGACCGGACCAGATGGCGAACCAGACCAGAACCAGACCGGACCAGATGGCGAACCAGACCAGAACCAGACCGGACCAGATGGTGAATAAGACCAGACCCAGACCGGACCAGATGGCGAACCAGACCAGAACCAGACCGGACCAGATGGCGAACCAGACCAGAACCAGACCGGACCAGATGGCGAACCAGACCAGAACCAGACCGGACCAGATGGTGAATCAGACCAGATGGTGAACCAGACCAGAACCAGATGACGAACCAGACCAGAACCAGACCGGACCAGATGGCGAACCAGACCAGAACCAGACCAGACCAGATGGTGAACCAGACCAGATGGCGAACCAGACCAGAACCAGACCATACCAGATGGTGAACCAGACCAGAACCAGACCGGACCAGATGGCGAACCAGACCATACCAGATGGTGAACCAGACCAGAACCAGATGGCGAATCAGACCAGAACCATATTCAGACTGGACCAGATGGCGAACCAGACCAGAGCCAGACCCAGACCAGACCAGATGGCGAACCAGACCAGAACCAGACTGGACCAGATGGCGAACCAGGCCATACCAGATGGTGAACCAGACCAGAACCAGATGGCGAATCAGACCAGAACCATACTCAGACTGGACCAGATGGCGAACCAGACCAGAGCCAGACCAAACCAGATGGCGAACCAGACCAGACCAGATAGAGAACCAGACCCAGACCGGACCAGATGGCGAACCAGACCCAGACCGGACCAGATGGCGAACCAGACTAGAACCAGACCAGATGGCGAACCAGACCAGAACCAGACCGGACCAGATGGAAAATCATACCAGACACAGACCTGACCAGATGGCGAACCAGACCAGAACCAGACTCAGACCGGACCAGATGGCGAACCAGACCGGACCAGACCAGAACCAGACCGGAACAGATGGCGAACCAGACCAGAACCATACTCAGACCGGACCAGATGGCCAACCAGACCAAAACCAGACCAGAACCAGACCCAGAGCGGATCAAATGGTGAACCAGACCAGAACCAGACCGGATCAGATGGTGAACCAGACCAGAACCAGACCGGACCAGACCAGAACCAGACCAGACCAGATGGTTAATCAGACCAGAACCAGACCAGACCAGATGGCGAACCAGACTAGAACCAGACCCAGACCAGACCAGATGGAGAACCAGACCAGAACCAGACCGGACCAGATGGAAAATCATACCAGACACAGACCTGACCAGATGGGGAACCAGACCAGAACCAGACTCAGACCGGACCAGATGGCGAACCAGACCGGACCAGACCAGAACCAGACCGGAACAGATGGCGAACCAGACCAGAACCATACTCAGACCGGACCAGATGGCGAACCAGACCAAAACCAGACCAGAACCAGACCCAGAGCGGATCAAATGGTGAACCAGACCAGAACCAGACCGGACCAGATGGTGAACCAGACCAGAACCAGACCGAAACAGATGGCGAGCCAGACCAGAACCAGACCGGACCAGATGGCGAACCAGACGGCGAACTAGACTAGAACCAGACCGGACCAGATGGCGAATCAGACTAGAAACAGACAGGATAAGATGGGGAACCAGACCAGAACCAGACCCAGACTGGACCAAATGGCGAACCAGACCAGAACCAGACTGGACCAAATGGCGAACCAGACCAGAACCAGACCCAGACTGGACCAAATGGCGAACCAGACCAGAACCAGACCCAGACTGGACCAGATGGGTTCCTTTTTTTACTGTTTATGTTCTGAATATTTAATTATTTTCTTTCTATTTTCATATCTATGCTCCATTTTGTTTTAGTTTGGCATTTTTTATGCCCATTTAACCATCTCATTTTGTTCTCCTCTTTGGTTTTTCACAATTTAAGTCATTTGTCAGGTTTAAGATTTGCATCTTATTTGAGTTCACTTTTTAACTGTTAATTTTTTTAATTCTTTTATTCTTATTGTATCTATTTTTATATCTATGCTCCATTTTTGTATTAGTTTTGCATTTTTTTTATGCCCGTGTAATCATCTCTTACTGTTCCTCTCTTGGATTTTAATCCATTTTAAATTTCTAAGCATGGTTCACTGTTTATATTGCTGCATTTTTTGTATATTATTATCCCGTTTCCAGTAACATCTCTTTTACTTGCCATATGATTAAGACAACTATGGAAATAAGTTTCTCCTCCAATTAGGTTAAACTTTTGATGCTTTCTTTTTCATCCAGCAGATCAATATTGCTTCTTATTATTATTTTTTTTGCTGCTATTTTTTTGTTTATTATCTTGTTTCTGAATTATTTTTCTGTTTTACAACATCATCATGTGTATTTGTGCACGTATTATGATCTCACAATGAATAATACATTCAATCGATCAGAAAAACTTGCTCACCAAACACAACAACCTTTGAGAGCAATTTAATATTTCACAGGACTGATGTATGTTGTCCTCACCATAATAAGCTTAATTCCACATTATTGACAGTAAAAATGATAGACAAATGCATGTAAAGTTGTACAATATACAGTAACAATAGGTTTGCTTTCCCCATTGCCACTGGTTTCCTCGAATGAAGTTCATTCCCTTCATTGCCTTGTCATCAAACAACTGACTTCACCAATTCACGCCCATGTATAATCGCATTCATCTTTGCAAATAGGAAACTGTATTGGCTTATAACTCACATGGATATTCGTCCCAACAAGAAAACCGTAATGCTTAAAGGACCTTTCAAAATAGCTAGCACCTATTTCATGAAAGTTAAAACTTATGACTCTGAGTTTGACTCATGAAAACAAGCATTTTCCTGAATTGAAACCTGCATTTGTGAAGACAAGATTCTGAGCTATTATTAAAGGCTACACTTGAATGGCAACCATAGGGGTCATTAACATTAGGTTCCGTATGCAATACCACCATTTTGACGGAAAATTTATTCCTACAAAAATACCCCGGCCTACCCGTACTTATGACTCCCGAAAATCAGGAATAAATTCCTTACGCATCCGATTTTTGATAAAATGATTCACTACCCACCTCCTGAATGTTGTTATTTCCTAAGGTTTTGAAGCACTTTTTCACCTCTGTTGTCATTAACGATCGCTTCGCAAATAGTGTGGGCTTGAAAAAAAACTGTCGTTTGAGTGGTATGCAAAATCTGTTGAAAAGTCATTTAAACTGTTGATTGACCCAAAAACGGTTTCGTTAATTTTTCGTCATTTCTAAACGGTTTTCGTAGCAATCAACAGTTAAAATGACCATTTAGCGGATTTTGCATAGCACTCAAAACGACAGGTTTTTTTTAAGCTCACACCATTTGCGAAGCCATCATTAACGACAACATAGGTGAAAAAATGCTCCAAAAACTTTGACATGATTGCCATTTCGAGTGTGGCCCATACATATTTATGACATACTACGCCTAAGGTAGGATGGTACTGACCTGATTTTCAACCACTTAAGGCACAAATTTGATTTTTTTTCCAAATTGATACAAAATATTGAATAATCAATGTTTTAGTTAAAACTAATTTAATCTCCAATTCTTTGAAACAATGGATAATGATCGATTCGGGATGTGATGTTGCCTTGTTGAAATTTTGGTACAAATATCTGTTTTGGTCAATTTGAACGTGCCTTTTAACCAAAGAATTTTGCCAAAGTAAAATCCACTGATAGTTTGTTAGTCGCCATGTTTCAAAACTTTTGTCAAGTGTCACACCTGCGCATTTGTACTCCGAGCTTCTTTATTGTCCTAACGTGTTGAATTTTTTTTTATGTACGGTATCTATGTGTCGTCTTTAACATCAGCAAACAATTATTCAACCTTTTTCTGTTTTAACACGTTAGAGCTATTTTAACAAAAGTGAATGATAAGTAGTTGTATTTCTTTACATCATTCAAATTATTCTTCTACTTGTATCTCCATGATCTAAGGAAAATTTAAAAAGGTTTCAGCATAGTAATTCCAAACACATCAGGCGGTAGTCAAATGACTATCATTTTTGAACTTTGACATCTTCAGTACAAACTTAATGCTGTAAAGTGCGAAGAACGGACAGAGAAAGTGCTGATTTTGCACTTAACGGAATATATTTTCACACTTGTTAGCTAAATTCTTAAAGGATACATAAATAAGGATTTGAAGAATTATTTGAGTGCAAATTTGAACACGCAAAAGACAGGTAGGCCCTAATTTGAAAGAGCAATTCAGCCCAAAAAGCGGTGCGGAATTTTGTAACTCAGTTAGAGTGAAATCTATAACTGAGCTGTATAGGACTTGAATAACTCTATCAGGCTGTACATGTAAATCAGAAACGGCAGCAATCAGTGAACGTCAGTCAACAAGAAAAATCCCTAGATAAGTGGGGAGTAGAAAAGGCCTGGAACGGGCGGGGTATATAAGTTATGACAAATAACTAGGCTAGGCCAGTACTAGTACTCCCCATAGTAACGTCAGACTTAGTTATTAGTCATATCCCACAATACACTTTTTGACATACTGGTGTCGTGTACAGTGGGTTATTACACTTTCCATACATAAAGGTGAAGGTGTGTTGAACGTTAGGCTACCAAACTTAGGTCCATGGTCAATGGGGTGAACTTTGCTCCAAGCTTGCCATCTTACCATATTATGTACCTTCCTTGCTTTAATTCTTATATGTAGTTCTTTGAAGTCGTTTTAGCGCTTAAAAAGACAAAATTAGAAGACCCTTTCCCTTATGCTTGTTTTGGCAAAAAAGTTTTCCCAGTCGGACCTTCAAAATTTCTGTCACTCGTAATTGTTTATTTCTGATGTCATATTACTTCTATGGTTATCGTACAGCTGATTGGCTAACAACTCATGCACATTTAAATAAATTAAACTAACAAGCATTTTGATCAAACTTTGACCTCATGAATAATCAACAAAATTTAGTTCTGCTCTTAAAGTAATGGCTGACTAGTTGTTCGCAAAGACTTACAGAAAATAGACAAATTCTACCATTTCCAAGTAGGCCCAAGTTTTAAACGGCAGGATTTTGTGGATAAACGATAAATCTGTTGTGAACTTGATGATAACAGATTTTTAATATTTTAGTGAAGTGTATTCTCAGGGAAGTTGTGTAAAGTTGAATAAAGTTAAGACAAAAAATTGTCTTTCATCTTCAATGGAAGGCATAGAAAAAAACCATAACTTTCCTGAGGCCGCACATCAGTAAATAACAGCAATAGCACAATGCCAGCATACAGAAATGGGTTAAAGCAAAAAAAATTACGGCCAAACGATGGTAAATGATTCCATAACTACATCGAACTGATGCCAGCCGTGTTAGTACTGTATGGCTGCTGTTAGTGATGGCTGGCCAGCCAAAGTACTAAAAAAACCAACTGTACTGTTATAAGCCATGTTAAAACATTTATGTAGGAAAGATCTTTGTGAAAATGAAACCATTTTACCTTTTTCTTCGCCCACAATGTTTGTTCTTGATGTTTGAAGCCCATCCATGTCTTCAAAAACTGTTTTTATGGTGATTTTAGTTATACTTTTATCAAAGCATTTACTGGGTTACTTTTCATTCCGTAAAAATCATCTGACGAGCTCTCCAAAGTACGGTCAAATTTCAAAACACTGCTATCAGTGCTATAACATCTTATTGGTGGTAATATGTTTTAGATTATTTGAGGGAAAAAATTAAGATAATACTTATAAAGTACAATTATATAATCTAAACACTTCTTAGTGTGTTATTTATTTGTTTTCGCATACAGTTTTTATACTATAACTATTAAAAATCATATTAACTAAAAATATGTAGTTAATGAAAAATCAACCTGCAGTTTAACCCCTTACTCTACCACATGGCAATATTATCACATTTCCAAACCATCTTTTTCTAAAATAAAATCAAGACTTTACCAAAGTCTTATAGGAGTAATCTTGGTATCATTTCAAAGTACTCGGATATTTCTTTCATTTTCAATGATCATCTGGTGTATTGATATGAATGCGGCCCACATGCGAACGCACCAGGTTCGAATCTCACCGTGACTACTGCCTTATAATTTTTCTGCTGCAGTTTTCAGGGGTCATTTGACTAAAACCTTTTTTGGTGCTTTTTCCATCTTTACTTTCTTTCTAAAAATTCTAGATTACATGTAGCATCATTAAAAGGAATTTTTATCAAGAATCTAAATATGAAACACAAATCTCTGTTTTCAATATTGACAAGAAGTTATACTTGTGCAAAGATTGGCCATTTGTTGACTACATTTTGCCAAAAATTGCTTCATTTTGCATATTTTGTCCAATATTTCCTTAATTGGCTTTCACTATTCAAAAGATAATTAACTTAGCTTCCATCCCAACCAAACTTGTAATGAAAGAAAATGAAAGGAAGTTTGTCAAAAATGCATAAGAAAAAAAAGTTATGAAAATTGGGTGGCATTTTTCAAAGCCCTGGTAGAGTAAGGGTTAATGGAACATCCTAAAACTTATTTGCGGACGTTTGAATAGTTGATCACAAACATGCGTTGACTAAAAAAGATGGCGACCAAAAATCAAATCAGAAAACTTTATCCCATCGTGGTGCTAAGTAGGTAGGCCCCCTTAAGATTTAGAAAAAGTGTATTAGACCTAGGGCTATTTAGACTAATTGGTATAAGAATATCCAACTAGAACTGTAAATACCATCATGGTTTGCATGCCCATGCAAATTGACACCCATATCATATGACCCAGCCAATTATAAAAATGGCATCTCACACTAAGTCCCACATGGCATCCTATGTCCCACATGGCATCTTATGTCCCACATGGCATCCCATGGCATCCCATGTCCCACATGACATCCCATGTCCCACATGGCATCCCACC
Organism: Chiridota heheva; assembly: GCA_020152595.1. NCBI lineage: Eukaryota > Metazoa > Echinodermata > Holothuroidea > Apodida > Chiridotidae > Chiridota > Chiridota heheva. Next base: position 174,615 of record JAIGNY010002882.1, read on the forward strand.
CCATATCCCACATGACATCCCATCCTATCCCTGGTCCCATGTGGCATTCCATCATATGTCCCACAGGGCATCACATCCTGACCCACATGGCATTCCACCCTATGTCCCATATCCCAAATGACATCCCACCTTATGTCCCACATGATATCCCATCCCATGCCTTGTCCCACATGGCATTCCACCATATCTGTCACATGGCATTCCACCATACAGTATGTTTCACATGGCATTTCACCATATGTCCGACATGGCATTCCACCATATGTCCCACATGGCATCGCACCCTATGTCCAACATGGATCCCATCCTATATGTATGTCCCACATTAATCCACCATATGTACTACACAACATCCCTCCCTATGTCCCACATGGCATCCCTCCCTGTGTCCCTCATCAGCGGCTTCACACCTGATGTCCCACATGGCATCCCATGTCCCACATGGCATCCCATGTCCCACATGGCATCCCATGTCCCACATGACATCCCATGTCCCACATGGCATCCCACCCCATATCCCACATGACATCCCATCCCATCCCTGGTCCCATGTGGCATTCCATCATATGTCCCACAGGGCATCACATCCTGACCCACATGGTATTCCACCCTACGTCCCATATCCCATGTCCCAAATGACATCCCACCTTATGTCCCACATGATATCCCATCCAATGCCTTGTCCCACATGGCATTCCACCATATCTGTCACATGGCATTCCACCATACAGTATGTATCACATGGCATTCCACCATATGTCCCACATGGCATCGCACCCTATGTCCCACATGGATCCCATCCTATATGTATGTCCCACATTAATCCACTATATGTCCCTCACAACATCCCTCCCTATGTCCCACATGGCATCCCTCCCTGTGTCTCTCATCAGCGGCTTCACACCTGATGTCCCACATGGCATCCCATATCCCACCATATGTTCCACATGGTATCCCTCCCAATGTCCCAATGACATCCTACTTTATGTCCCACACATGGCATCACATCCCATGTCCCCATGGCCTCACATCCCATGGCCTCCTACCCTATGTCCCACATAGCCTTCTACCCTATGAAACATATGGCATCCCACGTGGCATCCCATCATGTCCCACACGGCATTCCACCCTGTTCCACATGGCATTCCACCCTGTTCCACATGGCATCCCACCCCATGTCCCACATGGCATCCCACCCCATGTCCCACATGGCATCCCACTCCATGTCCCACATGGCATCCCACCCCATGTCCCATATGATATCCCATAAGCTCCATACGAAATCTCACCCTAGCTATCACAGTTCCTTATTGAGCATACTATGTATGAAAGTGTCAGTTCATACTGTATAATAACTTATATGCAAATGACTTGTTGAAATGGGGTAGGACCCAATGTCCCACATAACATCCCATGTCCCATATGACATTCCATCCCATGGCATATGTCCTGCATGGCATTCCATCCTGTTCCACATGGCATCCCACCCCATGTCCCACATAGCATCCCACCCCATGTTCCACATGGCATCCCACCCCATGTCCCACAGGACATCCCATAGGCTCCATAAGAAGTCTCATCCTACATGTAGCTATCACAGTCCCTGATTGAGCATACTACATGTATGTATGAAAATGTCAGTTCATATAATAACTTATATGCAAATGAGTTGTTGAATAAAAAGAGGGCAGAGTCAAATAATTATACTTGACATAGCCCTTGGTGTATACCACATGGTATATATCATATCATACATGTATGTCCCACATGGCCCCCATCCATGTCCCACAAGACATTCCTCCCCATGTCCATATACATTCACATCCTGTTACACTCCCTGACTAAGCATACTAAATAAAAAAGTCTGGTCAGTTCATATACTGTAGCAATTTTATGCAAATAAACACAATAATAAAGACAGACTTTAATAATCATACCTGAATCAACTGTTGGTGCCCAAATATTTTAAAGAATTTTAAGGATTTTAAATCTCAAGTGCTACAAGAGAGATGCTTACAGATTTCTAAAGAATATTAAAAAATTATATCATTTTACAGTTATCTTCTAAGGAAATATCAAATGTTTTGTAGACTTTTTAAGGAAAGTAGTCTTCAAACCTGTCGTTAGTATCTCTGAAAAACAAACATTTTGTAAGGAAATTCTAACCTTCCATAAGGATATCTGAAAAAACTTTTAACTTTCTCTGAGGAACTCTGAAGAAACTTTAACATTTTCAGAGGAATTCTCAAAAAATCTTGAACATTTCTGAGGAAATCTCAGGAAAAAACTGTGGACATTAAAGACATCATATTGGAGGATATGTGCTTCTTGTCAGGAAGTTAACAAAGGAATTTGTATAAGTTGTACTATTTTCTTTTTCTTTTTTCAGTAAGGCCACAAAGATAACCTCTTTTTTCATTTCAATATGGATATGCACAAAGGCAAACTACTGTACATGTAGCTTCTGGTCATCAATGGGCACAAAGAAACATACAGTAGGGCTACGATAACAAGCTACTGTTAATATGATATGAAAAGCTACTGCGAAAAACTGACATTGTACTTTTGAATAGTATATAGGCCTTAGCACATGGGCAGAAAACCCTATATACAGGGGTGTCGAAAGGAGCTCTGGGCATGGGGCAGAAAATGAAATGAGGGCACTTTTTGACATTAATTGAAGGACATTTTTCATTTATGGGCACTTTTGTCCATTTTTAAAGAAGTGGGGAGGGGGACGTTCCTCCTGGCTTCCTGTGGGCGGGATTTGGGGGAGAAAGTGGAACTTGCCCCTCCTCCACTTTTTTTCAAATGTATACTTATATTTTTGTAGATTATATGGTAGATTTTTTTGTATCTTAATGCAATTTTGTAATTCCCCACCCCACCCCACCCCCTAACTTTTGATTCTTCCCCTACTTTTAGAGGGAAAATCCTGCTATTGGTTTTAGAATGGGGTTGTCAGGACCAATGCTGACAATTGCCCATTGGGTGAATAGGTAAAAGGCCTACTTTTGAAAATGATTGGAGGTCATTCCTCCCACCAAAACCCTCACGGCCCATGGAAAAGATCATTTTTTAATTCTTCTCAAATAAATACTAAATATATGTTACATCTTCTGAGTACTTTATGATTTCTATTCATTTTCAAATTTTAAAAATGACTTGAAATAATTTCTTAAAACTTTCAAAAGGGCACCTCCTGCCCTGACCATGCCGGTCAACCCTCAACTATCAAATGGGCACTTCCTTCCCACCTTCGCAAGGGGAAGTGGCCCCCTTGTTCCAGTGGTCCTGGTATCGTTACCAATCTGTAATAAAGACCTAATCATAAGGCTCGGGATCTTGGGGGCCCATTAAAAGAAGGTGTGGAAAATAAAAAGCATGTTCTAAAAATCATTTTGAAAAAGAGAAGTACAAATAACTACGAGAGAAACAAAATTCAATATTTGCGACATTTTGGTCTGCAAAGTCATGCATAATTTCCTAATAGTCAAGTTGGCGGAAATATAACTACGTATACATCAAGAATAATGTCATTAAGAAGTCATAATTCATATTTACAAAAGGGCCCAGTCAATTATAAGTACAGGGCCCACCAAAAAGAGATAAATAGGTTGTTCCCTTCTGTCCCTTGCTATCATAATGGGGCCTGTTCAACCATATGTAGAGCCCACGAAAATAGATATATAGAATGAGCCTTCCTTTCTGTATGGGTAGCTTATATGAGTCTATCATAGGCTTATCTAAAAAATCATTTGAATTAGTGTGTGCAGTAAGTGACACCAATAATTGTAGGCTGTATCAACTATGCATTTAACTAACAAGAAAGTCAAGTGTTATACTTTATTTTCGACAAATATATCAAAGTTCATATACATGTACACTAACATTAATGCACTAAATTCTTGTCAATTGTGTGACTCACCCCTACACCCCCAGACAAGCTGAATCATTGCACTAAAGTGGGTGGTCAAAACATGTACATTGATGCACCCCTCTGTCACTTGATGACTGACATTTCTTGTGCAATGACTTACCTAAAATCAATCACCTCTGTACTAAGTTAATGGGTCTGAACTTTGGTACAATGACACCCATGTGAGTCACTTTTCCATATGTCAATGACCCACCTTTGACTGACATTGCCAGAGGTAGTAGGGGTGAGTCATACAACTGACAAGTGCATAACAGAAAAATTTACCAGGTGACAATTCCTTGTTGCTCTCTTGAGTTCATATACACATTTCAAAGTACGTGTTTGAATTGTTAACGTTATTTGTGGCTCTTTTCAACTTTCGACCAATTGGATCAAATTTTGTTTGTGTTCACCATGATGCCATCTTAATCTTCACCCAGTTCATTCTTGTCAAAATAATACTGATGTCCTGCTTCTTCCTGACGTCATCGTGGACATCTCTCTGGTTTGCAGCAAATTGTTGGAAATTTAGCGTATAATGGGGTAGAATTTTAATAGAAAATTCATTGTTTGTGGGCCTACATCTCATTGGAAAAAAATAACAAATACTGTGGCTTATATATGAAGAAGGGAGTCTGCGGAAAATGTGAGTCGAGTAAAAAAATGTAATTAATAAGGTTCGCACGTCGAAAAAAGGAATTTTCATAAATGGTTTGAAAGTTGCTATAGGAGGTGACTGTCACATATATAATTATAGAGCCACCTATTACATAGATTGTCATCTTAAGAGAATAGCCCAATCTATACATGTTCAGTTTCATACTGTAATATGTTAATAATGTAAGGTCAAATAAAGCATGGGCTAGAAGGTCAATACACACATGGCTAGTGAACCTCTTCAGAGTGAGTTGTGTCTTGTCTTTTACTCAACATAACATGGTGTCAGAAAACAACCCATAGCTTTCAAAAATGGATGTTTTGAAGCCACCTGAATGGATGTCCTTCGAAGGAAATGTTTCCATAAATTGGAAGAAGTGGAGCCAACGTTTTGATTTATATATGGTTGCGTCTGGAAAGGCAAACAGAGTCGATATTTCTCCATCTGATAGGAGAAACTGGATTAGAGACTTTTAATTCCTTTACCTTTGCAAGGGAAGAGGATCAATATGATCCAACAGTTCTAAAAGAAAAATTTGAAGCATACTGCACCCCTAGAAAGAATATAACCTTCAAAGGCCATCAGTTCTTCTCGCGAGAACAATTAGAAAACGAAACCATTGATCAATATGTGACGGACTTACGGAATAAAGCGAAATCTTGTGAGTTCGGTGAATTGCATGACAGTTAAATCAGAGACAGAATTGTGTGTGGTGTACGCAGCGATGTTTTAAGGGAGAGAATGCTTCGTGAAGCGGAATTGACTCTGGAAAAAGCAATCAATCTGTGTCGTGCATCCGAGGTATCCAAAACACAGGTGAGAAATTTATCAGGCCTGAAAGACTCAGAAACAGAAAAACTATGTTATGCAACTGCCGTTAATAAACCCCAAGGTAGTAATTATCAAGGTGGTAGGAGGGGCAAATACCAAAAGAAATATGTCAGACCCAAACAAACAAACGGCTGAAAATTCAAGTGCAAAAAAATCTCCTACGTTCATGGACCTAGGGAGTGCCCAGCTTATGGCAAAACCTGTTCGCATTGTCAAAAAATTGGACATTTTGCAAACTGTTGTCGTAGTAATGCTAGGAATAATTACACGGTCAATGCAATCGCAGATAATGATTAAAGTGATGAAGAAGCAGAACTCTTTCTAGATACCGTTGTAGTTAACAAAAAACAAATCAATGAATGGATGGTGGAGTTGAAACTTGAAAGAAAAAGAATCAACTTGAAAATTGATACGGGTGCCCAGGCCAATATCCTTCCCCTCCATGTGTTTCAAAGCATAAACAAGAATGCAAAGCTCCAAAAAACCAAAGTAAGACTCTCAACATACTCAGGTGAAAAGCTTCCCATTGTAGGAAAATGTACTTTTAATTGTGCTTTCCAAGGACAAAACACCCCAAAAGAATTTTTGGTTGTGAATATGCACAGGGCACAGCCTATTTTGGGATTGAACAGTTGTGAGCAGTTACATTTAGTCCAGCGTGTGATGGCAGTCACCAATGAATCCAAAGAGCGGACTCAAAATGGAGGAATACAATGACATGTTTACAGGTACGGGATGCTTGCCAGAAACACATCACATCGTAGTTGACCCTGATGTTAAGCGGGTCATCCACGCACCCAGAAAGGTACCAGTGGCACTTAGGGAAAGGCTGCGGAAAAAACTACACCGCATGGAAAGGGACAAAATCATCCAAAAAGTTGAACACCCCACCAACTGGGTGAATTCCTTGGTAATCATTGAAAAAGCCAACGGTAGATTACGTGTCTGGATCCCAGGGACCTCAATAAGGCCATAAAAAGGGAACATTTCCAACTGCCCACTGTTGACGAAATCACAAGTAACCTAGCAGGGGCCCAATACTTCTCAGTCCTTGATGCCAATCAAGGTTTTTGGCAAATCCCTCTGACTGAAGATAGTGCCAACTTATGCACGTTCAATACGCCTTTCGGCAGGTATCAGTTTTTGTGATTGCTATTTGGCATTCATAGTGCACCTGAGGTCTTCCACAAAACGGTTGGCCAAATCTTTGAAAGGATAAAAGAGGTCCACACATACATAGATGATATTTTGGTGTGGGGCAAAACTCGTAAAGAGCATGATCAACGCCTTTGTCAAGTCTTGGACAAAGCGAGGGAAAACAACCTGAAATTGAACAAAGAAAAATGCAAAATTGGCCTCTCTGAAATCAAAGATATAGGCCACATACTTACAAGAGATGGCATGAAACCCGACACTTCTAAAATAGAAGCTGTCACAAATCTCCAAGACCAGAATCAAAGAAGGACCTGCAAAGATTCCTAGGGATGGTACAATACATTGGCAAATTTTTGCCAGGTCTGTCCGAGGTCAGAGCGCCTCTTTGTGCCCTACTAATGAAAGAAATTCAATGGCACTGGGACCAGGGTTCTAGCTAGACAAGTTTGAGTGCTGGGTTCCAGTGATAATCCAAGGTGACCTCCTAGACCCCCCTCCTATGAAGGACTGTTCAAATTTAGTCCACTTCTATTGACAAATTGTCAATGAAAAAGTTTTTTTTATAATTGGAATGGTAGAAGAATTTGTAAAATATTTTTTATGTACAATGGATATTCAAAATACAATGGATATTCAACTGTCAAAGTGCCCTCCCCCCAAAAAAAAAGTACAAACATATGCCGGAAACTCTTCTCTCAATTCCCATTGTTATTCATCTTGCCCAAACCTTTTACCGCTTTTATTTTCCTCCCAGTATCGTTCGACGAAAGCCAAGCGGCACACGTTCCTATGAGCTACCCAACAACTTTCATCAATATAAAATCCCCCACAAATCAAAAGAATATCAATCAGTCCGTTATAATGTTAGGTGCATATGGGATTTATAACCAATGTGATTAGTTACTTACATTTCAACCAGTCTGTAAGCACGCCTTGGGTGGGAGGTGGGGTGTAATTTTACGCCGTTAAAGTTTGTTTGTATGGCAAGTGACGGACTTGGCAAGCTGCCAGCAGTGATTCACAAGGATTAAAACATGAACCTGAACGGTGTGCATGTACGTTTATGCAAAGAGCATAATTTTCACTCTTTTCGTTGATGAAAATTCATGAAGGGCACCAAGGGATGCAAAGATGCAAAAGAAGGGCTCGAGAAGTACTCTTTTGGCCTAGAATGATGACTCAAATTGATGACTTGATTTCAAGAAGTCAAACTTGCTTGACATACCAAAATTCAAATCTCAAAGAGCCACTAAAACCACACCCAGTACCAAATAGGCAATGGGAGGCAGTCAGAACTGATTTGTTTTATCTAGGTGGTAAGAAGTATTTGCTTGTTGTAGACTATTATTCTAAGTTTGTAGAAGTCTTAGAGTTAACAAATACCAGCAGTGCAGGAGTAATTATCGGTCTGAAGTCGATATTTGCCAGACACGGAATACTAGACAAAGTAGTGTCTGACAATGGTCCCCAATTTGCAAGTCATCTCTTCAAGCAATTTGCGATAAAATGGCAGTTTGCGCATGTAACCTCGAGTCCTACTTATCCCCGATCTAATGGGATGGCAGAAAGAGCAAACCAAACAATCAAGAAACTCCTTTAAAAAGCCAAATTAGATCGGAAAGATCCTTATCTTGCCCTATTGAAGTACAGAAACACTCTAATACCCAATATACTAGGGTCACCAGCACAATTGCTGATGAGTCGTAGGCTTAAGACTCCTGTGCCAGTTACCAGTAAACTACTGCAACCACAAATTCAAAACAATGTACCAGGAAAATTGCTTGAACGTCAAAACAAGCAAAAGGTGTACATCAATCATGTTCATTCTCGACCGTACTGTTCTTGCACTAAACCTCTTTCACAAATTCAGTGATACAGTAAGAATTCAAAATCAACTAGGCACTTAGGATCCAGCAAAAGTCCTTACAAAGACATCTTAACCTAACTCATTCATTGTTTAGACTCCCACTGGTCAACTCAGACGAAACAATCAATCAATCGCCATAAGCCTAGCGGCTCGTTGATGCACTCCTTAGGGTCATTGAATAGGATGTGTCTGGCTGAACTTTTTGAAGTGGAATTCGGGACCACCCTGCAAGTAGCCAGATCAGATACAGACAATCCACTCCAACTTTTCAGGCCATCCATCCACCTGGCACGAGGGCGCCCAGCATATCTTTTGGTACCAGAGGGAAGGCCTGACATCATGTTAGGAACATTTTCAGGGGCAAGGCCTTTATGAACACAATGTCCTTTCCAACGCCGTCTCTGCAGGAAAAAACATGCCACTTAGCTTGTTGCTCCAGGATTATGTCAGATGATCTACTAAATAAAAAAAGCCATCTATCTCCAATCAGATGTTGTAGGTGGTCATTGGAAATTTTGTCAGACCATGTTAGTCCAAGTCCAAGCAGAAATCTCTGGGACTGCCTTGTGTACCAGCTTTAAACTTATGCAACCAGCCACTAAAACATGTCAACTCCCACCCATACCTAGGTGTTGAAATTGATAATAAACAGAAGACATTTAATAAAAACAAATGAATCACACATTATCACGCCTGAAGGGTGAGGAAGATGACGGTTGCCACAACAACCGTAATGAGTAGCCTGTAGTATAGGCAATAGGTTGCCATAACGCTAGGAATACCTGTGGCCAGTAGGCCTAGTACTAGTCTACCACCAGTACAAAAACGTACAATACTGCAATAAATTGTAAGGCTTAAGTGTGCACAATTAGTAAATCTTAACTTTGAAAATGGGCGTTTGATTAACAATTGGATGTTGTCCGACGTTAAGCCTTAATCCTAACTAAGTAAGGGGAAGGTGGGTAACGCCGCGATAACATTGCTGGCAAAAGCACACAAAATTGACAAACCGTTGCGGAGTGTGCATAACACTGGAATCACTCTCGTCATCACTATCATCATCGATACATCTCGTTCGTTTCTTGCCCCTCTTTGGATTTTGCTCTGAATCTGTTCTCCAACTTGTAATGACGTTTCCCATCTTGAAAGTTGACAGTTAGGCCTACCCTCGTGAAAACATTTGTTTTGTTTCTTGCCAAATATTACATACTTTTGACGCCTAACTGTTATACTTAATGCAAGGAGTGGATGACTTCCGTCTGTGATCTGGAAAAATCAAACAACAACAAAACACAAACTACAGTCACAAATTACTGTATCTTGGATATATATTTGAACATGCAAGTAATAACTAGTTTTTGAAAAAATATTTTTGCTTTAATTAAACAATATATTTAAATTGAAGTTTAGTATTTTGAAAGTACAGATTATTTTATTTTAAATTAAATTAAATTATTTAATAATTTTGGACTTTTTATCAGAATTGTTGTAATTGCAATTTAGGATACCTTGTCGTAGTTTGAAGGTGCCATACCGATACTTTGTATACGATGTTACGGTTGCACATACTGAACGTCGGTCTGTACGAAAGCTGTTATAGTTCACTTCCTGTGTTAAAGCTAACGGACCGCGAAGGGGGCCGGGGGCCTTTTTTTGTATATGTACAAAAATTAAAAATGACCTAAAAAGGATGTCACTTTCCTGGTTTTATTAACATAAAATTGAAGGAAAATTTGGTAAAATCATATAAACAATTTGTCATCAAATTTTCCGAAAATTGAGAAAAGTTTCCTCAAAATCTCAGAAAATTGCCTAAAAACGATGGAAATTTCCTAAAAATTGCGAAAGATGAACGAAATTTCCTAAAATTGATAAACGGTTCACCGAAATTTTAAGAAAAGTGCCCCAAAATGACGAAAGTTCCAGAAAATTGAAGAAAATTGCACGAAAATGAACAAAATTGTCAAAAATCGAAGTAAATTGCACCCAAAATAAAACGAAATTTCCTTAAATTGACAAACAATTTACCAAAATTTTAACAGTTTATGGGCCCAAATATGAAGAAAATTTGCCGAAAATGAAAGAAATTCTTGAAAGCAAGGTCAGTGAGTGAAACTTAAATTACTAGTGTAATTTTTCCCTTGTGTGTGGTTCTTTGCCCCTCCACTTTACGGAAAGGTGACCCTTTCTATGCTCCTGCCTAACACTATATGTACCAATATGGATGCATCAGTCAAGGATCCAGGGGCAAGCAATGGCTGCGCAACTGGAAATAATTTTCCCCAATGAGATCGCATTGCCTTCCCACTTTCCCCATCCCCAGAAAATTTTGTAAAGTGACATATTTTGTCCGATTTATAGGTTTTTGCTCCCCATGAGACACATTCCCCCTCTCTTGCCATGACCAAAAACCTGGTGCCGCCACTGGATGCAAGGCGTAAGGGGATAAAGGGGAGGGGTGCCCCAATATTTCACCTGAGCTTTATTTTTCCAATCCATGGTAAGACTACCAAATTTCGCAAAAAGATAGCCGTGTTTGGTATAGCGGGTGGGTAAAGTTGGTTGTGCGCACTTGATAATTTGCCCCCTTTCTTCAAATCAATATCACACGCCTCTTCCCGACCTGGGCGTGGGAGGGAAGTGGTGGTGTAAAGGCAGACCAGCCACTTGCATAATCTCCAGACTGGTATGACATAAGGCATTGAACTGTTGAAAAGCCATTCGGACATGACCAGGCTACACTGAGAGATCTGCCAATACTGAAAGGCGTACAATGGGGAGCCCGGGGTCCTACTCGATCCCATTATATGAGTTTGCTTTCCTAAATGCGTTATGTTTAGTGAAAATGGAAAAAATAAGCCTACTAAATATTTTCACCTTATTAAGTTGGGATATTTCTGATGGAAACTTTATTTAGCTGGCAAATTTTACAGTTTGCAAACAAAAAATTTTGGTGATTTTTTCCCCGTTTGCCAATTCGGTAAATTTTTGCATTTTACCTCATGAAAATGCAAAAACTACGGACACATGATGCAATAAGCGCTTAATTACAGGGACATGATATATATGACACTATAACGGGATCACCCTACTTCACTTACAAGCACGGTCATCATCCCAAACCGGGGCCTTTGGTACTTTGAAAATAGGCCCTGGCATTTTATCATGATTTGCAGGACCTGTCTGGTTTAGACAGGCATACTATAAGAAGCGATTGTGGGCATTACATATCATGGTGATACAATTCGGGTATGTATGCATCTGAAAGCCTTGGAGAAAGAGGGTGGGGGTGCAAATGGTATCTTTTCCCAACAAACCTACAAAAATGTATGAGTCTCTCATGTCTCATGTGTAAAAAAAACACTATATGTAAAGGGTGATAAAATATTGAAATTTTGTCAAAATAAAATAAACAACATTTCCCAAAACATTAAAGAAAAGTTCCCAAAAATTAATGAAACTTCCCGAAAATTGAAGATATTTTACAAGAATGAAGGAAATTTCAAGTAAATGATGAAACTCCCGAAAATTGAAAATTTCTCAAAAATGAAGAAAATCTTAATTTGAAGACATGATGTCAGGCGAATCTGACACTTCAAACTCAATTTGTTAAGACCTTCATAATTCTATTGTCCCCCTAATAAAATTATTGGCAGGGGGCCCTCCCTCCGTTTCCCACGCCACTGCTCAGTCTTTTTGTAGAAAAAATGGAAATGTTGCTCTCAATTTGATTGCTTTAAATTGCCATAGACTAAAATCTTTTACAGTTCAGGGTTGTTTTTTAAGGAATTCTCACTGGTGGGCCAATTGATGACAAAATGACATTGGTATGCAAAGCACTGTCCTTTAATTAGATGCGGCGACACCGCCGGGTGGTGGAAGTCTGGGAGAGACAGATGCTCCAATCTGAGGTGAACTTTGGACGTTGTCACTGGACCTCAGGTAGTATACTTCAGCCCTCCCTTCACGTTTTTAGAAAAGAAAAAATGAATTTTTTGCTTTTATAAAATAATCATCAATTTACTTATTTTACGATCCACCAATCGATTTTCTAATTTTGATTGGTTTACAATTCCTAAATTTGCTAATCATAATATAAATTTCTATTGGATTTCCCCCTTAAGGTATAAAAATGAAGTACAAAAGAATGATTTCTTCCTTTCACCAAATATTCATTAATACTTTTGTTTTATTATCTTTGTTGGCTAAAAATGAATCAAATTTTCTCCAGAAAAGGATGTATTAATGGAATTTCATGTTTATCTTCCGAAGCTCCCCACACGTGACTTTCCAGAGAAATGTATTTTTTGGGGGGCTTTCATCGAAATCTTCTGAGAAATTATCACAAACGATTAAAATCGTCAATTTACACTTTTTTGAACAAACTATTGTCCGTTTGTATGCAGTGGTAATAATACAGGGGTGAAGGGGAGGGGGGGTGGGGGGGGGGCTGAATTTGAGACCCGTTGTGAAAATTTGAGAGTAGGCGGTAAATCTAGTATGAGGTCGGTAAAAGTAATTTTGATTATTAATTTTTTTTTACAGGGAGGCAGTTTTTCAAATGGGATGCTAATTTGAGGCCGTCGGTGAATCTTTTATATGAAGTATAAAAAGGATATAATTTTTTTCCGAATATATCTAACACTTCTGCTCAATTGCGAATCCCCCTCCCCTTCCCTCCCTTGCGAAAATAATCTACTAATGCATCTGTCTATATGTACATGATTCAAACACTAAACAGACATGTTTCAAACACTGAACTGACTGATTGAGAGGACAAATCAAATGTTCTATACTTATACAGCATTTTTTTCACATCAGGCGACCATTCTTGAAATAAAAGTAAACGTAGCTGCCATATATGTTTTATGTGTGTATAGAGCATTATACGCGCGCGAAAAAGGCAAGGGATGAAGGGGAGATCAATAAGAGGTATATTTTATGACATCACGTGGTAATAAAAAAATGGGTATACGTGCACCTAAAAATGAAGAGGAGAAATGATACTTTTTATAACGAAAACAGATTCATATGGCATAAAATAATTTCCCAGTATCACAACCAATGTGACAAAAATCCAAAATGGCACTTCTTGCTCCCTAAACGTTGCTTTCTGGTGCAGCGTCCTCATATTTGTGTGTGTGGAGGGAGAATTGAAAGCTGAAGTCGAAGTGTGGAACATTCAGGCCCACCCCTTTACCCGAAAACTTAGTTCATACGCCTACTGGTTTTACCACCCTTCCCATCATTAGCAATATAGATTCATGAAGGTCATCTGTAAATACGATTACAATCTGTTTTAAAATGATACACTGCACGGTACAATTACATGGCAAAAAGATGTTGGCGTATACCATTGATGAACTACCAGTTACTCATTGTTTTGAAACACATCACCAGCAATTGAAGGGAAAAAACAGCTTACTGATATGATATAAACAGATAAATATGTAAGATCACTATAAAACTTCTTCCATGGATGGATATATCATCTGAAGAAAATTAAGAATATTAAACTATTCCTCTCTCAGTTATTGGCGAGTTTATGCTAATGATTGTAACTGAGCTTTGTAGCATAAGCCTACTAGCCTATGAAAAATGAGCGAGAAATTTAATGAGGAAGTATTAAATGATTATTAGTGCAAATCTCTCTCACTCTTGGATTCAATATCTCAAACTGTTTAAAAATTGAAAGTGATTTTGAATGAGGTCAAATCTGAGAAAGTACATATTTATTCCAGGGTAGTAGGTTTATGAAGCACTTTACGGTCAGTAATATTATCAAACAGTTGAAGGAGTGGTCAAGCAAGTTAATGTTATATGAAAAGAAACAAAATGGTAAAGAAAGCGTTCTTGTCCAAAGTCTTATACCGTTAAAGGGATATTACGTTTAAAAGCTCTGTATCATAAGTGTAGAAACGACTGAAATCAGACTAGTTGTGATTTCGCCACAGTCACACGCTCGGATTCTTCAAAGTCTATCTGGTATTTTCCCGTGATTTTGTGTCTGAAAAACCATTGGTTATGGTAGGTATGGTAAATCAGTAAAACATAATCTAGCAACGGAAATTATAATACCACCTGAAGAGAGTTTGAGGGAAAATAATTCAAATAGTAAAAAAATTGAATCAATTTTCTTTAAAATGCATTAATAATTGTAAAGGAAGTGAGATTAGGGCGCCAACCTAGACTTATCACACCAGTCACTTCTATACCGATATGACGTAACTTTAAACTTGAATATCTCCATAACGGAATAAGAGATTGAACTGTTGAACTCGGATATTGAAGTAGTGTTTTCACCATTTTGTTTCTATAAAAGTCCTCTTTTATATGAAATTAGGTGCTTGACCACCGTGATGAAACTAAACCTTCAATGAAGTATGAAGATAATTAAAAATATAAGACTTTTCTTCTCACCGGTATTGAATTAGTATTTAGGGTAATAACTATAATTGAACTTTGTAGCCTATAAAAAAATATAAAAAAAAAAAAATGAGCAAGAAATATAACGAGGAAGTATTTAATTTTCCAGAATTAATACAAGACTATCTCACTTGTACACGGACACTATTCAAAAATGTTTAAAATTTTAAGGAGGTAAAATGTGAACAAGTTCACTTTTCGTCTAGGATGAGCGTGTGGGCCAGTTTGTTCACTTTTCTTGTAGGATTAAGTTGTGGGCCAGTTTGCAATATACTTACTCAACAAGCAAACGAGGTTTAGAAAAAAGCTTGACATATTTTGAAAAACCAACCAATGAGATTGTCTTGGGATTGGATAATAGCATCAGAGCCTATAGTTGTGTGGTTGTCCACTAATAGTGGTCTTGCAGTAGCGGTGGCGGAATTTCGCCAGTGCACCACAACTGGTTATCAAAGGCCGTGGACATTGACTTGGTTGTCGATGTTCTGTCTGTCCGTACGTCGTACCTGTGTTCTCGTCCTGGTCGTATTAAGCGTTTCGTGATAGCATTTGTACTATCATAACCGAATACGCAGGCGACGACCCCGTTGTTGCAATTGTGTGTTCAACTCTCTCTCTCTCTTGCGGAATTTAGAGTTGGTTGAATTATGAAAGGTTTCCTATCATTCATTGTTTTTTTGAAAACTCTCGCTGGATTCGAACCCGGACCTCCATATTTGTTACGCCTTCGCGGTGCCATATCCGTGAATATGTGGTGTTGTGAAGGTTCCTTAAATTAGGCACTGCATGGTATCCAAGGATACATTCAGACAATGACAGAGATGCAGAGACGAACTAGTGGCAGATCTTAAGAGGTGACATTTAGAGGAAGATCATTTACATGACTAACTTCATTCGAAAGTCACTGATATTGTCACCTGCACCAGTGTATGTGGTAAGTGCGCGTCCCAGACAATGCTTAATTTTTTTTCTTCAAACTTTTCCCCCATTTTCAGCAACAAATATGATAATACCCATGAGCAGTGGCGTATTCAGCTTTCGGTGACAGGAGTGGGGGTGTGTAGGTGGGCGGGGGGAGGGGGAGAAGGGGGTGGGGGGTGCAAACGGCAATTCTCGGGAAAAGACTACTCAGTGGCATATCGAAAGCAAGGGGGGGGGGGATCTGATTTCACATCTCTGGTTGGGAGGTAAATTAAAAGTGGGAAATTACTAATATAAATTGAAAAATATGAAGGAAACTTGCGGTAAAATTTATTGGAAAACGTGGTTAAATATGGAAATTTGAGAAAATTTTGGCAACATTTCCTGCAAGTGAAAGATAATTCCCCAAAATGGATGAAAATTCCTCGATAATCAAAGAAAATTGCCCCAAAATGAAGGAAATTGACGACAACTTCCCGAACATTGAAAAATTTGACTGAAATGTGAAATAATTGCCCATATTTTGGAAAATATTTACCCTAAATCGGAGAAAATTGTCCGAAAATAAGAGAAATTGAAGAAAAGTTCTTGAAATTAAAGAAAAGTTCCTGAAAATGAAAGAAATTGATCGAAAACTAAGAAAGTTGGAAAAAATTGAAGAAATTTACCGAAAATTAAAGAAATTAACCGAAAATTGAAACCATTTCCAGAAATAAGGCTTTTTTTGCTAGGAACAAAGTCACAACCAAATTTGGGCTATATTTAAGCTTACCTATTATTTTTTTATTTTTTCTAACAGTTTATTACCCTATAGCACATTGTATATACTGGTATAGAGTTCCGATACTTACTGACTTACATTTTACATACAGAATTTCGCCGGGGCGAAGAAGAGAGGGGAGGGGGTAAGTTGCACACATAACCCACTGAATACGCAACATGAGGCTAGAGGTGGTCCTCCAATTCAGTATTTTTTTTATAGTATTTCACATATAATACGAATCTTATAAGCGAAACATCAAAACATAACAAAATTGTGCACAATGTGAAAGATGAAAATAAAAGAAAACTATTCTATGAAAAAAGGATATTTTTTATATTTTCAACTGCAACAATAAAAAAAGAAGAAAAAGAAACAAGAACTAAAGCCATTCTCTAGCAATGGACATTTTTTGATCACATCACAAATTGTTGATTTTATCATTGTTCTGGGTAATAAACTTTTCAGCCTATAAGGATCAGTTCAGTGGTCAAACAAGTTCATCTTATATGAAAGAGGACTTCAAAAGAAATAAAATGGTGAAGAAAGCATCCAAAAGTCTCATTCTGTTAAGTAGATATTCTAGTTTAAAGTTTAGTATCATTTGTGTAGAAACAACTGAATTCAGACTAGTTCTGACGTCACAACCTCAGATTCCTCAAAGTCTTTAAGTATTTTAAATAAAGCTTATTTAATTTTTCACTATTTAAATTATTTTTCTTTAAACTTTCTTCAGATGGTCTATTATAAATACCCTTCCTAGATTCAGTTGTATTACTTCTTTTTTTTGACATATCCCATGGTTTATAAGCCACAAAATGGCAGGACAAAATATGATAGACTACACAAACTGCAACAAAGACTTTGATGAATCTGAGGCTATGACATCCCAACTAGTCTGATTTCAGTCATTTCTATACAATGATACCAAACTTTAGACTTAAATATCTCCTCAACCTGTCAACGGGATAAGATTTTTGAATGTTCACTATTTTGTTTCTTTTGAAGTCCTCTTTCATACAAGATAGACTTGTTTGACCCCTGAACTAATCCTTTAAACTTCATTTTATCACATAAATTGATGACATTGTATTGGGAATGTAATTGCTTTTAAGACACTGAAGGATGAAATATGTTGCATGGAAGAGGATGAAATTAGCAAATTTATCAGACCCACGAGAAAACCCAAACATTACAATCAGTGAATAAAGGTATACGCCTACTTGGAAGCATATAGTTTGCGGTTAAATGGGCGTGTCTATACAAAGATGAGAGATTGATTTTCCCATTCAATCGATACCACTTACCTATGCAAAGACGATACAATATAAATTGACATGGAATTGTGGTGTAGCGGTTATCATCCATGTTTACAGACCACGAGGCCCTGGGTTTAAGCCTGGGCTGGGTAGACACGCTAGTGCACCACAACTGCGTTATCAAAGGCCGTGGACATTGACTTGGTTGTCGATGTTATGTCTGTCCGTACGTCGTACCTGTGTTCTCGTCCGGATCGTATTAAGCGTTTCGTGATAGCATTGTTACTATCATAGCCGAATACGCAGGCGACGACCCCATCATTGTAATTGTGTGTTCACTCGTCGTCGTCGTCGTCGTCGTAGCAAACAATCCATTTTCACAGAAAGCTATAATACATTGCACATTCAAAGGAACAAATAAAAAATATAGAAAATAGAATGAAACGACTAACTGACATTCTTGCTCTTAAAACTAATTTTAGTCACCAAATTAGTATACTCTGTATCAAATTCGGTTTGGCGAAATGTAATTTTTAGGTTGTGTTGTTTGTCATTCCTACTTTCACTCAGTCCACGCATCCGTTGGCCCATGTGGAGCTGTTCCCACAGACCTGGAATTATCTGCATTTTTGCGAAATTTGCTTTAATTTCGGAAATTTTTGTTATATTTATTTTTCATTTAGCCAGCCAAATTTATGCATCAATATTGGTTTAGTAGGGGTGCAACGGTTTGATATTTCCCTTCATTTTCGGAAAATTTTCAGGAAATACTACCAAATTTTACCAAAATTTCCAATACTTTACGAAAGTTTGAAGAGGCTCATATATTTGTGTATGTTTGTTGCGACAAAAATAATATTTTGCAGGTTATACTTCTTATGAATTGCAAAATAGTGGGGCTCGTCCCCTCATGCTTCATGGCCTATGAAGATGTTTGTATCTCCCATTGTTTTTCATATTGAATATATATATATATATATATATATATATATATATATATATATATATATATATATATATATATATATATATATATATATATATATATATATATATATATATATATATATATATATATATATATATATATATATATATATATATATATATATATATATATATATATATATATATATATATATATATATATATATATATATATATATATATATATATATATATATATATATATATATATATATATATATATATATATATATATATATATATATATATATATATATATATATATATATATATATATATATATAAATATTATATATTTTCTTACAGCCGCCCGTGGATTCACATTATAACAGCTGTATAGTGGAGGCCTAATTATCTGGGCTAATAATGGTTCTTTATATAATACTGAAAATACGGAAAAACATTCTTGGCAAACATAAGTGCCACAAGTGACATAAACGTTTTTGATATTCAAGCGACAAAATAGTGATAGATATGGGATTGATTCATTTTGGGAAAAAATGTCTTTATCAATATATGCAGGCATTTTTCTCTCATTTCATCGATTCTTCATTAAGCTGCAATAAAGAGGCTGTAGAGAATCTAAAGTGTCTCACAGAAGATCATTTTACATATAAGCAAAAATGAAAGAAGTGCAATTATAAACCGCATGAAAGAGGCCGTTCTCAAAGAAATTGCGTCCTTCATCCTTGATCGAAGATTACATAAAATTTATAACAGCATAATGACTTATTCCGATGCGATAGCATCTGGAACCTATGCGGTTATGATGGCGTGTGTGCATGCGTGGGTGTGGGTGTGTGTGTGTGTGGGTGGGTGTATGTGTGGATGGTGGATGTGTGTATATGACGGCCAATTCGTAAACATGATATCTCAAGAACAATACACTGGATTCATGTCATATGTAGTACACAGATAGCCCATGGTCCGTAGATGTGCCCTATTGTTTTCGATTGTCTTGTCATGCATATTAATGACTTGGCGGGGCCCAATGTAAAAGTCTTGAAATGTTCATACTTTAACAACGGCATGCTTGTATTGGTTTCACATTTTGTATAATTATGATGTTAGTTGGTGTGTACATGTTCATGATGTAAAAACGTTGAATTTCAGTGATATGCATTGTAGACGGGGCTTCTGATTTTGCTGAAAAGAGCTTGTAAACACGGTTTTTTAAGAACGGTACACTGGATTCATGTCATATGTAGTACACAGATAGCCCATGGTCTGAGATGTGTCCTATTGTTTTTGATGGTGATGTCATTCATATTAATGAGTAGGCGGGGCTTAATGCAAAAATCTTGAAATGTTCATATCTTAACAACCGCATGTCTGTTTTGTTTCATATTTGGTATAATTATAATGTTAGCTGGTGTGTAAATGTTCATGATGTAAAAACGTTGACTTTCATTAATATGCTTAGTGGGCGGGGCTTAATGTAATTTTGTAAACAAAAACCTTGTAAGCACGATATCTCAAAAAACATGAAATAGGTTCACGTCATGTGTGGTACACAGATAGCTCATGTGCTATAGATGTGCCCTATTGTTCTTGGTGGTGATATCATGCATATTTATGAGTGGGCGGGGCTTAATAAAACAATCTTGAAATGCTCTTATTTTGACATTTACATGTCTTTTTGATTTGTGTTATAATAATGATGTTAGCTAGTGTGTATGTGTTCATTTTGTAAAAACGTTGACTTTCAATAATATGCGTAGTGGGCAGGGCTTGATATGATTTTGTAAAAAAAAACTTGTAAACACTCAAAAACTATGAACTGGATTCACGTCATGTGTGTTACTCAGATAGCTCATGATCTGCAGATGTACCCTAATGTTTTTGGTGGTGATTTCATGCATATCGATAAATGGTGGAGGGGAAGGGGGGGGAGGGGGGGCTTAAGTGAAAGTTTCGAAAAATTGATAATTGAGCAAGTGTATCTTCGTTTTGCGTCATTGGGCATGATAATATCGTTGGTTATTGCGTACATATTCATGTTATCAACAGATGTTATTAATATGCATGGTAGGCGTGGCTTAATGTGAAAGTGCTTAGAATGTAAACACCATACTCTATCTCATGAATGGTACATTGGAGTTATGCTATATGTCGTACACAGATGGGTCAGTCTGTACATATGTTCTAATGTTGTAATGGTGATGTCATGAATATTAATGAGTAGGCGGGGCTTACTGACAAATTCTTGAAACACGATATTGTATATGAGCAACTGTTTTTGCATCATACTTGCTATGATAATGTTGTTAATTGTGCAAATGCTAATGTTATCAACATTTTTATTGATCTGCATGATAGGTGTGGCAATTATGAATAAATATCCTGGACCAAATATTTCATGATATGCAATGAGATGACAGTTAATATAAATTATGCAAACCAATCAGTTTACGGAAGAAAAAGCATCGGAACCACAAGACCTTTTGGTTCTATTTTTTTTTTTTTTTAAGGGGTAGGGGGGCGGGAAATTGGTCACTCCAGACTTTTATAGAAATCACATGGTGGCGCCGTAAAGTGGCACGCGAAGCGTGCACATGCCCTTAACCTCTTGAGGTTTAGGGAACTGGCTCTGCAATTTGGGGTATTTTGTGGCTCCAAAATGTTCCATTTTTCGCGGGAAATTATTATTAACATAAAATGGGAGAAAATGGTAAAAATGAGCAAAATATTGGTAAATTATTGGAAGTTGGCCAAATTTCCCGAAAATGAGGCAAATCGAGTCCCGAAAATCGAACATTTTCGAAAAAAGTAAAAAAAGCTTCCAGAAAAGGAAGAAACATTCCCGAAAATTGAAGGAAATTTCCTAAAAATTGAAGAGTTGGTAGGATTGGGAGGGTTCAGCGGGCAGAAGCCCCGGAAGCTCTGAAGATTTCTTGTCTTTGATGCCCCAAAATGACACAAGTTGACTAGGAAAATTTAAGTCATGATGAGAAGACTGTTTCTAAATTCTCTTGTTTTAATTTAGGCCTATTCAGGTATTTATCTCATTATTGGGTTACCATTTCTAAACAGGCAGAGAAGAAATTACTCCGGAATATTGAGAAAATTCAGGCAAATTTGTACAGGTGTTCATACCAAGGCACACCTTGGTATGAAGTTTTCTTGTTTTTGATGCCACCAAATGGCTTAAAATCAACACAAAAATAAATCCAAAATGTAATTGATGAAAAGAAGAACATTTTAAATTCTAATGTTAAAACTACTCAAATAAGCATTTGATTTACAATTTTTAAACACTTTCAGGCAGGAAATTGGGAATATTTGGCCAAAATTGTTGGGTTCATGGCCTAAAATCAACACAAAAATCGAAAATGTAATTGGTGAAAAGAAGAACATTCTAATATCAAAATCTACTCAGACAGTCAGATTGGCCATTAAGATAAAACAACTATGACATTATGCATATTTAAAAGTATCTTGTTTTTGCGAAGATAAAAACATAAAGGTACGATCATATTAATTTTCCACAATTTGTTTTGAATACTGGGCCATTAATTTTGTTTGCCCAACGAAATTGTGAAAATCAAAAATGCCCGACGATTTTGTTTTTCTATGGGATGTAACAATTACCACCAACACCCCCTTAAGTTACGCCCTGGGGGTAAGACGTTCGGGAGCAACCCAAATTACTGGCTACTTTGAAAAAAAACCAAAATTGGGTACTTTTTTGTATTACGTCATCGCATCAGCCTACACATTTGACTAGCCCACACTAAACATATATGGTTTCTCATTTTTAGCTCCGGATTGTCGAAAATTCCACTGAATATCCTAAAATTTTGGAGACGGATAGTAAATAGATATTAAAAACCTTTGGCCGCTGCTTTTTGAAATTTATTGTCGTCTTTTAACAAAATGAACAAAACAGAACGCCCATAATATCTTTGATTGATTTTCTCAAAAAGGCGACAGTGAATATTAAAAACCAGCAGCAAAAAGTTTTGAATATCTATTTAATATCCGTCTCCAAAATTTCAGTTTATCCATTGAATTTTTGGACAATTCGGAGCAGAAAATGAGAAACCTCATATGTTTAGTGTGGGCTAGTCAAATGTGTAGGCTCATGCGATGACGTAATACATAAAAGTATCCATTTTTTTTTTGGTATTTCAAAGTACCCAGTTTTTCAGGTTGTTTCCGAACTGTCCATTGTGATTGAAACATACATGCTATAGAATCATGAAATCATACCTAAGCATCTTACCTCGACAGAGAAATCCTTCTCACCCCCCTTCCGACCTACACACAGAATAGCATCCCTGGAAATTGTGAGGGAAAAGTCCCTTAAAAAATGGTATGTGTTGTTTTCCATAAGGAAGGCAGGGTTGAGAAGGGAACATAAGGAATAGGTGCACGGGAAAATCCCACTCCCTCAGTTAATATTTTAAAAAGAAAGCGTATGTTTTGTTGTTTTTTTTTGTAAAATTTCAACATGTCCGTAGATATTGAAACTGTTTAGGCTAAGTTGTGATATTGCGTTTAAGTATTTGTAATCTTCTAATATCTGTTAATTCTTACCAATTAAAATCGGCCACAATCCAAGTATTTAATGTTATACCTTAAAATGAACAATTTTATACCCCATAATTTTTTGTTATATTGTTTCTATTCCTATTATGGCTAACGTCACTTTCTTGTGCTCAATCTGCCAACTGACAAGTTAAAAGCAAAATTTGATAAAATATTAGACAAATAAAATTTTGAAGTAAAACACAGTCACAAACCATGCACATAGTGGTTTATCCACATGGCTCACAGTATTTCCAAGGTGTATATCTTGATGAAATGCAAGCTGCAAATTACATATTTTGATATTCAAGAGCAGACATTGATCTGTTGATTGGTGGGGATGTTTAACCGCATTACCTTTTATTTTCATAACTTCATGAGTTGATTACTTGTGGGAGGGGGCAGGGGAGACAATGGGAATTTCCAGTGTTTTATAACCGGTATAAGGCTTCTCTTAATAGAAATACCCCCTCCTGTGGAAAGAATGATCTGTTGATTGGTGGGAATGTTTAACCGCATTACCTTTTATTTTCATAAGTTCATGAGTTGATTACTTGTGGGGAGGGGGCAGGGAAGACAATGGGAATTTCCAGTGTTTTATAAGCGGTATAAGGCTTCTCTTACTAAAAATACACCCTCCTGTGGAAATAATGATCTGTTGATTGATTGTGGAGATGTTTAACCGCATTACCTTTTATTTCCTAATTTCATGAGTTGATTACTTGTGGGGTGTGGGGAAGGCAGGTTAGACAATGTGATTTTCCAGTGTTTTATGACCGATATAAGGCTTTTCTTAATAGAAATATACCCTCCTGTGGAAATACATATAAAATATGTTTTTCTTTTAACATGGTTCGTTCAAATAAATTCCAATTTGTCTTTCTTTGCAGTCCATATGTGTACAAACACTCTTCATCAGTTTATCTAACATTTGTTGTTGTTTGTAGTGCTCTCAAAAATCAATTCAAATTTCCAACACAACGCAATTCAATTATTGGGCTGTGACTTAACTTAGAGCGTAAATAGCAACCAATCACAAACCTTCACGTGACGGAAACATATTATACCTACCTAGTATACCTATCCGGTGTTGAGGCTCTGGCTGTAGCTGCCCGTAATAAAACACTGTACCCCACTGCAACTCTTGATGTATGTGATATGTTCTTCTTGGTCTACCTCGTTTTCTCCTTCCTTCTGTTCTACCATCTAACAGCTGTCTTTGAAGCCCTTTTCCCCTGATCATTTGACGTGCACATGAACTGTATCTTCCTGCTTTTGATTTTTGACACCAAGGCTCTCCTCTCATTCACTATCTGATGAACCCGAATATTACTGATCTTATCTCTGTAGTAAACCCTTACATTTTCCTGTACAATCACATTTCAAAAGCCTGCAGCTTATCTTTCATTTTTTGAGATAACAGGATAAGTAAGGTTCATGTTTCAGAGCCCTACAGAGGGGTAGAGAGAACATGATATCTGACCGTTCTCCTCCTTGTGGTTAGTTTAGGTTTCTCGCTCGCCAGAACATCTCTCATACTTAAGAATGCGGTTCTTGCTATCTCGATTCTTACTGTTATCTCGGTGTCACATTTCTCATCGGCAGTAATCTGTTGCTCCATACATTTTTACTTGCTCTATCACTTGACCTCTTGACCATCTACGTATATCACGTTTATCCCTCTTTCCTCGGTTGACCCTTTCACTGACATAAGTTTGGTTTTCTTCACATTCATTTGTTGCCCCAACCTTTCGCTACGAATCTTGACCTCATCAACTATGTTTTGCAGGTGTTTTCACTCTCTGCTATAGTTAAGCTGTGTCATCTGCATACCTCAAGTTAGTTATGTTTCACTCTCTGCTATAGTTAAGCTGTGTCATCTGCATACCTCAAGTTAGTTATGTTTCACTCTCTGCTAGTAAAGCTGTGTCATATGCATACCTCAAGTTAGTTATGTTTCACTCTCTGCTAGTAAAGCTGTGTCATATGCATACCTCAAGTTAGTTATGTTTCACTCTCTGCTAGTAAAGCTGTGTCATATGCATACCTCAATTTAGTTATGTTTTAGTTTCTGCTATAGTAAAGCTGTGTTATATGTATATCTCAAGTTAGATATGTTTCGGCCACCAATGATAACACCTTTCAGGTCATCTATTTCCCTATATTTTGTGTGCATAGATTAAATAGTTTAGGGACAGAATACAACCTTGGCGGACTCCTCTTTTGATAGAAAATTCTCCAGATTGGCCATCACCAACTTTCACAATAATTGCAAAGCTGATTCCAATATAGTGTTTGCATGACTTGCAGTCTTTGCCATCAATATCCAGCTTCTTTAAAGTCTCCATTATGTCAAACAGCTTATCAATAGCCTTCTTATAATTTAGGAAACAAATTTAGACATCTTTCTCTACTTCAAAGTATTTATCAAGAAATGATACCAAGATTGAAGATTCCCTCTCTTGTTTTATATTTGGTCTAATAGTTACATGTTTGGGTTTCACCAATTTCTCTTTTATCTTGCACGAGTGTTGCAATATAATTCCTAGTAAAATCTTAACATGACATGACTCCTCTTTCTGTCAGTCAGATCTTTCACCTTCTCAATAATCTTTTTTTAATGGCATGTCTTCGTCCAGGATCTTCAATACCCTCAAACATAGAGATATAACACTTTTCTTTGACCTCCTTGCACTTTGCCTTTATCACCTTGTCTTTGTTGTTATATTCGTCAATGACTTTGACTTCTTCCTCTAGTCCATTAACTCCAGTATTTCTCAGTCATTCACTCATTACGAGTGACCTTCTTTCTCTTTGGGAGTAGAGGAGTAGTGTAGAGCTGTATCCTGGATACTATTCTTTACACAATCCCATCTTCGCTTGATCACTTTTGTTTTTCTGTCCACTTCATTGAATATTTTTTAATCAAATTTGGTCGCATATCTCTGAAAATGGAATACGTCATAATCGAGTACGTCATAAACATTGGTGTTTTTCTGTCGTGGCACTCAGGACACAACAAGTGCTGAAATGTACATGCTCAAAATCCGTCATCTTTGATACCCTCGCTTGAAATTCTTAGAATAATTACAAACGTTCAAAATCAAACTAATGATTTTGATATATTTTGAAAAATATAAAACTTAATACTAGGTGATTAATTTTACAAAGTAGGAATCGAGAGGTAGTAAAAACGATACTAAGTGTATGACAAATCCATTAAAAGTCCTAATTACAAATTTTGCTGGGCACTACCGTTATAGAAAGAGGAGAGCAAAATTTGACAGAATAAAGATTATTTCTAGTCAGTGAGCTAAAACAAAGAGCCCTATTGTAGATGCTGCGTAAGTATGCTATTATCTTACACTGTACAAGAGCTGCCAACATCCTGAACTTACGTGCTTAAATGCGTCAAAACATTACATTCTTTGTAAATACATTCAGGAGGTTGATATTTGTAAATCATGAAAGTATGATGTAAACCATGAAAATATGCTGTAAACCATGAAAATATGCTGTAAACCATGAAAGTATGCTGTAAACCATGAAAATATGCTGTAAACCATGAAAATATGCTGTAAACCATGAAAATATGCTGTAAACCATGAAAATATGCTGTAAACCATGAAAATATGCTATAAACCATGAAAATATGCTGTAAACCATGAAAATATGCTGTAAACCATGAAAATATGCTGTAAACCATGAAAATATGCTGTAAACCATGAAAATATGCTGTAAACCATGAAAATTTGCTATAAACCATGATAATATGCTGTAAACCATGAAAATATGCTGTAAACCATAAAAAATATGCTGTAAACCATGAAAATATGCTGTAAACCATGAAAATATGCTGTAAACCATGATAATATGCTGTAAACCATGAAAATATGCTGTAAACCATGAAAATATGCTATAAACCATAAAAAAGCTGTAAACCATGAAAGTATGCTGTAAACCATGAAAATATGCTATAAACCATAATAATATGCTGTAAACCATGAAAATATGCTGTAAACCATGAAAATATGCTGTAAACCATGAAAGTATGCTGTAAACCATGAAAATATGCTATAAACCATGATAATATGCTGTAAACCATGAAAATATGCTGTAAACCATGAAAATATACTATAAACCATGAAAATATGCTGTAATCCATGAAAATATGCTGTAAACCATGAAAATATGCTATAAACCATGAAAATATGCTGTAAACCATGAAAATATGCTGTAAACCATTAAAATATGCTGTAAGCCATGAAAATATGCTGTAAACCATGATGATATGCTATAAACCATGATAATATGCTGTAAACCATGAAAATATGCTGTAAACCATGAAAATATGCTGTAAACCATGAAAATATGCTGTAAACCATGAAAATATGCTGTAAACTACGAAAATATGCTGTAAACCATGAAAATATGCCGTAAACCATGAAAATATCGTGTAAACCATGAAAATATGCCGTAAACCATGAAAATATCGTGTAAACCATGAAAAATATGCCGTAAACCATGAAAATATGCTGTAAACTACGAAAATATGCCGTAGACCATGAAAATATGCTGTAAACCAAGAAAATATGCTGTAAACCATGAAAATATGCTGTAAACCATGAAAATATGCTGTAAACCATAAAAATATGCTGTAAACCATAAAAATACGCCGTAAACCATGAAAATATCGTGTAAACCATGAAAATATGCTGTAAACCATGAAAATATCGTGTAAACCATGAAAATATGCTGTAAACCATGAAAATATCGTGTAAACCATGAAAATATGCTGTAAACCATGAAAATATGCTGTAAACCATACAAATATGCCGTAAACCATGAAATTATGCTGTAAACCATGAAAATATGCTGTAAA
This sequence comes from Chiridota heheva, assembly GCA_020152595.1. NCBI lineage: Eukaryota > Metazoa > Echinodermata > Holothuroidea > Apodida > Chiridotidae > Chiridota > Chiridota heheva. Next base: position 202,810 of record JAIGNY010002882.1, read on the forward strand.
CCATGAAAATACGCTGTAAACCATGAAAATATGCTGTAAACCATGAAAATATGCCGTAAACCATGAAAATATGCTGTAAACCATGAAAATATGCTGTAAACCATGAAAATACGCTGTAAACCATGAAAATATGCTGTAAACCATAAAAAATATGCTGTAAACACTCAAAATATGCTGTAAACCGAGAAAATATGCTGTAAACACTCAAAATATGCTGTAAACGATGAAAATATGCTGTAAACCATGAAAATATGCCGTAAACCATAAAAATATGCTGTAAACCATGAAAATATGCCGTAAACCATGAAAATATGCCGTAAACCATGAAAATATGCTGTAAACCATGAAAATATGCTGTAAACTATGAAAATATGATGTAAACCATGAAAATATGCCGTAAACCATGAAATTATGCTGTAAACCATGAAAATATGCTGTAAACCATGAAAATACGCTGTAAACCATGAAAATATGCTGTAAACCATGAAAATATGCTGTAAACCATGAAAATACGCTGTAAACCATGAAAATATGCTGTAAACCATAACAAATATGCTGTAAACCATGAAGATATCCTGTAAACCGAGAAAATATGCTGTAAACCCTGAAAATATGCTGTAAACGATGAAAATATGCTGTAAACCATTAAAATATGCCGTAAACCATTAAAATATGCTGTAAACCATGAAAATATGCTGTAAACCATGAAAATATGCTGTAAACCATGAAAATATGCTGTAAACCATGAAAATACTCTGTAAACCATGAAAATATGCTGTAATCCATGAAAATATGCTGTAAACCATGAAAATATGCTATAAACCATGAAAATATGCTGTAAACCATGAAAATATGCTGTAAACCATGAAAATATGCTGTAAGCCATGAAAATATGCTGTAAACCATGAAAATATGCTATAAACCATGATAATATGCTGTAAACCATGAAAATATGCTGTAAACCATGAAAATATGCTGTAAACCATGAAAATATGCTGTAAACCATGAAAATATGCTGTAAACCATGATAATATGCTGTAAACCATGAAAATATGCCGTAAACCATGAAAATATCGTGTAAACCATGAAAATATGCCGTAAACCATGAAAATATCGTGTAAACCATGAAAATATGCCGTAAACCATGAAAATATGCTGTAAACCATGAAAATATGCCGTAGACCATGAAAATATGCTGTAAACCATGAAAATATGCTGTAAACCATGAAAATATGCTGTAAACCATGAAAATATGCTGTAAACCATAAAAATATGCTGTAAACCATAAAAATACGCCGTAAACCATGAAAATATCGTGTAAACCATGAAAATATGCTGTAAACCATGAAAATATCGTGTAAACCATGAAAATATGCTGTAAACCATGAAAATATCGTGTAAACCATGAAAATATGCTGTAAACCATGAAAATATGCTGTAAACCATACAAATATGCCGTAAACCATGAAATTATGCTGTAAACCATGAAAATATGCTGTAAACCATGAAAATACGCTGTAAACCATGAAAATATGCTGTAAACCATGAAAATATGCCGTAAAATGAAAATATGCTGTAAACCATGAAAATATGCTGTAAACCATGAAAATACGCTGTAAACCATGAAAATATGCTGTAAACCATAAAAATATGCTGTAAACACTCAAAATATGCTGTAAACCGAGAAAATATGCTGTAAACACTCAAAATATGCTGTAAACGATGAAAATATGCTGTAAACCATGAAAATATGCCGTAAACCATAAAAATATGCTGTAAACCATGAAAATATGCCGTAAACCATGAAAAATATGCCGTAAACCATGAAAATATGCTGTAAACCATGAAAATATGCTGTAAACTATGAAAATATGATGTAAACCATGAAAATATGCCGTAAACCATGAAATTATGCTGTAAACCATGAAAATATGCTGTAAACATGAAAATACGCTGTAAACCATGAAAATATGCTGTAAACCATGAAAATATGCTGTAAACCATGAAAATACGCTGTAAACCATGAAAATATGCTGTAAACCATAACAAATATGCTGTAAACCATGAAGATATCCTGTAAACCGAGAAAATATGCTGTAAACCCTGAAAATATGCTGTAAACGATGAAAATATGCTGTAAACCATTAAAATATGCCGTAAACCATTAAAATATGCTGTAAACCATGAAAATATGCTGTAAACCATGAAAATATGCTGTAAACCATGAAAATATGCTGTAAACCATGAAAATACTCTGTAAACCATGAAAATATGCTGTAAACCATGAAAATATGCCGTAAACTATGAAAATATGCTGTAAACCATGAAAATATGCTGTAAACCATGCAAATATGCTATAAACCATGAAAATACGCTGTAAACCATGAAAATATGCTGTAAACCATAAAAAATATGCTGTAAACCATGAAGATATGCTGTAAACCGAGAAAATATGCTGTAAACCATGAAAATATGCTGTAAACGATGAAAATATGCTGTAAACCATGAAAATATGCTGAAAACGATAAGAATATGCTGTAAACCATGAAAATATGCTGTAAACCATGAAAATATGCTGTAAACCATGAAAATATGCTGTAAACCAGAAAAATACATGGAACCAGAAACAAACTCCCTGATTCAACTTGACTGACTGAAAACAAAGTGGATCAGCATAGCATAGCAAGGTTTAACGTCCCGAAAGCATCCAGTACTAGACATTATGTAAAGACGGCCACGGCCTTTAATAACCAGTTGTGAACTCAGACTCACCGAGATTCGAACCCGGGACGTGCGGGTGAGAAGACAAAACATTAACCACTGCACCATGGAGGTATGTTAGGTTTGAGGTTTGATCAAGTTTAAGTTGACTTGAAGGACAATATATCTGTAGTAAAATTGTAGTTACTGCTGTAGTGCCAAAACACCTAATAAAGAAACCCCAAATGGTATCATTGTTTTGCATAAAAGTGCAAAAGATCCTGAAATTTCGGGTCCTTATTATTTTTCAGATTTCAAAAGGGGACATTCCCAAAAAAGTGTGTTCAGGAATTTGAACAGTTGAAAGGGGGTTTCGTCTGAAAGGCAAAAAATTTTTAAAATGCAGGGTGCTTATTAGATTTTTAGATAATAAAATGGCATTTTTCAACAAAATTGGGCTCGTTCACTCGGATGAACCCTTCCCACTGGCTACGGGCCTGCTAATCCAATATTTTTTACTTGAAAGGTAAGGGCCTATTCTAAAATTGTATTTCTTTGAAAAAATATTGTGGGGTGGGGACCATGCGCACGCGCATTGCAATGATATTATAACAACTTCACCGTAAGTTGTAGATTGTGGTCCAAACTTGAATCTTTTTGTCCAAGATTTCCTTAAAATTCATAAAAAAAGCTTTGGTTCAAAATTGAAGATTTTTGATAAGAACCTGAAGAATTTTTATCCAAAAATGCAAATTTGTATAGGTCAATATTTAAGAATTGGGTGAAAAATGAAAGGTGATTGGTTAAAATTATGAGTTTTGGTGCAAATTGTAAAAGTTTTGGTCCAAAATTAACGATAACTCAGTCGATACGATTACAAAAAATGCCACTTGCTATTTTGTACACATTTGATGCAGTTTATTTGGTGTACTTGATGTCTTTGACAATTTTTTTCTGGGGATGGAGACTCACATATTCTTAGGGAGACTTAGCGCTCAATATCCCCCCTAGACATGCCACTGCTATCCATGCAAAAAAAGTTTTTGTCACGATGGCCCTTTTTTAAAAGGTGTTCTTGTAATTCTTGTTAACGAAATAGATACATAACATGCAGTGTAAATCAAACAAATGTTTTTGTTTTCCACAAAGGTGTAAAACGTTTCAGACAATTGATACTGCTTTGCATAATCTAGCCCTAATACCCATCTTATAGAAGTTGTCAAATATAAGGTTGGCTAGGATGGCATTCAAGTGCTCGAATAATTAGTTTCGACTAGGGCTCAGCGTTAACCAATTATATTCTGCATTCTGTATATTATACAGCAGACGTTAAGTCGCATTTGGCGAGTCGAGGATGCTTACACTATCTGTTGCATGTACTAACTTTATTGTGATTATTACACTGTGCTTGTTTGTGTTTGAATTTGAAACACACTCCTCGGTGCAAATTTGTGGATGGAATGCAAGACTATGTTTGTAACACTTGATAGAACTTTAAGGTATGTGTACATTTTTTCAGAGAAGTTCGATATAGCTTATTTTTGATGAAATTATAAAAATTCTACACGCAAATGTGCGCAAATTTATTTCACCGTTCTGGGTGAAGTTTTCACAATGTATAGTTTACAGCTGACAAAATAGCAGATTTTAGAATAAGGTGATGTTTTATTTTAAATTAAAAGTCAAAGTCTTGAACAAACACACCGCATTCCAAGTTTTTAATTAGAGCATTACTTCAGTTTATTGGTCAAGTAAAATCATTTAATATAAAAGAGGACTTCAAAAGAAACAGAATGGTGTAGAATGTATAAAAAAATCTTATTCCATTAAGGAGATATTTAAGTTTAAAATTCTTTTCGTCTATGTAGGAATGACTTAAATTAGACTAGTTGTGACATCATAGCCTCAGATTTCTCAAAATCTTTATGTATTCTATTATATTTTGTCCTACAATTTTGTGGCTTGAAAACAATTGGATATGTCAGGAAAGTAGTAAACAAAATCTTGTAAGGGTATTTATGATTTACCACCTAAAGAAAGCTTGATGCAAATTAATTCAAATAGTAAAAACTTAAATCAGTGTTCTTTAAAATGCATTAACAATTGGTAAGAATGTTAGGACGAGGGCACCAGCCTTTCATAGCAGACTTACTTCACATATTTCACATCTTAGTCTTCTTTATAAGATAAACTTGCTTGACCACTGAACTAAGCCTTCAATTCATTGCATATTGTCTTGTCGAGCTTAATAGCTTGTTTAGGACGCGGGTGTCATATAAACGTTTATATTAATTGTATTTTCGATCCGCAACAATCCCTATAATCAGGGATTACTAAAAAGTTGTCAATTGTAAGGCCAATGACATTCTTGTATGAAGGAATAAGATCAGACTAGGGGCTCAGTAGTAACTTAATATACACTACACATCCATACAGAATACAGTTTTTCGGATTTTGCAAATTGTACTAATTGTATCAGTCCAGGAGCATGCCTATTAATAGGAACACAAATGTTCCTCAAATTAAGAACATTTTGCTACATGGAAACCGCCATTTTGTGATATTTCCCTAGATCCTTTGCTATCCTATCGATATAGCCTTATGCAGTGTTACTTATTTCAAATTTGAAATAAGTCTGACAAAAATATCTTTCCTAGGTGAAACTTAAAACTCATGAAAATACCTTCATGGCTAAAACTTTTCCACTCCCATTTGATATGTTCACGAAATATTTCAAAATATTAGAAATAATAGAAAATATGCTAGTTTCTTAAGCTCGAAACAACCATTTTGAAGATTCAAAATGTTTTTCAACATAATTTTTTGCAATATTTTAAGTATATAAATTAGCAACTTGACATTTTATCGCAACACCTGAACAATATGGCTACAAGACTTAAACATTCTCGTGTGGTATACTTGTTGCTATTAATAAACATGCTCCCGGACTGATTATTGTTATTACTATTCCGTGTTTCTGCAACATGCATTCAGGTGTGCATAGTTTCTTTCAGATAAAGTTGACAAAATAGCAATTATTAAGAGCAATTAAAATGGCGTGTAAAATATTGAAACATTTTGGGTAAATTTTACGCAGCGGTGAGTAATGCGCAAACCTACAAACGATTTACTCAACATAGGGAACGATTTACCCACTAGCTGACTAGCACGTTACCCATATCTTAATCACCCAATCAGAAGAATAGTTAAGGTCGTGAAACACCAAACGCAACGCGGCGAGCGATTTTTTAAACAAATTTGAACAAAACAAAGGAAAAGAAACATTTTGATCTCTTGTTTTCAGAGAAGCATCGTCATCGCATGGCTATTCAGATAATAACTGCAAATTGATTGAAAGGGCGTTTCTACGTTCATTAAAGCAAAATTTGTGTCGCGACAAAAATCGCGAACCACTAAAACGAATTTTCTACAGTTTGAACAAAAAAGCGTTTCTAGCAAATTTTCCAGTATCACCAGAAAGCCTCAATTAAAACTTTACCGTGTGTAAGCGAAAAGTCAAAGTATCTTATAAAATTTGTTTCCTGTATGATTTTAATTATCTAAAATATTGCTCGCCGCGTCGCGTTCGGTGTGTTACGGCCTTTAGGCTTGCACGAATTAAAATAAAATCAGCAAAAAAACCACAATGGTTGAAATTGAAATCAAACATTTCTCATCGTACCTGGTCACTCTGGGAAGTGTTTGGTCCCCTAATGGAAAATAAGGATAGCTACACCCCTGATGGGAAGGGAAAATCTTTTCTCCTGTGAATTTTGTACGAATATTATCAAGATGATGAAACTAATACCGTAAACCTCAGGTGATGCGAGTGTATTACTTTAAAGGGGCACTAGACCAAAAGTGGGGTGGTCTAGTTCTCCATTAAAGTATGTAGTACGGCAAGGCACGGAAAGGGAGGGGGGGGGGGGGGGAGATCAGTTTCAAAAAAGGAAAAAAGTCAGACTCTAATCAAGACAGAAAATGAAAGGGATCGGCCACTGGCGGAAGCTCTAGGGAGGAGTCAAATGTACTGAATTGCACAATACCACGTCCGTCCTAATTTTGCTACTTTCTTTTGATGCATCAACAATCTTGAGAAAAGTCCTTTATAACATGAAACAAACAACATTTTTTGCGGCTAAATAAATTTCTTGCATTCAAATAAATCTTCAACTTGAAAAAATAATCCCCCAAATCCAATTATCAGTTCAAGTCAAATAAGATTTTTTCGTGGTCAAAGAAGTCGAAAAAAGCTAATTCTTAAAATTTGGCTTCGAAAAGCAAATATACTAACTCTGCAATTAAGAAAAAAATACTTTAAAAATATTGATTAGAAATCTGGAATGGTGGTGGTGGTGGATGAAGGGGGTAGGAAACACGAAGAAGGGATATATTATCCCCACACAATTGATAAATTCAGCGACGTAGGATATTTGACATAGGAGGGAGCCAAAATTTATTTTCGTTCCAACATACCTAGAAAATAAACGGTTCTTTTTGTCCAAAAACTATTTGTAAAGGAGGCGGGAGTCGTAAATTATTGGAAATTTTGGAAACATTTTCAGAAAATTAAAGAAAATTTCCCAAAAATAAAGAAAATTGAAGAACATTTCCCCACAGTTAATTTCATGAAAATTGAAGACAATTTCACGAAAAAGAGGCAAATGTCCCAAAAAGGAAAAAAAAATCGAAAAAGGAGGAAATTCCTTGAAAAATTGAAAAAAATCCAGAAAATGAAGGAAAATTTTTTCAAGAATTAAAGCAAATTTCCCAAGAATGAGAGCAAATTTCTCAAAAAGGAAAAAATTCCCGAAAACTGAAAGAAAACTTCCAGAAAATTAAAGAAGATGAAAGAAATTTCACGAGAATGAAAGCAAATTTTACGAAAATGAAGGAACATTGGAAAATGAAAGAGCTTCACGAAAGTGAAGAAAATTTTATGAAAATAGGCAAATTTTCTGAAAAATAAAAGCAAATTTGTCGAATAAGTAAGAAAATTTCAAATAAAAATAAAAATTCCAGAAATTTTTCAGAAAATAAATAAAATTTCCGGGACATTCAAGCAAATTTTACTAAATTACAAGAATATTTCCCAAATTAAGAACATTTTCAGAATATTTAAGATTTCTAGAGTCTACTATTGTTACTCAATGTCGACTGTTGAGTTCGACCATCTTAATTTATTATGTATTATCTCAATATATTTATTTTAGAGGGATATTTTCATAGGGTTAAAAACACCACCACTGGGAGGGTGAGGGGGGGAGGGGAGGAGATGAGGGGAGGGGATGAGGGGAGGGGATGAGAGGGGGGGATGAGGGGAGGGGTAAGGGGAGATAATAAGGGGTTGAGGAGGAGGGGTTGAGGGGGGAGGGGGAGGAGGAGGGGATGAGGAGGGGATAAGGAGGAGGGGATGAGGGAGAGGGGATGAGGGGAGGGGGTTAGGGGGTGAGCGGGCAATCAAAAGGAATGGAGGAATTTGTCCCCCAGTTAGTATGTTTAATAAGGCTACTTTTTCCCCTCTGAAAGCTCAAGCTGGATGTGATTTCTTGAAAACAATCCTGAGCGATTTACTCATAACTGCCTAAATTAGAGAATTGCATGCCGGTATATGGTTACAGCAATTATTTAGTTGTAATATGAGCTCTAAGCCGTCAAATAGCGCCCTCCACAAATTTTCTTTAAATAAAGCTGACATCTTAGTTACTTCGAGGGCACCGTTTGCATTTTATATAGGTCATTTAAAAAAGTTTCCTCTCCAAAAATACACATGATTACTGTATGTTAGCCGTAGAAAAAGCCTACAAGTGTGTCAGCAGGTGTCTGCAATTTTCACCAACACTATAATACTGTTGTACTGCTTCTAAGTAGTTAAGCATTCAAAGCGATAACGTCAGTACTATGTTACAAAATTATATTACAGCTGCATTTGAATGCTTAACTTTTTAACCAACATTAGGTTTTTAAAAGCTTAACCATTTTTTGGATTGAGTGTCGAAAAATTTCCTGTTGTTGACAAGAGTTGAAAATAGAAACATGGTAAATGAATTATTTCTGGTGTGTCATTGACAGTTTTATAAAAGAAATGGTTGAAACAGTAATAACGAGGCTCTTTTAGTACCGATTTCTATTTCATATAGCTGACAAGATAGCAGATTTTAGAATGAAATAAAGTGTTATTTCGAATTAATTTTCACATTTCTAAATGATTAGTTTAGTAGTCAAGCAAATTTATCTTGTATAAAAGAAGATTTTTATAGAACAAAATGGTGAAGAGACTACTTCAATATCTTTTCCGTTAAGAAGATAAGTTTATAAAGTTCTGTCTTACCTGTGTACAAACAACTGGTATAGTAAGTCTTTTATGGAAGGTTCGCGCCCTCATCCTCACTTTCTTAACAAATGTTGACGTATTTTAAAGAAAATTAATTTAAGTTTTTTTACTATATGTATTATCAAAACATTATCCGGTTGTAAATTATAATCACCTCACTATTTATGTTTTACTAATTTCCTGACATATCCAATGGTTATATTAAGTAACAAAATCGCAGGAATCTGAGAATTTGACGTCACAACTAGTCTGATTTCAGTCATTTCAACACACATGATGCAGATCTTAAATTATTTCCTAAACGGAGTTTTTGAATGCTCTCTTCATTATTTTGTTTTTTTGAGTTCCTCTTTCATATAGTATGGACTTGCATGACCACTGAAGTAATTATTTGATAGACAGAATACAATAGTCAAAATATTTAAACAAAACAAACACACCGCAATACAAGTTTTTAATTAAATCGTTGCATATCATCTTGTTGAATTATTTTGTTTTTTCAGTTTACGAAGGGGCTTCATAAAACGTTTAAAGCATTTAGATTTATTTATTAGCTCATTCATATTGATCCGTGATATTTTACGTAATCTTGTATCACTAACAAGTTTTAAAGTTATAAGTGCGATGACAATCTTGTATTTAGTTTCGACTACGGACTCATCGTCATCTTGAAATGCATTGCACATCACGCAGAGACTTAATCAGATCTGGCAAATTGAGTAGTGTTTGCACTGTCTGCAGCTTGTACTAACTTTATTGTGATTACTAAATCGTATTTGTTCCACTGCATCTTTGACAAACCTTGGTACCTTAATAAGATAAGCATAAGAAATGAGTTACAACACTAGAACATAATAAACAAGAATGAAACAGCATGCTTAAATAAATGCCTACAGTGGTGGTCAGACACTGAACGAATTGGCAGATCTTACTTACTGTTGCTGCTGCTGGTCTGCTGCTGCCACCTTAAAATAATGATAATAATAATAATAATAATAACTACTAACAACAACAACAACAACAACACTACAACAACAATAATAAATGATAATGATAATAATAATAATAATAATAACAATAATAATAATAATAATAATTATGACAATAATAATAATAATAATAATTATAATAATAATTAATAATAATAATAATAATAATAATAATAATAATAATAATAATAATAGTAATGATAATAATAATAATAATAATAATAATAATAATAATAATAATAATAATAATAATAATAATAATAATAATAATAATAATAATAATAATAATAATAATAATAATAATAATAATAATAATGATAATGATAATAATGATGCTGATAATAATAATAATAATAATAATAATAATAATAATAATAATAATAATAATAATAATAATAATAATAATAATAATAATAATAATAATAATAATAATAATAATAATAATAATAATAATAATAATATAATAATAATAATAATAATAATAATAATAATAATAATAATAATAATAATAATAATAATAATAATAATAATAATAATAATAATAATAATAATAATAATAATAATAATAATAATAATAATAATAATAATAATAATAATAATAATAATTAAGATAATAATATTTTTTATTTTTTTAAACATATTTATTCAACTTCCAAAACAATCACAATCAACAGCTCAAGAAATATACAAAAAAATGAAGGTTTTACAAAGTAAACAATTTAAAAGAAAATATAGAAGAAAAAAGGGGAAATTATGAATTACTGTTACTTTCAAAAAATGTATCTTTAAACAATGAAAAATAATCATAACTTCTTTTTTAACATAAAAGTTTCTTTCCATCTCGAGCATCATCTTCATAGCTGTTTTAAATCTATAAAGAGTAGGTATGGTATTGGTATATTTACATATGAAAATAAAATATTTAGCGTGAAAAATAATGTAATTGTATTTATAATAGTTTTCATCAGTATAACCAAAAGCAATAACTTTATAATTCAAACTTAAAGTTACATTACTTAAAGTATCAACAAAAACGTCATTCCAAAACTTAGATGAAATATTACATGACCAAAATAGATGCTTCATTCTTTGATTTGATATGATGATGATTTAGTAATGATGATGATGATGATGATTATAATGATGATGATTGATGATGATGATGATGATGATGATGATGATGATGATGATGATGATGATGATGATGATGATGATGATGATGATGATGATGATGATAATAATATAATAATAATACTAATAATAATAATAATAATAATAATAATAATAATAATAATAATAATAATAATAATAATAATAATAATAATAATAATAATAATAATAATAATAATAATAATAATAATAATAATAATAATAATAATAATAATAATAATAATAATAATAATAATAATAATAATAATAATAATAATAATAATAATAATAATGATAATAATAATAATAATAATAATAATAATAATAATAATAATAATAATAATAATAATAATAATAATAATAATAATAATAATAATAATAATAATAATAATAATAATGCGATGCACTAAAGTTCGATGGACAAAAGTACGATTGAGTAACTTGCGATGGATTAAAGTCAGATGCGATTGAATAAAGTCCAATGCGATTAACTAATGCCTAATTGGCGTTTCATACATTCCATACAAACACCATATGAAACAGGTTTTCGTACGGTTTGATAAAAGTTCAATACATTTAACAAAGTGCGATTGACTTTAGTTTAGTACGATGCGTTTAAAAATACGATGAACAAAAGTGCGATGCGATGGGCAAAAGTGTGATTGAGTAAAGTGCGACTTAGTAAAGTCCAATGTTATGGACTAAAGTCCGATGCGATGGACTAAATTGGGACTAAAGTGCGGTTGACTAATGTCCAATGCGATGGACTTAAAGTGCGATGGACAAAACTAAAGTTTTACCTTAAACTTAAATCTCTCTGTGCCCTGCGGCACATAAGGAAATGACGCTCGCTCTCCAACCTTCACGACCCTCCGCAGCTCTCCGTACCTCTGACCAACTTCTCCACCCATATTTATCCCTCTCTTTTGTCATCGTCCTCCTCCATGTTATCTTTGGTCTTCCAACTTTCCTCTTCCCTCTGGTGCCCACTCCAACGATACTCTTGCATGACTCCTCTTGCCTCATCACATGCCCGATCCAATTCCATCTACGTCTCCTTAATTCATCACTAATTCTATTGACCCCTGTTAACCCATGATCCTCTCATTGCTCACTAGTTCTGTCCAAGGTATTCTTAATATTTGTCTTAAACATTTAAACTGAAATGCATCTAGCCTTTGTTCTTCTCTCTTTGTCACTTTGCACGCTTTACTTCAATATAGTAATACTAACCGTACTAATGTTTTGAACAGTATTATCTTGGTTTGTTTGCCAATTGCACCATTTGTCCATACCCTCCCAAGGTTCCTGAATGCGCATCATGCCTTTCCTAGTCTATTTTTGATATCTTCTGTTCCACCTCCTTCTTTACTGACCTTGGCTCCTAAATATATAAAATCCTCAATGTCTTCCACCTCCTCATCTCCAATCTTCACCGCCGTCTCTACCCTGGTGTTCATTCGCATGTGCTTTTATTTCCTCACATTCATCTTCATACCAATCCTTCCTGCCATCTCTTTCATCCTCTCTGTCTTCCTTTGGATGTGGTCATGTCTAGCTGAGAACAAAGCAATATCGTCCGCGAAGTCTAGATCTTCGAGTAGTGAAGGAAATCCCATCTGATGCGTGTCCTTTCATTAACCACCGCCTTCTTCATCATCCAGTCTATTGACAGTAAGAACAGAAAACCACTCATCACACACCCCTGCTTCACACCAGATGTTATTTGGAACCACTCTGTCAATTTACCCTCGTCTACAACTGCACATTCAAAGTTGTCATACAGTGGTCTTGCAATTCTGATGATCTTACAATTCTGATGATCTTGTCAGGTATCCAGTACTCTCTCATGATGCTCCATAAATTTTCACTGTGTTGAGAATCAAACTCTTTCTCAAAGTCAATAAAATGCACATACAGAGATGTGTTTCACTCATTTGAATGCTCCAGTATGTTTCTCAGATTGAAAATCTGTTCGGTGATACTCTTCTTTGGGCGAAAGCTTACTTGCTCCTGTCTCCAAACCTAGTCCACTCCCTTCTTCAGTTTATTAATCCGTACACGACTTTATTCATCACTGATGACTTTATTCATCACTGGTAGCAGTGTTACTCCTCTCCAGTTACTACAGTTCGTAAGGTCATCCTTCTTTAAAATTTTCCACTCTTAAAAAAGAATGGTCAAATTTGACTGACCACAATGTGGTCAAAATTTGACCAAGTGAGGAGTGAAGTATGCACCGAACCATATGTAGTCAAATTTGACCAAGTTAGCGTGGTTAATATTTTTGACCATGCCAACTTGGTCAAATTGACCACATTTGGTTCGGTGCATGATTCACACCTCACTTGGTCTAATTTGACAATTAACACTTTGTGAATCTGTCGACCACCGCAACTTAATCAAATCTTCTGACTATTTTGTGGTCAAATTGACTAAAAAATGGCTCAGTTGACTAAATCCTTGGTCAAATTAAATTTCTGTTCCACAAAAAAATAGAATAATACAGTAATAAAATGTTTCAATTTGGATTTTTTTAATTTTATAACATTTCTGGGTGACCGTTAATGATGCAATAATGACTTTCTCTATGATACAGATAACAGAGAAATGAAAATATTACTACATTTACTTTAAAAGATGTGCAAATTAAAATCTTCTGAGTACTCCATTGAACCTGAAATTCAAGGCATATGAGCATGTCAAGTTGTCAGCATCGGAAATGATTAGTAACTTTTAGATTAATTTTATCTGGTGATAATTATCAACTATGACCAACTAGCTGACTAGCCATAAACTATGATTCAAACATTAAAACAAAGTTTTAATTTAAGGAATCAAGTAGATGGTGCCGAGGTCTCTACTGCTCATTCAAAACCGGTGACGTCACAGGGGAGTCTGAGAGGCCCGAGGCGCAGCCGAGGGCCTCTGCCCCCTGTGACGTCATAGCCGGTTTTGAATGAGCAGTAGAGACCAAGGCACCTTCTACTTGATTCCGATTCATAAATTCTGACATAAAATTTAAAAAAAAGAGAAAAATGCAAACAAATTTGAATCATGTTGATAACGAGTTTATTCTCCTAACACATTAAAATAGATTCACTTAACAACAAGATGATAACACGAATATACGTGCACGTACGGTCGCGAGCAGCAAAAAAAAAAAAAAATAGGCTACTATTTTGTTTTGGCGTTGAAATATCCAATTTTCATTATAAACCAATAACTACAGGGATAATGTATAAAACAAAAGTGTAAAATTGAGGTGTATGATCTGAAAGACACATTGAAAAGCAACAAGTGGAGATTCATTGTTGATCAACAATTTTAATTCTCCCAACTTGTTTATAGAAATTCATGTGGAAGCTCAAGCCATGTCTCGATACTTCATTCGAACATGGGTAATTAACCAATCAGATGCAAGGATTTCCTTAAAGTATTTATGAATCTAAATTGACTTACGATTTGATGATGAAGCCTTGTGAAACTTTCTTTAAAATGCAGTAAAAAATCCTGTACAAACATAAATGGTTGCAATACACTAGCTTCAAGTTAAAACATATTAGTATTTTATGAATCTGAATAGATATGAAAAGTTTTCTAATATTGCCTCTACACGTTGAGATGTCCACACAACAACAAATGTATTCAAATTATAAGTTAGGCTACTCATGTTTAAAATTGTCTCTTGTAAAACTGTCATATCTCTTCAGGCCAAACGCGAGCAAGTGCCATACTTTTTTGTATTTTTTTTTTTTGTAAAACGTATCAAACTATTCAGTATCTTCCTAAAAAGACAATCAAATTTTTCTGCAATTGACATCACATTCTAAGAAGACTTCATTTTCAGTTAAATTGTACCCTTTAAAAAGAAAACTGCCTGGACATGTACATAACAATTGTTATGTGATTAAATGAACATACAAAAAACTCAGCAGTTCAGTCTTTATGATTTCCAAGCTAACACTTTTAGTTCTGGAATAATACCTAATACATATTTTGAATTGATTTTTTACGCATGACACAATTTGACAGTCATAAAAATTAAAATTGTTTAAAATGTCTGAGAGAGCCGTGCATGGCAGAGGATAAAAACCAAAGGACTTACATAATATGTGGATCTCCTTGGTCATACATACAACCTTACATACAAATTTGCATATTAAGACTAAAACATTAAAAGATCTTTAAGGTCTATGGATGCATAGCAATTTGTATATTAATTAAAATAGCTTTAAAATCTTAGCACATCAGTTTTTGTTCATTTTGAAAACAGCACAAAGTTTTGGAGCATTTGTCACTATGGAAACAGTTCAACATCACAAAGACTTTGTGTAATTCTTTCAGTTTATTTCCCGCTTATTTCCCGCTTTACTGTCCATTTAAATTATTGAAAAGCTATACCTGCAAAAAATTCGCTTGAAGGTATGGTAAACACTCAATTTTACTACAACCTTTACAAAAGAATAATGCTAAAGAATTAAAAAAAAAAAAACGATTTAAATAAGAAAATACCACGTGCACCAATACTTTACGAACTAGAATTATAGCACTTTCCAGTGCGCATACCTCGCCCCTCTTCATTCCCCACCGGAATGCAATCTACCTCAGAAACCCTCGAACCACCAAGTTGTAAGCCAAGACAATTTATTTCTCACTGTTGATTGGTATTTTCAATTACATTCTAAACACTTGAAGATCATCATTGTGATCATTGTTTTCAGTGCAATTTAGGCTAAATATTCATTGTTTGAGCGCTTTACAGGATAGATTCACATTCCATCATTTTCATTAATGGCATAAACCAATTGTTTTGATTTCATTGATACCAGAGACCACTTCACTTGATTTTCTTTTGAGTCCTAAAAAGTATTTGTATTGGCTGTTCTTTCATGGCATAAGTTCATTGTTCAACACATTCCATTGCAAAGCTTCAACTAAGTGTTGATAAATCTTGCCGTAAATTATCTCCACCCTTCCATTCTTGTCCTTCCCCTATTCCAATACATCCCAAATTTTGATAATTGCCTCTAAAGCAGAAAAAAAAAAACACACACACCAAACTTGATCCAAATCCAGTCATCAGGTCTTCAGATATTTTAATGACAGACAAAATGTCCCCACCTCCCATTTGCACTCTTTCCCTGTTCCAATATTGCTCAAATTTTACCCACTTCTTCCTTAAGCAAGAACAAAAGTACACTCTCAAATTAATCAAAATCCAGTGACTACTTCTTGAGATGAAGATGATGATGACAAACAAACTCCCCTAAAATATCCCACCCTCGATGTTTGCCCTTCTCTTACTCCAATACGTCCCAAATGTTAATCATCTCTTTTTAAAGCAGTAACAAAACCACACACCAAATTTGATTTAAATCCAATCATCAATTCTTGAGATATCTTGATGACAGACAAACAGACAAACAAACAAACAAACGAAGGCGAAAACATAACCTCCGTCTTTACCTGTAGCTATAAAAGTTTAAATATGTGAAAATTTAAAAAGCTGTAAAACGGTGAATTTCTTTGTTGATTTTGTAAGAATTTTTAAACCATTTATAAATCAAATTTAGTTGACGCTGCTTTTTAAATGTTTATACACCTGCAAGATATTAAGATGGGAATTTTGTTTCCTTTCACAGTGGAATTTATACTTATTCAGCTGAAATTCTTCAACAATACATGAAAGTTCTTTTCGATCAGTCGATACAAATCGCATCAATCCCTAATGTCCTTAGAACGATCCTCTGAGTACCTTTAGTAATGGGTTACTCTAGCGTCAAGCGTCCACTCCACTCTAATGACCACTGTTGGTCTACCCTTCAACACATTCATTGGAGCTGTATTGGTATTTCATGAGCTGTTATGGCATTTCATAGGCTAGGTTAGATCAGCATCTGTTAAAAAAATAAAGAAATGACAATAAATAAGTAATTAGAAGCATTAAAATCAATAATAATAATGAAATTTAAGGTGGACAAGTAGAGGCAACATTACCTAAATTGCTTATATTAAAAACTATTATAGGAGCAAATAATATCATCAAGATTGGTTAAATGTTACTCATTTTTCAGCGTTTTTTTCAATCTGTTATCGATTTGCATATTTATGCACCTTTTTCGATTTGCATATTTATGAACCTTTTTTTTTATTTACTGGGCTACCATGGAATTTTCTTTTGTAAATCCTTTTGTTTGATTAAATGTGTATCGTAATTCTTTGGATTGGTGTAGCAAATTTTGATTAAAAAAACAAAGCTGTTTATGAGTCTTTTCCATGCCTCCAACTGTCCAAGGAAATACACTTTTCCATCACTTTCAGTAACCAGGATTTAGGAAAGAAATTGGAAAGAATTACATAAAGAATTTGAGCATCAATTCAAAAATTGATCAAACTTTGATCAACCATATCTCTAAAACTAGAATAATTGCTCCTTCCAAAATTCCAAAAGCTGATCTGCTCAGATTGTAATAATCTTAAGAATCAACCAGTATAGACATTGCTGTATGTCCATAGACCTTCAAATACAAATGCATTTTCATAAAGGGCCCTTTTCTTTCTTGTATTGTTTTCTTTTTCCATAAGTGCAGATTAGCACCAATAAATGGTATTTGATTAATTTAAGAGAAATGGTTAAGGTCTTGCCATGTATTGACTCAGAACCATGGTTAGACCTTTTGCCATATCATCAAGATTTAAAGCATGAGTGACAATAGAGTAACTACTACCATTTATAAATTATTTCAAAGTCATGCTTATAAAGTATTATAACCTGAAAACAACACATACATTTTGTTCATGATTTTGTTGTCCTTTCTCTACTACTCCCATTTAAATCTGGGGGCGGGGAAAGTCCGTGTGTAAGGTACATATATCAGCGACGTAGGAAGATATTTGACATTGAGGGGCCAGATTTGATTTTTGTCCTAACAAACCTAAGGGGGGGGGGGAGATCGTAAAATTATTTGAAATTTGGGTTTCCTGAAAATGAAATGAGGAAATACAAAAATTGAAGGAAATTTCCCGATAATTGATAAAAACTTCCCAAAATGAAGACAATTTCCCGAAAATGGAGCAGATTTCACAAAAATTGAAGGAAATTTCCCGAAAATTGATGAAAATTTCACTAGAAGTGATGCAAATTTTCTGAAAATAAAGGAAATTTCACAAAAATTGATGAAAATTTTCCCAAAATCAAGACAATTTCACGAAAATTAATGAAATTTCACAAGAGTTGATGCAAATTTCTTTATAACGAAGAAGATATCACGAATATAAAGAAAATTTCCCAAAAATTGAAACAAATGTCGCAAAAACTGAAAATAAATTTCCGAAAATGAAGAAAATTGAAGCAAATTTCATGACAGGAAAGGGGATTTCTCGAAAATTGAAGATTTCCAGAAGAAAAGATGCCATGATAGAATCTGAATCTTCAAAATCAATTCGTTAGACCATGTCATACTGCGGATGTGGTTTTCAGTTGATGGGCTGCTCACCCCAATCACTTTTCGTATGAATGCCCACCCCCTCTGACATATTGTGTCACCCACTACATAGATATAAATCCTCTGCAAGTCTGCATGAAATGGCCTGAATTACATACATGCTTGTCCACCATCAAAAGCTAGGAGGATATATGTGGCATGTGCAATTTTAAAAATATATACATTTTTTAACATGTGTTTTAATACCTGTCGTGATAAGTCTTCCCATATGATATTCATTCTAAAAATTTCAAGTTGTTGTTAAAGTTAACCTAATAGACCTTTTCAAACCGAGTATAGCTGAACGTGATTTCTTCAGTACTTTGACCAATCAAATGCTGGAGGAACTTTTCCTTTGTTTCCCAACCAATCAGGTGCAGGTTTCAGGAAAAAGATGTAAGGAGCCAATACGCGCGCGTATTTCCTTCATGTATAAATCACGTATGATACGTGCGCTTGAAAACAATTTTTGTATACGCTTGGTCCCATACCATGCGTGAATTGTGCAGACGGCCAAGATTCCTCCAGTATTTCATTGGTCAATAAGAATCCTCCAGTATACGATTTGTCCATTATGGACACGTGAATCTCGGCCATGTGACAATAATGAAATTAGTTATCCGGAAATTGGCGATTCAGATTTGAAAAGGTCGATACCAAATGATTGTCAGTGCCTCTGGAACACCTGTAAATGTATGAATAAACATGGATAAATAAACAAATACTGTATCATGATTAAATACTCTCCTGAAGCTTGTGTATATACATTTCTGCTATAAAATCTTTAAATATTTCATCGAATCGATGGTCGATGCTTTGGTCCATCAGAAAACAGGTGATAATGTGGCGAAAATAATCTCTTTTCGACTTCTGTGGCTCTACAGTATATGCCTCTTGACCGCCTTCAATGATAATGAAGTGCTAAATAGTCCACCATTGATCACAGTATGTAAGGATTTGAAATTGTTCTCCTCTCGAGGGTCTGCTTATGAAAAGATTTTCTTTTTCACTGTAACTCAAGTTGGTCTATAAAGAAATCTTGAGTTCATGTGATGTAAAAAATATTGTACCTTTTTCTTCGTTACTTCCAAGTCTATTCGCAGATATGTATTGCGATGGAGATGAACACGTGAACAAGTACATACCTGAAATATTCATCAATTGAAGTTGCAAAGGATTCTTGCAGTCCAGCCTCCTTCAAGATACTTTTCTATAGATGCAATTAACTGCCAAAGAGAAAAGGTATATTATCTTTTAAGTTGCGGTACATGGACTGAATACTTTCATCCCGCTTGAGAGGTGAAATTGGAAAATTCTTAACATCAAATTAAAGAATTAGGTAAAACTAAAAAAAAATTAGCTGAAATAAGAACAATTTGTTAAGTTATAGACAATTTCAAAATTTCCTAGAAAATGAAAGAAATTAAACAAAAATTGAAGAAAGTTTTCCTTATTTCGAAGAAAATATCCCTAAAATGAAAAAAAATCCGATCATTGAAAAACTTCCAGAAAATGATAGAAATTAAACCGAAAATGGAAGAAAATTTCAGTAAAAATCGAAAAAAATAAAAGGAATTTCCCAAAAATTGAAGAAAATTTCCCCAAATCGAAGAAAATGAAGAAAATCTCCTGAGAATTGAAGAAAGTTTCCCGAAAATTGAAGAAAATTGTTCGAAAATGAAGAAACTTCCACGAAAATTGTTAAATCATCCTATATCTGTATTTGCAATGTATCATTTTACTGCTTGAATACTTTGACGTTACTTTCTTTTTTTGACAATTGTTTTTTGCTTTGTTTTTCGCTGCTGGCTATACATCCTTGCAAATACTGTCGTCCACATATAAATGTAAGTCCTAGCGAAATATTTTGAAAGGTTTTAATACACCCAAATTACAAAGGTTTTAGATTTTTGATATTCATTTTTCATTCCTGCCAAATGAAGAAAGACATGAAATAAGTTTAAAAACAACAAAGCAAATATTGGGCAGGTCTATCTCATACTTGAAAAACCTTGTAGGAATAAATGAACAAATATGAATATCCATGCGAGCCATTAGGCTCATACTCATGGCCGGTGCTTATTCCCGATTTCCATGGCGCAAGCGGATGAAATTACATGTCTCCTCTGTTCGGGACGCCAGTCCATCGTAGATTAACTTTTAAGCAAGCAGTACTGGTACTCATTTTACAGCTGAGTGGACTGAAGCAAGTGGAGTAACGTGCTTTGATAGACACGATACAGCACTCACGAACTTTTAGTTTTGAATACATGCATGATTCCTGAGCCGCTGCACCTCAAGAAAAAAAAAATAGGCCTGAATGAACAAGAATGGGGTAATATTGCATACACCAATCCAGTTGTTTTGCAATTCCAGCGAGTGCTAAATAGGCCTAATTGCTACTGCGTTCGCCAGTACCTTTGCAGAAAGCGTTTTAAAACAAACACTCACGAAAAAGACTTAATGTATCCTAACGTGGTAAAATTAATATCCTATACTTGAAAAATAACACTAGGCGTACTGGGAATCAATGCTGACGAAACTGGGCATAAATTTAAAAAAAAAATCATTCACCAGAAAACGTTTCTTTCAGTGCATTTAAATTCCACTCCTAAAGTGTTTTGCAGCAAAATCTTCATTAACTGCGATAAATCTGCTTTAATTTCGGATCCGTTTCACGCGAGTTTGCAACTGTACTGGTCTTAAATATATAGGACTGGCAGGTTATTGTGGTCATTTCATTTCAACCAATGAAATTACGTATATGATCTGACCACGCATGATGGTCAGCGTTACGAATATGACTGTGAGATATTTGACTACACTGTGGTCAGATCGGAACAAATTTGAGCTGATCACCAATGGTCAGATATTTGACCATTCCTTTTTTAGAGCACTAAGTACGATAAACCCCTTGTTCTATCTTCTCGGTGTAACCTCGTCTGTCCATATTGCGTTGAAGAGATTTGTCATTCTTCCTATCGTTGCATTCATGTCCGTCTTGAACATTTCTGCTGTCACTTGGTTTATGCCCGGGGTCTTCCCATTCTTGGTCTGTCTTAATGCATCCTGCACTTCATGCCTAGTAATCTCTCCTACCTCAACTTCAATTTCTTCAATCCTCTCGTCTGTCTCATGCACCTAGTTTGTTGGTTCGTCTCTCTTTAAGACTGAGCTGAAGTAATCTTTCCACCTTTGTTGTCTTCCCTGTTTGTCGTTTATAATATCATGACTTGTCCTTTTCCCTAAAAATTTGTGCCAGTAAATTATGACCACAAACTTACTGTAGCAAATAATGAGACCACTTATCTTACTTAGAATAACTGCTAAACCAGGAGAACGAATACAATGGAGGCATTGATAAGGGAATTTGATTCTAATTACTTGTGGTTTTCAGAATAAAGAAAATAAAGAGGAAAAGTCTGACCCGACCTGCTTATTTATCAGGTCGGGTCTGACTGTTTTAAATTTTAAGGAGCACAACAACTAATGTCCCCATTTGTGTCATTTACAACAGATGGACTAAAGTACGATTGAGTAAAGTGCGATGTGATGGACTAAAGTTTGATGTGATTGACTAAAGTCCGATGCGATTAATTAATACCCGATTGGCGTTTCATATATTGTTGTTTAAAACTTTCCTCAACTGCAGCTGATTGGTTGGGTAGCAAAGGGTAAAAGATTCCCACATTAGTTGATTGGTCGATGTACTGAAATCACGCTCGGCTAAACTCGGTTTAAAAAGTTAATCCAATCGATGGGGCCCGGATGCACGGGTGTGTTTCCACTCTCTGACGTGATATATTAATATTTATGAATACATGGAGATATATGGTATATATAAGTCATCCAAGAGATAAAGGAAAATTCACCGAGGAACGGGTGGGGAAAAAATGATAGCTTATGATATTGGCACTATATTACTTGTATATTTGTGCATTACCTGTGTCACATGTGTTGGATAATAAAAATAATGAAGTGTGGCCTGAGAGAAAATTCTGCTAAACTGCGGGCAAGGACATAAGAAGTCATACCACAGCTGTTTGTATTTGATATGGACCATTTCTTATTGAAATCCATTTGTTTATCGAAAGCTACTTTGCATAATGCCGCAATTCAGAAAAGTTCTCAATTGAATTGAGGCTGGGGGAATCATATTTCTCTTTAAAATTGCTTGTATTTTGTCAACAGTTTTAGATTCCTCTATTTCTATTTAAAGAAGGACAAACAACTTATTACCAATTCAGCCTCGAATTTCAGGTTATTTACCTGAAATTAGAGGACAAAGCGTCATTAAACTAAATGCATAATACGTCAGAATAGCGACAATTATGAAACGGCCCCTAAATATAGAAGAAGTAAAAACAACTCCTTGAAAGAAAATCTGGCACCGATAAGGCTGCAAGCGGTAGCTTCAAAGTAAATTTCAAATGTCGATGAGAAGCTGAGGGGTGTTGGTATGAGTTACAATCATTGAATGATCAAAATAATTTTTTCTTTTAATTTTCATACTCGAAATCTGTTTTGTCCCCACCCTCCCCCCCCAAGGACATACTCTTCCAGTCTTCCATTTGTCTGAGGTAAGGGTATTCAACTGAGGGGGGTGGGTGTTAGGATATAGATTATGTCCCCTGTTGACTTATTTAGGTAAAACATAAGCCACAGACTTTTTGCACGAATGAGAGTGAAATATCAAGCTTAGTTTTATGAAAGGTAATTGGTCAATATATACTTTCGAGTACAATCATTTATTGTAAGTTTTAGTCATGTTGCTATCTATGATACGCCATCTTTGATCTATCATGAGGATTGATGCAACCGTCTTTTAAATTTTCAAGCTTTTCATCTTTTAATGTGTCATTGATGCGCCTGGTTATAACTCGAATAAGTTGTAATGCACGCTAACCTTTCTCTGCTATGATAATGGATTTTTTTCTTCTATGAATAATGGATTTTTTCCTTCATAAAAGTGTTAATTCTCTTTGTTTTTCAAAGTACACCTTGTCACTATCAGACTACAACTCTAAGTAACATTATTTATCTTCTGAAGAAGAATTTATTGCCTTTTAAGCAGAGCTTGGAAATGAGTAATCTGTTGCAAGTGACGCCAAGAAAATATACATTTTATTGCAACTTCGTAAAGATTCAAAACAATATCGTGTGTTGTGAATTAACTTGATGAAATAAAGATGCAGCAGATAACGACACCGACACAAAGCGCAAGAATTTTATTTGAATGCACTTGACTTTAAGAGATTGAAGCGTTGATTATAAGCGAACTATTCGAGCATACACCATCCAGGTAGTTGCCAACTCCCTGCACCATCTCTTTAGCCAGCGGGTTTTATTTAAGAAAAAACAACATATCTGATATTAGGGAGCCGTCAACAACAGGTTTATTCAATCAACCAGAAACCAAACAGTTGTGTGGAGGAATGATAATAAAGGGATAATGAATAACGCGCTATGCGTTCGGTACATAATGTATAGAAGCTGGGCACATATTGAGTGATGCACGATGGGGGAGCCCGAGTTCAATCCAGCGATATGTGTGCATTATCATGTACCAAAAAAGCTAAGACGCGCTGCCAAAACAATAGCGCGCGTGCAAGATTTAATGCGCTTATGCATTCAGCACAGAATAAAGGCCGTGACACACCGAACGCGAAGACGCGAGCGATTTTTTAAACAAATTTGAATAAAACAAAGGAAAATAAACATTTTAATCTCTTGTTTTCATAGATGGATCGTCATCGCATGGCTATTCAGATGATAACTGAAAATTGATTGAAAGGGCGTTTCTACGCCCATTAAAGCAAAATTTGCGTCGCGACAGAAAATCGCGCCCCATTAAAGCGAATATCTCAACAGTTTGAACAAAAAAACATTTCTAGCAAATTTTCTAGTATTACCAGAAAGCCTCAATTATAAACTTTATCGTGTGTGAGCAAGAAGTCAGAGCAGCTTATAATATTTGTTTCCTGTATGATTATCTAAAATATCGCTCGCCGCGTCGCGTTCGGTGTGTTACGGCATTAATGCATGATCATTCGTAATACATTCTATATACTAGGTATGTATGAACATTATTTTATGGACTCCTAATAAATGTCACTCCTTACATTATATTTAACATCTGAGGATACTGAGATCTGCGTAATTTCATTTTGTTAATCAGTTAGAGCCCCCAGTGAGACCCCATTTGAATTTCAAGTCAGCATGCTTCATGGCCTTTTCCTCTCCAACCAGAGAAATGTTGAATAGTATAATCATATAAAGCAGATTTTCAAAGCAATAACAATCTTGAGCCCCAGTAGTCCGAATGACCCTTATAGTTGTGGGAATGAATCTTTGATTGGTAAGTGCTAATATACTATAAATATAAATGTTTTAAACTGACAAGTTTTTACGTTAAGTTTTAAAATGTAGATAGGTATATTGGGTATTTTACATCAGTCTTTAACAGTTAAGGATATATAGAGATAATCCACCTGTGAAGAGGACCCGCCGGGAATTCAACCAGGGACATCTAACTTGGCAATGTCATGATATGACCACTAGACCCAAAGTATTTTTTTTTTTAGGCTTTTTGATAATTATACAAAGTCACCAATGATGACAAACTCGTAACATCCTTTACAACTGTTGGGAATGTTCAGGATTGAGAAGAAATGCACTTCAAATGCAATTCAAAGGTGGCAGTCTTGTCACTGTGACCGTCTATTAATTCATCTAGTATCTTTCATAGAAGAACATTAATGCTATTATAAACAATAAACAAAGGAACAGGTCCATGAAAGGGTAGTAATTTACAACAGAATTACAGAAATTAATTTACTAGAAATTCACAGGTTGTGGGTGGAGTCAAGATATATATTTTCAATTTTCAAGATTAATCAAATATGACATTTTAACAACATAAGCATTTGCACACTGTGTAACGACATAAGCATGCCACATAAAATGCCCAAACTGGCATGCACTTGTAAAGATTTGCAAACTTCAAGATTTTTGTACTAAGCCCCACCCACTTATTAATATGTATCATATACACAAAAACGATAGAGACGACCTTAGAGTTATGATTAATCATGTGCCAAATTTGACACGCCACTGATGTATGGTTCACGAGACACCATTTTTACAAGCTGTTTTGAGTTAAACCACATTATGCTCCGCCCTCAATCCATATCAGTAATTTTGATAAAATGGACATCCATACCAACCCTTACTCCTTATTTATGCCAAAGAAGATACAAAACAGACATAAGATTATCAAAATATAAGCATTTGAAGATTTTACATTTGGACCCGCCCACTCATTAATATGGATGATATCGATACTTAAAACATTACGGGCCATCTATGGGTCATGATGCATCGGTTTGCCAAATATGACATGGCATAGATGTAATGTTCAGGAGATATCCTGTTTACAAGCAAAGCGTTAGACATATACACACATACATAAGTACGTACGTACATACATACATACACACACATGCACACACTTACATACATATACACACACACACACACACATACATGCATGTATACATACACACATACATACATACATATACACATACATACATACATACATACATACATACATACATACATACATACATACATACATACATACATACATACATACATACATACATACATACATACATACATACACATGCATGCATGCATGCATGCATACATACATACATACATACATACATACATACATACATACATATATACATACATACATACATACATACATACATACATACATACATACATACATACATACATACATACATACATACATACATACATGGGTGCATGCATACATACATACATAAATCATTACTGAATGTTATCTTATACTTTGTCAGACATTGGATGGGCGGCATGATAGTCAGACTGAAAATCATTTGAGAATCGCTAGATCATTTGTATGGACAATACACAGAACAAGGTTTAGAAGTGTATATGGACTATTACTGCGTAAGTGATTATACTAAAAACATATAAATATAAATTAACGGCAATAAGGGCAATATTCTTCTCAAGAAAAAAATCGTTTAATTGTGTTACCTTTAAAATTACAAAGAAGGCTAGAAGAATAACAGTGTTAAAAACAGGCAGGTGTTATGCACCCCTGGTATAAAAGCTCCCAAAGCAGTGTGAAACCAAAGATGCTTAACACGTCTCTGGTATCCGAAATTACGTTTTGAAGCACATGCTCACGCATTGCAGTACTTAATAATATTGCTTTGAATATAAATTGTGTTCAGAATAACTAAATATTATAGTAGACATGAGCTATGCCCCACGGTCTGAGAGTATCACGTATATAGTAATAAATGAATCCATAAATAGATGCTTGCTTTTTCGCCAAGTAATTATAGTTCTTTAAAGGAAAGCAACTGATTCCTGAAAGTCTTTTTTGAATGCCGTTATTCAGCGTCTTTACGTGGAAAGGCACTTCATTAATTCCGACGACTGAACAATTCAAACGAATGATATAAAAATTGTGAGTTGTTTGACTAAGTGGGAAATTTCCAATCTGGGCTAAGTTCAGTTAAAGGAAAGATATCGTTGCATAAATAAATTAATAAGTGTTGACGTCATTTCCTGTTTTTAATTTTCCCTATTGATAGCGAGAAATCTGTGATGTTATTGATAACAAACGTAGGCCCTATGTTTGGTCGAATGTGTAATCGATAGCATCGCAGATTTCTCGCAATCAGTAATGAAAGATTGAAAACCGGAAGTGACGTTACGAACGGCGGCGTTCACTTCTGAATGAATCATGGGACGATACTTTTCCTTTAAGTGCAAAAGTTATTTTGCATTCTAGTAAGGTTACGTACATATTAATTGGCCACACATACCTTCTAAAACGTGTTATGTCAGTATGTGTAATGTCCATCATGATCTACCGGTTCTCAAATGATTATAAATGTCTGACTACCATGTCGTCCAGCCGAAAAAGCATAAGATAGAATTCATGATGAACTGAAAAAATCTCTTATAAATATATTCATCAGTTTATTAAGATTAATGAAGAAAACTGATGGCAATACCAGTTTGGGGTAATGAACAAGGTATTACTTAAGACGAAAAGGCACTTTATTATTTTGGACGACTGACATTTAAGCCTGAGGAAAAATTGATATAATTAACGAATATCATTGAATGTTGTGATTACCAACATGACCAAGGAAAGGTACAGTGAGAATTCTTCAAACTGTAATCAGTCATAGGTCGTAAAAGGAAGATTTCCGTAAATTCTCAGTTTCATATACCCCAATATCAAGGTGCTGGCGGACCACTGGCGGGCCGACGGTGGCACCACCGGTGGGCCGACAATGGCACCGCCGTCGGCCTGCCGGTGGTTTGGTTCGGTGGCCTGAAGGTGGACCGACTGCGGCAAGGCGGTGGCATTCCAGTCAACCTGCCTTTCCACCCTTGCCGCCGCCGAACCGACGGCCGCATGCTTACTGGATATATGATACTGCGAAGCCACACTGGTGTAATCTTTGCAATTTAATAACTCCAAAACGGAATAAGATGTCAAAATCGTTGGTTTTTACACCAATTTGTTTCTTTAATAATAAACTCTATCATGAAAATTCACGGGAATACGGTATTACTTTAAAAGGAATTATTTAAAAGTTAACTGGACCTTTTGTGAATGGGGATATTTTCAAAAGTCTTTAATCTTAGTTTCAGAGGTTAAGATATTTCACAAGCATGGGCGGAATTTGCTTACCGAAAGTGTGTAAGTGTGTGTGGTGGGAGGGGAGGAAGGGAGGGGGAATTCAAAAGTGAGGGCGGATCACAAAATTACGCTAAGATGCAAAAACAAATTACCATACAAATTCGGAGATAAGTGGGACAAAAAATCCCGCCTATGTTCACAAGCCTTCCAAGCCAATATTGTTCCCCGACGTCTTAGACACTGCAACTCGCAGCGCCCTCAACTAATATTTCTTAAATAATGTACATTACGCTGTGTTGGCTTAAACCATTCCAAACAACTCCGTACGTACAGTGTATGTATCATTGTACATTATATATATATGGAGTGTGGGGGCAATAATGCGTACATTTTCGTTGGCCTTGAGATGTTCGATTTTCTGATATCTGCAAAAACCGAATATCGCCGATGTAAGGGCGCTAATCTTTCATGGAAAGTACCGAAGTATAGATTTAATGAAACAATGACATGTTTACGGTATCACCTAATGATATGCTTTCCTTCTTCATAACTGTTCCCTTGTCATAACGGAACATATACAAGTCTTAGAAATCAAGAAAACTTAATCGTCGTATCACTTCTGTCCAGCTGTCAAGATAAGATAAGCTTTGGCAAGTAAGCAAAAATGTGGGTTGACACACGAAAACTCACTGGTCAGCGAGATTACTACAAAATACGCCCTCATTTCTCACAAAGTGCAAAATCTGCGTTACTGCTATTATAGGTAAAATTTAATTATCGTGTTAACATGATAAATCTGTTTTTCAATGGAACAATAATGTATTGATGGAACTACAATACAGGTACCCATGATTGAAAAATGAAAACAATGAATATAAGCTGTACGAAGAGACAACCAAGTGTTTTGATAATCGGTTCCATTTTGGCAACACTGATTTGTATATTTCTTCAAATTTATAGAAATGCTGATAAGCTAATAAGAGTTGCGATAAAAGGCACACGGTCATATTTAGAAACATCACACGAAAATCTCACCATATTTTCTTACAAATTATTCATTATGATATGTTTTTTTTTTTTACCATACTCTAATACTAAACAAATTTAAGTAAGCAAACCCAATTTTTATATTAGCTTAATTTGTCAGATTGTATCCTCTCTAGAGTGTCTCAAACAACTTGGTTCGAAGTTTCATCAAACCCAGGCACCGTGGAAGCCAGTGTGAAGGTGGCAGTAGTGGCAAGTGGGACTTTTCCAAGAATGAACAGTTCGGGAGAATACTGGACTTTTGGTGTAGTAAGAAAATATACCAAAGCATCGTATTCATCAAGATATATGGAGGCTGCCACTTTAACTTGTGATAACATTATATCAATGGGATTTTTACTAAGATCACGGTTGTATTTGTGTAATGTAACGTATGATGCATGTATACGGTATCAGCGATGACCGAAGTCCACGGTAAAATTGAAAAGTTGATATTCATTTGATATCGCATTTTCCCTTGAAAAATACCCCCGGGTTTTCCTTAAAAAACCCATTGGTTTAACGTTATCACTAGTTAAAATGGCGGTCTCCATGCATCGTGTAATCAATACGAAGCTCCAAGTTTTGGTGTATTTATTATTACACCAAAAGTCAGGATTCTCACGGACTGTCAAATGCTTAAGTCAAGCGTAGGGTCAAAATGTTCATCATCCACGTGAAATTACACTGCCATTGTCGAACTGGCAAAAATACAGAGGTATATTTACTTGTTTAAGACTATTTCAGAAAAAATGACTGAACTGAAATATATTGGGTCGCTTATATGCCCATAGGTTGGTATGCTCTCTCTCTCTCGCTCTCGTCCTGGCCCCTGGCACTGGCCCTGTCCCTCTCCTCCCCCTCCCCTGTCCTCCCCCCCCTCCCCTCTCTCTCTCTCTCTCTATATATATATATATATATATATATATATTATATATATATATATATATATATATATATATATATATATATATATATATATATGTATATATATATATATATATATATATATATATATATATATATATATATATATATATATATATATATATATATATATATATATATATATATATATATACATATATATATATATATATATATACATATATATATATATATATATATATATATATATATATATAGACATATATGTATTTATATATATATATATATATATATATATATATATATATATATATATATATATATATATATATATATATATATATATATATATATATATATATATATATATATATATATATATATATATATATATATATATATATATATATATATATATATATATATATATATATATATATATATATATATATATATATATATATATATATATATATATATATATATATATATATATATATATATATATATATATATATATATATATATATATATATATATATATATATACATATATATATATATATATATAATCTGTTATATATACATTGTATTTTTTCCTATTTTGTTATATATATATATATATATATATATATATATATATATATATATATATATATATATATATATATATATATATATATATATATATATATATATATATATATATATATATATATATATATATATATATATATATAAATATATATATATATATATATATATATATATATGTATATATATATATATATATATATATATATATATATATATATATATATATATATATATATATATATATATATATATATATATATATATATATATATATATATATATATATATATATATATATATATATATATATATATATGTATATATATATATATATATATATATATATATATATATATATATATATATATATATATATATATATATATATATATATATATATATATATATATATATATATATATATATATATATATATATATATATATATATATATATATATATATATATATATATATATATATATATATATATATATATATATATATATATATATATATATATATATATATATATATATATATATATATATATATATATATATATATATATATATATATATATATATATATATATATATATATATATATATATATCAAATATCTATATAATTTATTTCTTAATAAGTAAAGTTGTTATTCCAAAAACAAGAAACGCAACGAGATGAGACCTTTTACTAGTTTGTAGCAATATGTATATGGAAATGATCAGATTATACATGCGTAGAAATTGCATTTGGAAAATGCTACAAATTTGTCTGAAAATGCCTGGTGGATAAAGTAAATTTGTCATTGACATAATTTCTTCACAATTTGGCAAAACTTCTCCACATACCAATTCCCTGTTATACAAGACTCCTTACACTCATGCGTTTTCGTACTGGATGTTTAAGGCCGGCCACCCATACTTAAAAAGGTGAAACAAAAAAAAGGTTCCGAGTTCGTCGTATCACATCTTTTCGGGTCAGTAATATATAATAATATCTCTTAAAGCTTTACTACCGAAATTATCCTTCACCAGATATTCAATAGATACAAAGTTCTTGTACTATTTACTCTTTTTGTTTTCTTGTTTTATCTTAAATGTAACTGTATTATAACGTTTTAACAGTTGGTATGGGTAAAGCGTTTATGAAATGGAAGCAGCTTTCTGAGCCCCGGGGGTATTGTTCAATACTACAGTGGTAGGTATGTGCCGCCCATGAATTCAAAATCATATCTGCACTTTTTATGGGAGTTTTTTGGTAACTTCAGTATGAGAGCAACAATTGTTTATACTTGCACTACGAAAATGTGTGATATTTTGATAGCTGCAGTTTAAATTTGAACAATTGTTGACACCTGCAGTATGAAGATATATCATTTTAGACCTGCAGTATGACAGACTTTGGAATTTTGATGCCTGCTCTACAAAAATTCTGAAAAAAAGACACCTGCTCGGGCAGCAAATATACATATACCTCACATATAGAACTGGGTCCCTGGCTTAAACTACTTACAATATGCAACATAAACAATGTCGTTTCTGAGGTAAATACTTCCCATTAACTTTTCATTACTAAAATAAAAGTTAATTTTTTCCATTTAAATGAAAACGACTGTCTTTTATGTCTCAAGATATAATTTGCATAATGTTTCATGTCATTATTCATGTCATTGTAACGGAATTTGCTGGTCTCCTGGGTTGATAAATGGATAAGTTTTGCATGCTCATCTTTGATGAAAAAGGACAATACACTGTGAAAGGAAGAAAGTGGTGAAAAGAAAGTGGTCAAAAATCGTATTCTGTTAAAGAAGCTGGCGGCTGAAAAGTTTGGGCGTATATTGATTGTGTCAGACTTGTGTTATTTCAACGTTTTCTTGATACCGCAAACAAGACGCCGTAATGTTTCGAACGAAAGCTCCTTTAAGTTTAAACTTCTATCTGATGTTTATAAATTACCCAAATCATAATCCTTGTGATATCACAATCTCAAAATTCATTTGTGTTACGATGTTTCATTTAGATCCGAAAATTTCTGATATGTTATGCGATACAAGCATTTGATGTCAGGCGAGCAAACAACAAAACCGGAGTTCATGAAGTCACCGTGATGTATTACTCATCCTAATTAAAAAGTGTTTTCAATGATTAGAAAGTGTTAGATTAATCATGAATACAACATAGAGAGGTATTTCACATGTCGTCACACACGTTTTTACGTACGTTATAAGCTGAAATCTTAAAGGGAAGTTGTTCGCGAATTTTGTTGTTTGCTCCTGTATGTTTATCTTGTATTTCGAAAATCTATTCTTATTTTCTTTACAATCGAGTAATTATACTTTTGGTTATTCTTACCAAATCTGACAGTTATCCTGTTTTCATATATATATATATATACTCTATATACATAATGCATTGTAAGAACCCATTGATTATTCTGTGCAGAAGTAATGAAGTAGTTACGGCCTGTCAAATCAAAGTCGTTACGTAAGCAATCGGCCGACAACTTCAAATGCTAAAATCATAAAATTGTAAACACTGCCGTCGTCGGCTAATTTATCTAAAACATAATACGAGGCTTATTCATTTTTTACTGATCTGCTGACGGTGAATTCTTGAAAATGTCCGATTTAATTGATTTAATGACTTTTGATTTACAATTTGATCCTTTTAAGGGCTTGGACATAGATTTTGCTTTAAGACATGCAAGAACTGAAAATCTAAAGCAAATCAATTTAACATTAACGCTAACGTTAGGCCTGTCGATAAGCCTTACGTTAAAACTAATTCCAGCCAAAGAAATGGGCGTTTTGACAGCCTCGACAATCTGGCACCCAAAATTAACGTTACTTGATACGTTTCCCATTTTCCCAATCTAACGTTAACCTTAATGTTTTTGTCTAATAATAAGTAAGGGTTTAATTTTAGTATGGTTTCCATTTAGCCTAACATTAAAAAACAATTAGCGCCGCCTTTTTGTGATAAATCTAGGCATAAATGAAGCATCACAGAGCCCGAGCTGGTAAATATTTTGGTTGAGGATTAATTTGTACATTTTAATTATCCACTGAATCAAAATTATGAATAAACGTAAAACCCATTCATCAGTCAGTCAGTCCATTACTTCCATTTTTCATCCGACTGGTTTTTTTTAATTGTTTGGCGTAAGTTGGGTGAAATTCAACTGCCAGGCGCCCTCTAAAAGTTTTAAGCAGCAATTTGTTGAACCCTTGCAAAATTCATTTTAAAGTTTGAATTTATTCCCATGCTACATGACGTGAGGTCTAACGTTTGAATTTTCACTTCAAATCATTCACTCTGAATGTTTGGTAGTCCTATGTTATCTGACTAAAGTTAGGCCTACTTTGTGAATATTCCCGAAATGAATTGGCAAGCCTAGTAGTGACAATTATTAAAAACCAATAATGTGAATCAAACGAACCCACATACCCAAATTGAGCAGATCTCTAAATCTACCGATAGGTTAGACATAGCAACGTACGTACACGCAAAACGCTCTTAATTGTGTGTAGGATAGGCCTAGCCTTCAGATTCGGAAATCTATAGTTGCTTAGCAACACGCACAGTGAAATCAATTTTCTGAATTTGTTTTTATTTTTCTTTAGGCTGTATTACGTTAATGAATTAGTAAGTATTGTTCTAGTAATTAGATATAGCTTGGTACTTTTTCCTTAGATGTTATGCTAATATGAACAATTTCAAAGACTTTTCAATGATTTAAATTTTCTTATTTTAGCTAATAGGCTATGTTATGAATATCTTTAGTTTGTTACTTTGCAGATAAATTCTACACTTTGAAGGTGAGTCAATATCATTGTGAGTTTTTGCTGAATGTATTTCGAATTTTCAGTAATTTAAGTAATCTGTTATATATAAACAGGGTTAATGAATAACTCGCTATGCGTTTAGTACAGGATAATGAATATAAGCTGATTGACTCCGTCCTCGTGCATCGCTCAATCTTGCCCAGCTTCTATGCATTATCATGTGTCAAACTATTGCGCGTGAGCATTAACCCTTTACTATTTTTGTGTGATGAAAGGAAAATATTTTTCCTCTTGTTTTTAACTTGAAATATTGAGTCTTTTCCCTGTGCATCTGCCTGTTAATTTGCCATGATTTGCCCTTTAAAACAAAACAGGACGTCATAGTAAAATGTCTGTATTAAACCATAATGAACAATTAAGGTGAGATGACATTCTTCTGCAGTATATTTATACTTTGTAAGTTTTTTCGTACACATGTGTTACAGTATATCCACATCCATTACTTCTGGCACGGAACATGATATCATAGAAGTCTGACAACAAGTTACCAATACTTAAACTAGTTTTATTAATAGTACGCGAGTTTACTATTCTAATTAAATATCCACACAATAGATACAGGATTGATCATGTCTGTTATGTTGGTTAAAAGCATTGTGCTGCTTGATTTATTTTTCATCAGTTCATGACCTACATCCACACGTTTGATTCCTTTATTTAGAGCATATAAGGAACAATTGTATGCTTCCATCTATCATTCAACTCATGTAAAACATACTTCCTCAAAGTTCAGTAATTCAAATGCTTACGTTATTTGAGACGTATTCTGGAACATGCAGTGAAGCTTTGAGAGGCAAGTAAAAAACATCTTTATTTGATAAATCTAACATTTAATGACTGAAAACTTTGCATAGAAACGCAGTGGCTTTCAAATGAAATCAATAAATCAATGGTGTTATGTGGAATACAAGTCTTTAGTATTTAATCAGGGAACTGTCCCATAACAGCTCCATGGTCTAACGCTAATTTAATGTGACATGTGTTTTCATTGTTGACAAGAATTAAATAACGAACCGAAAAGAACATCCTATTTCCAGCAGGCATGAAATAAATAAATGATGTTTGGAATATTAGTTACATTACTAATTCATTAATTTCATAATCATTGAAATAACAAAACACCCATAGGATCGAGTAGAAACGTATAACTGTATGAAATGAAACGATATAAATGGTCCAATAACTAAATACAAGTTTAGAATCATTTTTAGCTTACATATTTCGTTTGAATTGCAAGTGGAACTTCTTGTAAAGAAAAGTTTGAAAATGTGATCATCGTCAATCCCAATCTCAGGAAGGATTGAAAATAGATTAAAAGGACTGTTGGGCAGAAAATTATTCCAGAATTCGTTTCAATTTAAATTTCGAATTGCATGTGATAATAGGTATAAAGAAAATTTTGAAAATGTGATTACCGTCACTCCAAATCTAAGGGAGAATTTAAATAAAATAATTGTTGGATAAAAAAAAAATCCGTTTTAAGATATGGCAGACAATACTGAAAGGGTGTCCGCCGTGATAGCTTATAGCAGATGTACTTAATACAGCCACATTCGAAGTATGGTCATGACATATCCGTTGTCTCGTAAGAAAAATACTTATAGATAATTTCGATAATGTCCTTGGCATAGTTGACAATTAAATTCAAAAGGATTGTTTGAAACTGGGTTTGGTAATGTTTTGGAAGGGCAGGGAGAAGGGATTACTACACATTTCTATGAAAATTTTAGGCAGCGAGTTTTGATATAAATAGACAGAACTGGTTGACTGATATGAAATCTAGAAGTTCTTTGCGTTGTTATACACAATTTAAAACAGAAAGCTATGCAGAGCCATACCTATTATTCAATAATGTTTTTAAGTTTAAAAAGTTGGTCTCCAAAATCAGATGTGCTTGCCTTGAAATTGAAGTCAATGAAGGCCGTTATTGTAATATAACCTATGAACAGAGGTTCTTTCAGGTTTGCAATTTGAAAGAAGTTGGAGATGAATATCATTTTCTCCTAATTTGTTCATCCCTTTCTGAAATCCGCTGTAAATCTATCCCAAAATATTTCTTTCAGACTGCAACTAGAACAAAATGTAATACTTTATTAGCAGCTAGTTCTAAATACTTATTTTTGCAGTTATCACACTTTATTTTACACGCAATGGAAGCAAGACGTTTGTTTCTTTCTCTTTGTTTATTGTTTGTTGTAAGAACCTGAATCATGTACCATTTAATTTATCGTTTATTTTTGTGACAAAGGCCAGATGGCCTAGAGCACTGTAATAAATTGTATTGTATTGTATTGTATAACCAACGATGTCGGCATTAAATAACACACATAAAATCAATACAAACCATATCTAATAGAGGGATTTCATCACGTCACTCAAACTCATCTGGAAGCCATTTTGCCAGAAAGCTTCGTTGCGTTTCACGCGTCTTCACACAGCTCAGTCACAAAACAGATTGCCTATAATCTGTTTTATTGATTTTCTCAAAAAGAAAACCGTGAATATAAAAAAGTAGCGGATTTTTTTTTTAAATATCAATATACTATCAGTCTCCAAAATTTCAGGTTATCCATTGAAATTTTGGACAATCCGGAGCGGAAAATGAGAAACCCCATATGTTTAGTGTGGGCTAGTCAAATGTGTAGGCTCATGCAATGACGTAATACATAAAAGTACCCAATTTTGGGGTATTTTAAAGTACCCACTTTTTTAGCTGCTCCCGTACTGATTGTAGAGAAGTACGTCTGAAGTGTAATCACTTACATTTTATTATCTCAAAGAGCTTCTACACAGAAGCTCTTTGATTATCTATATGTTATTTTAGTTTGTTTATAAAAGTAGATCTTAGGTATTTTGCCAATCAATTTTGCGAGAAACGATTGACGGTCATGGAACATTTCATCCAGTATCTGCATAAGAGTTTCTAAAAAGGACATTTAAATAAATAATTGTGACGTAAACATGGTTTTTAAATAGCTTCAAGTTCCTAATATTAAACCACACATTTGAAAAATACTTTTTCAGAATAGACAAGAACAGGTATAATGCACCAGTAAGAGTCTCGCTGAAGAAATGCTTTATCTGTTTATCGAAAAATGGTTGTATAAAAAATAAAATATTATTTGCAAGTATAATAAAAAAACTATTACGGTGTTTGGACGTCAGAAAAATAAAGAGGTTTTTCTGTGTATAAGCTTCTTTGGTACATGCAAATGAATAATACTAGTTTGTTCACATTTCTTTTTATGGTGATATATGTTGCTATTGAAGGTGTATACGAATCGACCAGTTTCCGCTTTTACTACGAGCAGGATTTGATTTGCTTATCAACAAATTAGATATAATTCACATGCCCCAGTTGCCAGTACAATTCATGAAATGCGTTTTGAAACGTGAATTTAAGAAGAATAAAAATTAAACCAACAAAAAGTACTGATAAAAAAAATACGCCATTATAAATTGATTTTCGCTGAAGTGTGCTTCTTGATTTCTCAAAGCAAGGCAAAAAGGAGTGGTAAACTAGTTTTATGAATTTTATCAAAACTATTTAAAAACTATCGCAGATTTTGATTCTCCGTGACGCCTATGGTAATAATTAAGTTATATCCAGCGCCTTGGAATGAGTTATAATTTTTCCCAGCCCGTCTTCTGTTGCTGGCTTGCTGTCTTGCAGGAATCAATCTTATAACACGACATAAGAATACGACTGAGATTTTGGCCATTGAAATCTTAACAGTAACATTTTCAATTATCTATTCGATATTCAAGACAGTGTAAGCTATACTCAAACAATTATCATGTTTTTCTTCCCATACGCTTAATCTAAATTTTCCCAGCTACAACATTTGAGCATCTTGATTGTCCATAGTCGGTAAAGCAAGATGCGCGACAAAAGAATAGAGTTGTAAATACACTGACGTCATCGACGCACGATATACGTGGTAGGATGAATTCAAATACACCGTTCAAGAAATGGCAAACACATGATAGTGTGAAGAAATACGCTCTTTGTTTGCTGTCACGTGTTAGCATCATTTTTGTCTCACCTGCGAAGCTGGAACGAGACATAGGAATCGTTTTGTCTTCATCGTCGTCGGCGTCCACAAATATTTAACCTGGGCTCATAACTTAAGTTATGAATAGTGTACATTCATGTGGCTT
Source organism: Chiridota heheva (assembly GCA_020152595.1). Classification (NCBI taxonomy): domain Eukaryota; kingdom Metazoa; phylum Echinodermata; class Holothuroidea; order Apodida; family Chiridotidae; genus Chiridota; species Chiridota heheva. The sequence goes on from JAIGNY010002882.1 coordinate 241,713, forward strand.
AGCACAGTGGTGGAACATATTGGTACTGTTCGGATAAGCATGATTGGGCGAGGTATGTGCATACTAATTAGCTTATTTGCATAACAATGAAAATAGTTGTATCTATGATGTCTTAGATTTGGGTGTGGTATGCTTACACAAATCATCATATAATCAGAAGCATTCTTTACACTTAATGTGAAGAAATGTGAAATGTGCATATTATTTAGAATATTTGCATAACAATAAACTTTCGTGTGAAATGTTAACCTGAGATCGCATCAGTAAGTTAAAATGGTTTACATTCACGTAATTTGGCACAGGGGTAGAGGACATTGGTACGCCTACTGTTCAGTTGAGTATGACTTTTTTATGCATACTAATTAGCTTATTAGCATTACAATTGAAACATCTCTTTCTATATGTCTTAAATTAAGGAAGGTATGGTAATTTATTTGCAGAAATGATAATATATGCGAAGGACATTATTTACAATTATTAGGGAGTTGCTCTGTGCATACTAATAACGTTATTGGCATAACAATAGACTTTCGTGCAAATTGTTTTACCCTGAGATCACAACTTAAAGTTATTTGGTTATCTTGGTGTACATTCACGTAACGTGGCACAGGTGTAGAGGAATACATTTCTCTGATATTTTGTTTAATTGGGGTGGGTTTGGTGTTGTTACTTACACAAATGATATATGTGAAGCAAGTGATGTGCGCATATTAAGCTGGTTATTTGCATAATAGATTACATGCAGGATGTTAGACCTCTGCTCATTACTAAGCTAAGAATACTCTTCATGTATTTTCACAAATCATACTGGCGCAGGTGATGAAGGCAGTGGATCTTATGAGCATAGGGAGTCATGTGTTCATTTAAATTAGCATATTTGGATAACAATCAAAATACTTGTTTATATATCTCTTAAAGTAGTGAGATGTGGTAAGATTATACTAAGGAAAATTAAATAAAGTGTTGTGTTCATATTAATGTTGTTATTTGTATAACAATATAGTTTTGTGGAGCAGGTTTATCCAGGTCATATATGTATGGTGGGGGTTGTGTTTGCATTATTAATTACCAACTTACAATTGCCAACCATGACCATACAAATCTTAACACTTTTTTTTCTAATCTCTGTTATTTGTAAAAACATACATTGTTACTAATTGTAAGTTGAGAAAATCCAAAATATATGTCAGGCAAAACTTACCAACTTCAAATTTCTAGTTTATAAAATGAGCATTTTTATAATGAAAATCATTAATTTGTGGTTTAATTGTTTCCGTTTAGAAATTGCCATGTTTGCTTTATTATTTCCTTTTGATAAATCAAAGTGTCCGATTGCCTTTTACAGTGTCAATAAGCATAGTTCTTGCACGGTGGGATTAAAAAAAAAACTTAGTTCGGACCCACACTCCACGCAGCTGACAAAACTTCCAGATACATACTCTGTTTGTGCTATACTCCATAGCATTTTATATCATTATCATATCAGATTATTGCAAATAAAAGACAATAATATATTCATAAATGATAAGCTAAAATGAATTGTTTCCTACTAAAACTCATTAACAAAAAGCTAATTTGACGATAATTTGACACATTCTTGATGACATACTTCTACATGTACTATTTTCCAACCCATCAAACTCTTCTGTACTATAAATCGAAAAGGAAAATCCGTGGTGTTAACAGAACTCTAATTTAAAGTATGAGAGTTGGCAATTAAGCAAACCTATGACAATGAGCGTTTCAGCAGTTCATTAAAGATAATGGAACAAAACAGTAAACGACTGAAATTGGGTGAAAAAACATTTACAGGAGACAGGATTCTGTATTTTGTCACATGTTTTGTAAAGAAAATTTGCAATGCTAATTGCTAATTGCTAAATGTTATTCCCTTGTTTATCCAACATTATAATTAAAAAACTGGGGTAGTGGTATTGATTAAGTGTTCTTAAACAAGTAGGTTTTGTATCAGTAAACTAGAAGTTCGTGGCTTTAGAATTGATCGTGCTACATTTTCTCAATCCAAAGAAAGAATATTCACCGCCACAGAAAATAAGGTTTGCATTAACTGTACACTTTTATATCAAGCACTTTGTAATTAAATGAAAAGAAAATACTTATCAATAGTAAAATAGATGTAAAATGTGACTTGATATAAACCTCTAGAGTGGGAGTGCCTTAGCCCAGTGGTTAGGGCGTCGGTCACGTACTTAAAAGAAACTGGGATCGAATCATAGCCAAGACGCTGTAATGTGTCCTTGCAAGACACTTTATTCCACTTGATCCAGTCCACTCAGCTGTAAAATGAGTACCAGCACTACTGGGGAGTTAACCTGCGATGGACTGGTGTCCCGTCTAGGAGAGTCATGTGCTCTCATCTGCTTACGCCAAGGAAACCGGGGTAAGCACCATAGACCATAGTATGGATTTAGCTTTTTTTATCTAGCTACCTGAGGGACTTGATTCGAACCACAAAGATTTTTTTGTACGAAGTGAAAAAATTACCACTAGGAATATTCTGTCCATATATAGTACAAAAGAGGTCTTTATAGTCGGTGCCTTTAAGTGCTCAGAAGCTACACGTCTTGATGTTTCAAGACCCTCAAGTTTCTATTACCAACACTTTACACGATTACATCACAACCACTTCACTAGAAAGAGCTAGGAATGGACAGAAGTTTCTTTGTGTGTTGAAGAGGTGATTTTTTTAAAGTGCCCGGCTCTCTTTTAAAAACAGTGCTGTTTAACTGTAAGATTTCAGAATGGGAAGCTATTACAGACCAATATTATTATGTTATTCAGATCTTTCCTGGATTTATTTACACAAATTCATACATTCTCTTGACAGGGTAGTGAATTTTATAAGATTTAAATGACAAATTACATATTTGGCATATTTTGCAAATGAATATGTACTATGGACACTGATAGATGGATATTACACACTTACCTGACTATACACTCAAGCTGTTAAGAAAGTATTTATTTCGATTTCATAAAAAGATGGGATGAAAACATCAGGCTTTATTAGAAATGATAAATGATTGGACATTCGCATGTTCTTACTGAATCTATAATCTTTGTGATCAGTTGAAGGATCAAGGATGCTTTAACACACGATGGTGGTTGAATCTTAATGACAATAAAAGAGAACAATGCGATAGAGATTAAAATGAAAATGAAATAAGAACTTTAGATTCGAGTCTGGAGCACCTACGTTAGGATTGTAGTGTTACAAGGAATTGTCAAGTAGTTATTAAATGACATTATTGGTGGCACTTTGGTCTTCATGGAATGCGAAAAGACTTACAACGTGATTTTTGTCTAGTACAATGAAATGTATATGGTCCTGCAACTCATAAAAGAAGATTTAATCGTCCTATTACATAGGTTACGTCGTGGATCAAGCTGTCGCGGCAGCCAAATTGATTTTGATTTTAAATTCATTATTATCTTTTAAAATAATTTATATGCACTTGATGCGCGGGTAATCAAAAAGTTACGCTTTAGCCATAGAATGGTTCCCCAAAACACCCCGCATTTTCACTCAACTCTAGGTTAACATACCTAATTTCACGGCTTGTCAGATTCTTGCATTTTAAAAACAACAGTACGCCTTTAACTTCCAATACAAAGCTATCAAATTTCTGTACACGACATAATAATTGCAGCTATCAGGTGTTAGTGAAAACGAGAAACTGATGTTACAACTTCTTAGCCTGGTAATACTTACACCGAATGATAAATCGAAATTTATCAAGCTTAGAAGTAAGGTGACATCTTGAAACTTACTTGCAGCGCAATCAAGTGGCAGTCATGACAACCAGGTTTTGATAAATCTGCAGTGCCTCAGTGCGATGAAATCAGTTCCCGAAATCCAAGCAGGATAAGATCACATCATGAAAATGCCATTACAAGTACTCTATTCTATAATAGTTGCATTTATTTTTTAATGATATAACCAGAGAACTCCGACATAATAAAGTAAGATTTGTCGTACAATTCTGCAAGTAGTCAATATGACTGCAATACAATGATAAATGATGCATGTTTTTCATACCTGCATTTCGTAAATTTATTTGAATTTCGGAGAGATTTCATATGAAAAGAAGTTTAGGCACTTGCAACTGTGAAAGATATGCATAATACCTTCCAGGTGCTCAAAAGAACTTTATTTTACATTCTTAGCATCTATACATGAATTCAAAAAGAAAAGTGTTGTATGGAATTGCAACTGATTGTGCGATATTTCAAAATAACGTACATTGTACATACAGTGTTATTTCTTAGTGTTTTTCCTTTTTGCTTGCCTGTTTACTTGCTTGCAGATACCATGCTTAAATGGAATAAGTTGGTATTGTTACTGTTATTGACAATAGAACCTCTGATAAACCTAGTTTCATATGTATATTTTCCTTTAACTAATTTCATGTATCATTCTGTGAATGAATTTACCTGATATTGACATTGTTGCAAAAAATGGATTAAAGCCCAAAATGTTCACCACAGGGACTAACAGTTTCACTCAAGGGTCTCGGTATTTATACCTTGACTAAAGAATCCACGAAGGATAGTGACAGTCGGAATCTGTGTTATTGGTGGGTCTCACTCCATTATCAAGCAATATTGCACAACTGAGTATCCAGAATGCAATTTTTCTCAAACAGGATAAGCAATGACACAAATTTCCTCCTGCCTGACTGGCTTATATTATTAACCCAAACCCTGACCTAATCCTAAATTAACTCAAATGAGTGCAATTGCTATCCTATTTACTGGGAAATGAGTGCCCGGGATTCTAAATAATAATTATTTCATTGATACAATACATACAATAAGCTTTCATACCATGCCATCATTTTGATTGATTCCTAGTTCTGCTACCAAAGCTTTATGTGGTGAGATATAAGCCGCTAATCAGTCCGGCACCATACCTGTTAATGGGAACATAAATGTTCCTAAAAATAGGAACATTTACTGCATTGAAGCCGCCATTTGTGATATTTCCCCATGATCCTTTGCTATCCTAACGTTAAACCCTTATGCACTGTTACATATTTGAAATTTGAAATACCTCTGGGAAAATATTTTGGCTAAAGAAAACCTAAACTTCATAAAAATGCCTTCAATACTGTCATGGCTAAAACATTTCCACTCCTATTTGATATGTTCATTACACCGTTTTCAAAATATTATAAATAATAGACAAATAGACCTAGGCTTTTTGGCGGGAAACGGTCATTTGAAAATTCAAACTTTTTCAACACAATGATTTTTGATATTTCAGTCAAGTACATACATTACAAAACATTTTATCGCAACATCTGAACAATATGCCTGCATGACTTTAATATTCTCGTGTGCTATAAATGTTCCTATTAATAGGCATGCTTCCAGACTGCTAATGGCATCTAATTATAATCATTAAATCTTATAGATGTCCGCTGCTATATGCATAAATATAAACTGTGAAGGCCTGTAACAAATCAAATCAAATTTGTCCTTGTACAATCCCTAACAAATCAAAACAAAAAAGATTGTTTTTAATGAAATGTGTAGGTTTTACAAAATAGAAATATATAATCAAAATGTATTCTTATATACCAAAATTGTTACATATTTACGGATTCAGAGTATTTGATAACTACACTTGTGTAATCAAAGTATTTTTCGTGCTCTTAGATTATCTTAAATAGCCAAAATCATGCAAGATGAGATCTTATTAGATTCTAAAGAGAAATAATGCACGAGCGGATGTATATTTAACACTTCAAGAAACAAATAGAACAAATTAGCTTTCAGAAGAAGAAAAAAAGAAACATATCGAGAGGTCTAAGGAGACTGCATTCCTTGTGCTATGATGCAAGATAGAATACATACAGTATCAGTAGTAAGGAATTAAAAGAAAGGATCAAATAAGAATCCAGGCAGAATGTTTACTCGTAATAATTCTTTATTGAAACCTCTTTCAACAGCTTTGTTTACCCTGGCATTTAACACCTCCATATAGTAGCAGACATCTACCTCAAATACAAAATTGGACAAGCATTCATAATTTATCAACAAACGAAGCTATCGGCATCTCAGTATGTTCGTTACATCTTTGTCAACTTGTTGCATTCAGTTTTGTTTTCTTTACATTATTGATAGAAAATAAAAACAAAACCTTTCTTGATCAGTTGATAATAAGTGTAAGGGAAATATGAGATAATTAAGAAATCCATAGCCTATGGATTTAAATATTCATAGGCAATAAACTTGTTTTGTATCATAAACTCCATTGAGAATAGACGTTAGACTTACTTTTGTATTTGGAAACTAATCAATCTTTACATATTCTTGATAATTTGCTTTCTGTGGGAGTTCATATTGAGTGAGAGTTCAGTACACGATTTAATTTTTACCATAATACGAAAGCAAAACTAAAACTAATTATTTGACACGAAGCACAACATAATTATGATTATTTTTCATTGAATTATGTTATTACGATTATTATCCATGTTGCTCATATCACCACATACCTACATATGAGCTGCTATTCTCACATTTTGAGGAGAATACTTGGCGGGCAAATGGTCAATTAAAGATTACTTTTTGCTTCCTTAAAAAGAAATGAGGCGAAATTAAATAAACACTTTCATTCTGGTGCTGATTGCCAGATTCAAAGAATGTAAATGAAATTCGAAGGTATAACTTCATGCGAGCGAGGTATTGGACGAGCTTATATGACTACTGTTAGAGGTTAAGAAAGCTATCTACATCTACAGTCAAAATATTAGTGTGATTATAGGAACAAGTTGGTAACTTGATAGCTCAATTGGTAAAGAGCTGGACTTTCATGTTGATGGTCTTTGGTTCAAGCCCAGGCTTGGACAGAGAATTAAAAACTGCCACTGCGTACCTAACAGTAAAATAGGTACCTGGCATTAGCTGGGGAAGGTTATATGCGGCGAGAAAGGTACTGGCCATCCTAACTCATCATGCCGTGGCTCAGGAAGTGTGACAAGTTGCATACACGAATCTCAGCAATGAACATGAGAAATAACTTTACCTTAACAAGGACGAGACCATGAAGCGATTTGGTTCAAATCGGATCAATTTCCACATTTTTATTTTGTAATAATTGATTGATTATACGTTCGGTTTCCAATTCAGTATTAAACGGAAATTGCCTATTTAAAGAATACAATTATCGTTATAACTTATTTCGGGAACATAAATTAAAGACTGAGATTAGGCAGAAAACTTAATTCTAAGGATCTTTTACATCCTTAAAATCGATGATCTGTAATGTCATTGAAATTACCATATTAAGCAGAATAAGCCATAATACACGATACATCCCATCATCTGTTTATTACCATATGTAAAATATTCATATCATGTATATATCACGTATTACTCTTCTTTTTTTATTGTAAACGCCTTGAACCCTAATAGGGATAACGGCACATTATATGCTAATGCTGTGCGAACACATATTAATACAAAAGGTGAATATTTGTTACCTTTAAAACTCTACAAAATACAAAAACGCAATTGGTCCAAAGCAAAGTTTTCCATCCCGTATTCTAGAAAAAAAAGGATAATACTTGACAGTTTCATCTCAATAAAGTTGTGTGATACCCATTCGTGACGTCACTTACGGTTGTAGATCATATCAATCGAACGTACACGATTTCCGATGTTTATCGATTTTTCATACGGTCAACGATTAAAGACTGGTAGTATGCAGAACAAATAATTTTAAGGATCTTCTGGATCTCCTATGTCCTTAAAATCAATGATCTTTAATGTCATTGAGATTGCCATATGAAGCAGAATAAACCATAATGCACCATGCATCCTATTATCTGTTTATTACCCTATGTAAAATATCTAAATCATGAGTATAACCATTTGTCTACTGTAAACGCCTTCTTAGGGAAACGGCACAAACACATCAATACAAAGGTGAATATTTATTGATATATGTTTAAAACTCTACAAAATACAAAAACGCAATTGGTCCAAAGTAAAGTTTTCCATCCCGTATTTCTAGAAAAAAAGATAATAGTGACAGTTTCATCTCAGTAAAGTTGTGTCATACACGTTCGTGACGTCACTTACGGTTGTAGACCATCTATATCGAACGTACACGATTTCCGATGCCTATCAATTTTTCATACGGTCGATGCACTAGCGCCCTATACCAGTATACTGTGACCATTATGTAGGGTGTAAATATGACTATTGCATTGTGTGGAAGCGACCGTGGGAATATGGCTTAGTTTTTCATGTTAGTCTGTAAATCACAATAAATTTGGCCAGATAAAGCCAGTCTGAGACATACCTTTGATTAAAGTCAATTATTTTCTTATCAAATAAGAAGAGCGTTAAACTTTAATTCTTAAGAGAATAAGATAATGAATTACTTTCTTCACAATTTTGTCTCATGTAAAGTTCTCATTTATATAAAATAAAGTAATCCTTTATTGGTTTTCAATTGAAAACAGAAAATGGTATCAATTGTCAGATATTTTCTTAAAGTAAGAATTCCTATTGATATTTAAAATGATCTCATGTAAGGCCTAGTTTATTTTTGACAAAAATACTTTTCGCATTACATCCTTTTCGAAAGGAACTAAAAAACACACATTAAAATGTGTAAAGGTTAGGACCACCAAATTCAGACAATATAAGTGTTTAAAATCTCAATTGCTTTATGCTGCAGATCATTTTGTAAGGCAGTAATTTTCAATCATAAAAAAAGATATTGACCCTAATCTTTTATAAGTTTCCAATTTTAGCATATAGGAAGTATCAGTTCGTGAAGAGACGCCGCTCTACCAGTCTACATCAAGTAGATTGTAATTTTTTGACCATTTTAATCCAATTTTAGCCAAAAATGATTATGTACGTCGACCAATCAACTGTTAGAAACTTTATTTTCTTTGTTAACCAACCAATCACTTTTGGAGGAAAAAAGTTGTAAGAAACAATGCGCGCACGTATTACCGCCCGCCATGTACAACGCACGTATAATTAACGTATAAACGATATATATAAATGATCTATTATGGACGTGGATTTCAGCCATCTGACATTGTTTTCATTAGTTTTCTGGAAATTGCTGGTTCAGTTTTAACATGGTCTTTTAAGTCCACGCTTACAACAAAAAGTTTAAGTCCTGAAAATCAGCCTAAATGAATAATAAATGTTTGCATACACGTTCAATTCAATCCATTTAAAAAAATGATTGCATAACCCAATACATATTAGTATTTTTGGCAATCTAACAGTCTGGTTATATATGTGGGTCATTGTTTGCTCCAACAAACTAACAATCATTTGATGGCTATTTCAAATATTCATAATTGATGGTTTCATATGATTTATGCATACGATTGGCTGTACTGATTCTACCGTTATATTGCTCAAAATAAGTTGCTTGTTATAACATATATATATAGTTATATATATATATATTGTTATAATATATATATATATATATATATATATATATATATATATATATATATATATATATATATATATATATATATATTTATATATATATATATATATATATATATATATATATATATATATATATATATATATATATATATATATATATATATATATATATATATATATATATATATATATATATATATATATATATATATATATATTATGCATGAGAATTTCCAATTCCAAATCATCGCATGGCATTTAAACATAAACAAAGATGTCTCTTTTTTGTAAACAGGTCTCAATGTCGAGTTTCTTTACCCCCTTCCCCCTCCCTTACAAAAAGAATAAAATAGCAATTTGGTAATTCGTCATTTGTTTTGAAATATGATCACAATCGAGTTGGCGTCAAAGTTGATTAAATGAGCATACTTTATTAGAAAAAAAATCCTTATTGGGAGATTAATTTTGTACTGGTTATTGTTATTTCACAGTTTCGTTTGACGTAGTGAATGTGCACGCCGTTGTTTATTTCAACAAACTAACAATCCTTTGATGACAATTTTAAATATTCATTTGCACATTATTGATGCTTTAATGTGGTTTATGCATATCAGACATCGCCGTAGGAAAGATTGGATACTCTAATGGTTTTTCGCGACTTTACCGTCCGAGATTTGATGCTTTAAAGTGGTTTATGTACATTGCCGTAGGAAGCATTGAATACTCTGATGCTTTTTCGCGACTCTACCGTCCAAGCATTGATGCTTTAAAGTGGTTTACGTATGTCAGATATCGCTGTAGGAAAGATTGAGTACACTGATGCTTCTTCGCGACTCTACCGTCCGAGCATTAATGCTTTAATGTGGTATACGTATGTCAGACATCGCCGTAGGAAAGATTGAATACTCTGATGCTTTTTCGCGACTCCACCGTCCGGGTATTGATGATTTAATGTGGTTTATATATATCAGACATCGCCGTAGGGTAGAAAGGATCGAATACTTTGATGCTTTTTCGCGAATCTACTGTCCGAGTATTGATGCTTTAATGTAGTTTATGTATATCAGACATCGACATAGGAAGGATTGAATACTCTGATGCTTTTTTGCGACTCTATTGCAGAAAATAATTTGCTTGTTGTAAGATATTCATTATACTTTAACGTGTGATTTTCATAACTTTCAATTCCAGGTCAGCGCATGGCATTAATAAAGATTTCTATTAGCTATACACAGGTCTCCATGTCGGCCCCCTTTATCTCTAAATCATATTCTGCCATTGGTGACCTTAAATTTGGATTTATACTTTTCCATCATATCCAAAGGAATATACTTGGCAAAAGTTTGGAATGATATCCTACTACATATTAAAGACATAATTAATCTCAAAGCAAATAATTCATATATCTTAAGAAAGTTTTCCTTGTTGTTATTCTGATTTTCTTGTTTTACCTTTTTTTCGCTTCTGATACTTTTTTATATTTGAGTGTTTCATTTTTACATAATTTCGTTTCTTTTCCTTTCAGTATTTTATTAGATATGGGTACTATAATATATTTTCTTGATTTCTGTCCTAGTGGCGTAAAGAGGGGGGGGGTAATGGCATCCAGAGTAAAATTCTACCCCTTAAGTTACGAAAGGGCTATACTATAATCGCATGTGTGTATAGACGGAAGATATTTCCCCAAGCATTCTATCTTGCTTTGCAACATTTCACTTTCCGACTTTAATTCCTCTGTTCTGTCTTGATAAATCCTGGCACTCTTGCTATATTATCTAGCAGTAACTTTTTTCGATGTCGTCATAAATATGTATTTGCACTGTGGTGATAGAAATGTATGTTGTAATCAAATCAATTACTTCAAATGTGTGGTTCATTTACGATAACTTTATCAGCGTGTTTATGATTTCCTTAGGGGATTTAACTGCTTAAGTGTCATCCTACTTATGCAATCGGTTATTTAGCAAAATTTCATACAGGAATCTGCTCATTAATGTCTATTCTTGGCTATTTTTAGGGTACAACAACAATCTAACGGGAGTTCATACACTCAACGCAGACAGATTATTCAGTATTAACATTTGTTTTGAAATGTTATTGTACAATCAAGTTGGCGTCAAAGTTGATTAAATGAACACAATTTATTTGAAAAAATCCATATCTGGGTTTAAATCTTGCGCTGGGAGTTGCAATTTTTTGCGATAGTTTTCTTGAAGAAAAAAATAAAGGTATCAACTATGGTGTAAATTAATTTGCAATGTAACTATTCTGTCTATGCAGTTTCAGTAATCTTATGTCTTTCCAATAAACGTTTTATGCAAATTGAATATACGGTCGAGTTATATAAAGACAGATTGTTTGATCATCGATCCTTTCAAATTGATCTAATAATTAAAAATGTCTTGACAATGAATAAACACAGTGATACGAATACCTGATACTCATTCTGACGTTCCATATCCAAATGTTGGAATGCTGTGGAAGTTATGCTATTGATTAAAAAAGTATAAAAGGTGTTTACGGACAACTTAGTTATACCAAAGAGCTTCCACACAGTGTGTGGAAGCTCTTTGGTTGTACTTTCAAGAGCCCTGCAGTAAACGTTAATTCAAAGGATTAGTTCAGAGGTCTAGTAGGGTTCAAAAGAAACAAAATATTGAGAGAAAAATATTCAAAAATCTTATTCCGCTAAGGATTTATTCAAGTGAAAATCTTGGTATATTTTGTGTGGAAACGACTGAAATCTTACTATTAGTGACGTCACATCTTCCAATTTCTTAGTCATGATGTATTCTGTAATGGGGTTTTCTACGGTTTTGTGGCTAAAATACCATGGGATAGTAGTATGACAGATTATAGTGAGGGTAATTATAATTTACTACTTTAAGAACTTCGAGGAAAAATAATTCAAATAATAAAAAAGTTAATTGAATTTTCTTTAAAATGCATTAACAATTGTTAAAAATGTAAGGTTGGGGTCGCCAAGCTTCTATAGTAAACTTACTACACCAGTCATTTCTACACAGATCAGACAGAGCTTTGAATTTACATATCTCCTTAACGGAAGAAGATATTGAGGTTTGTTTTGTTATTTTTGTTCCCTTTTAAGTCCTCTTTTATATATGATAAAATTGCTTGACCATTGAACTAATCCTTTAAGGTTCAAAGGGAAACGAACCAGTCTCATTTCAAACAAGATTTGTCAGCTTGTAATTCTCATTTCAACGTAATCGTGTCGACGAGTTAAACCTCTGACAGCAATTCATCCATCACCGGTTAAGGATACGAGTTGACGCTTAACTGCTTTATCATTTAATGGTGTATATGACATGTATGATGAAGTTCGTTTTGATAGTGTCATGATTTTTAAGTAAATATTCTTTTAAGGTTTCTGTTTATTACTGACCTTTCATCAACATCTTTTTATTATTTACCTTTCATGTATGAGATATGAATTTTGTGAGCATGTACAACCTCTCTATCTATTTTGTTTAAAGTAAATAGATTTTGATGGCTGGATGGATTGACCTCAGCTTCATTTTATCGTCGTAGATAAGTAACAGAGATGACTATTGACATGTTTCAAACCTTTTCAGCATGGGGTCAAGGGGCCCACCTTAGGGCCCATTGTGGGTCCTGCGCCCCAGAAAACCTCGCATTTCCAAGTTTTAGATGCCCTCAAAAGACTAAATGTGTGCAATACACGGCTCTTTGAACTAAATTAGGATGATTACAAACGATCTATTAAACCATCATATAATTTTACAATGATACAGACTACCTCCCCCCCCCTTATCCACCCATTACGAAAGGGCGGGTAAATATGTATTCGCACTGTGGTGATACAAATGTATGTTGTAATCAAATCAATTACTTCAAATGTGTGGTTCATTTACGATAACTAAATCAGCGTGTTTATGATTTCCTTAGGGAACTTAACTGCTTAAGTGTCATCCTACTTATGCAATCCGTTATTTAGCAAAATTTCATAAAGGAATCTGCACACTAATGTCTATTCTTGGCTATTTTTAGGTACAACAACAATTTAACGGGAGTTCATACACCCAACGCAGACAGATTATTCAGTATTAACATTTGTTTTGAAATATAATTGTACATTCAAGTTGGCGTCAAAGTTGATTAAATGAACACAATTTATTTGAAAAAAATCCATATCTGGGTATAAATGTTGCGCTGGGAGTTGCAATTTTTGCGATAGTTTTGTTGAAGAAAAAGTAAAGGTATCAAGTATGGTGTAAATTAATTTGCAATGTAACTATTCTGTCTATGCAGTTCCAATAATCTTATGTCTTTCCAATAAGCGTTTTATGCAAATTGAATATACGGTCGAGTTATATAAAGACAGATTGTTTGATCATCGATCCTTTCAAATTGATCTAATAATTAAAAATGTCTTGACAATGAATAAACACAGTGATACGAATACCTGATACTGATTCTGACGTTCCATATCCAAATGTTGGAATGCTGTGGAAGTTATGCTATTGATTAAAAAAGTATAAAAGGTGTTTACGGACAACTTAGTTATATTAAAGAGCTTCCACACATTGTGTGGAAGCTCTTTGGTTGTACTTTCAAGAGCCCTGCATTAAACGTTAATTTAAAGGATTAGTTCAGAGGTCTAGTAGGGTTCAAAAGAAACAAAATATTGAGAGAAAAAAACAGTCAAAAATCTTATTCCGCTAAGGAGGTATTCAAGTACAAATCTTGGTATCTTTTTGTGGAAATGACTGAAATCATACTATTAGTGACGCCACATCTTCTGATTCCCCAGTCATGATGTATTCTGCAATAGGTTTTTCTACGGTTTTGTGGCTTAAATACCATTGGATAGTAGTAAAACAGATTATATAGTGAGGGTAATCATAATTTACTATTTGAAGAAGTTCGAGGAAAAATAATTCAAATAATAATAATGATAAAGTATTTATACAGCGCCATTACTAAAAAGATATTCTATCGCGCTTTCCAATCAAGATAAAAAATAATAAAACACACTGAGAAAGTGCCAAAAGAACCAAAGAAGAATAAATTTAAAAAAAATAATCAAAAGCCAGCTTGAAAAGGTGAGTTTTTAGGTCACGTTTGAATGAGATAAATGATGAATTAGACTTTACTGAATCAGGCAGGTCATTCCATAGTTTGGGACCAATGGAACAAAATGCACGAGAACCGAACGAAGTATGAGTACGGGGTAGAGAAAGAGGAGGATTACATGAGCTGCGTGTATTATATGTGGATTTACGGAACTGAATTAGCTGTTTGAGGTAGGCTGGTGCCTAATTATGAATACATTTAAAAACAAGACACAGAACTTTAAATTGGATACGTTTAACAATAGGAAGCCAATGCAGTTCTTTAAGGCAGCTTGAAGCACTATCGAATTTGCGTTTTTGCAAAACAACTTTAGCTGCCTGGTTTTGAATTGATTGCATTGGTAATAAACTAGAAGTGGGCAGCCCAGCAAACACAGCATTACAATAGTCGAGGTGTGAGATGACTAAGCTCTGAACCAGTAGCCTACAACTTTCAGTGGTCAAGTGTTTCCTGATTCGACGAATCATATTTAAGTTGCGACTGGCTACAAGGCACTTTTCCTTGATATGTAGTTGCATATTTAAGTTGGTATCAAGTGAAACACCTAGTAATTTAATGCAGCTGGATGGTTTTATAGAAACAGTACCGACTTGAATCGAGTCTGTCGCAATTCTACGCCTGTAATAAAGTAAACTAAAGAAAATGGCCTCAGTTTTTTTGTCATTCATTTTGAGCTTATTCAGCTGCATCCAGTGTTTTAGTTTGGATAAGACTTGTTGCATACCATTAACAGAATCTAATTCTTGAGCAACATTACCAGAATCAAAGCTAGAATAAAAAGAGTGATCATCAGCATAACCAATGATATTCACGTGATCATTAGCATCTGAAATAACATCTGCAAGAGTACTTGCATAGCAAGTAAATGCAACCGGACCTACAACTGAGCCCTGGGGAACAGAAAAGGGTAGATCATGTGATTTGGATTGACAGCCATTGACACAAACAACACACTTCCTAGAAGAAAGGTAGGAAGTAAACCATTCCAGGCCGGTGTTAGAGATGCCAAATTTATTCTTCAAGACATTCAGAAGAATTCCATGATGCATCGTGTCAAAGGCTGCCGAAAGATCTACTGCCAGCAGCAAATAGTACAAAAGTTAAATGAATTTTCCTTAAAATGCATTAACAATTCTTAAAAATGTAAGGATGGGGCGCCAAGCTTCTATAGTAGACTTACTACACCAGTCATTTCTACACAGATCAGACAGAGCTTTAAATTTACATATATCCTTAACGGAAGAAGATATTGAGGTTTGTTTTGTTATTTTTGTTCCCTTTTAAGTCCTCTTTTATATATGATAAAATTGCTTGACCATTGAACTAATCCTTTAAGGTTCAAAGGGAAATGAACCAGTCTCATTTCAAACAAGATTTGTCAGCTTGTAATTCTCATTTCAACGTAATCGTGTCGACGAGTTAAACCTCTGACAGCAATTCATCCATCACCGGTTAAGGATACGAGTTGACGCTTAACTGCTTTATCATTTAATGGTGTATATGACATGTATGATGAAGTTCGTTTTGATAGTGTCATGATTTTTAAGTAAATATTCTTTTAAGGTTTCTGTTTATTACTGACCTTTCATCAACATCTTTTTATTATTTACCTTTCATGTATGAGATATGAATTTTGTTAGCATGTACAACCTCTCTATCTATTTTGTTTAAAGTAAATAGATTTTGATGGCTGGATGGATTGACCTCAGCTTCATTTTATCGTCGTAGATAAGTAACAGAGATGACTATTGACATGTTTCAAACCTTTTCAGCATGGGGTCAAGGGGCCCACCTTAGGGCCCATTGTGGGGTCCTGCGCCCCAGGAAACCTCGCATTTCCAAGTTTTAGATGCCCTCAAAAGACTAAATGTGTGCAATACACGGCTCTTTGAACTAAATTAGGATGATTACAAACGATCTATTAAACCATCATATAATTTTACAATGATACAGACTACCTCCCCCTCCACTTATCCACCCATTACGAAAGGGCGGGTAAATATGTATTCGCACTGTGGTGATAAAAATGTATGTTGTAATCAAATCAATTACTTCAAATGTGTGGTTCATTTACGATAACTAAATCAGCGTGTTTATGATTTCCTTAGGGAACTTAACTGCTTAAGTGTCATCCTACTTATGCAATCCGTTATTTAGCAAAATTTCATAAAGGAATCTGCACACTAATGTCTATTCTTGGCTATTTTTAGGGTACAACAACAATTTAACGGGAGTTCATACACCCAACGCAGACAGATTATTCAGTATTAACATTTGTTTTGAAATATAATTGTACATTCAAGTTGGCGTCAAAGTTGATTAAATGAACACAATTTATTTGAAAAAAAATCCATATCTGGGTATAAATGTTGCGCTGGGAGTTGCAATTTTTTGCGATAGTTTTGTTGAAGAAAAAAAGTAAAGGTATCAAGTATGGTGTAAATTAATTTGCAATGTAACTATTCTGTCTATGCAGTTCCAATAATCTTATGTCTTTCCAATAAACGTTTTATGCAAATTGAATATACGGTCGAGTTATATAAAGACAGATTGTTTGATCATCGATCCTTCCAAATTGATCTCTTGATTGAAAATGTATTGACAATGAATAAACACAGTGATAAGAATACCTGATACTCATTCTGACGTTCCATATCCAAATGTTGGAATGCTGTGGAAGTTATGCTATTGATTAAAAAAGTATAAAAGGTGTTTACGGACAACTTAGTTATACCAAAGAGCTTCCACACAGTGTGTGGAAGCTCTTTGGTTGTACTTTCAAGAGCCCTGCATTAAACGTTAATTTAAAGGATTAGTTCAGAGGTCTAGTAGGGTTCAAAAGAAACAAAATATTGAGAGAAAAAAACAGTCAAAAATCTTATTCCGCTAAGGAGGTATTCAAGTACAAATCTTGGTATCTTTTGTGTGGAAATGACTGAAATCTTACTATTAGTGACGTCACATCTTCCAATTTCTTAGTCATGATGTATTCTGTAATGGGGTTTTCTACGGTTTTGTGGCTAAAATACCATGGGATAGTAGTATGACAGATTATAGTGAGGGTAATTATAATTTACTACTTTAAGAACTTCGAGGAAAAATAATTCAAATAATAAAAAAGTTAATTGAATTTTCTTTAAAATGCATTAACAATTGTTAAAAATGTAAGGTTAGGGTCTTAAGCTTCTATAGTAAACTTACTACACCAGTCATTTCTACACAGATCAGACAGAGCTTTGAATTTACATATCTCCTTAACGGAAGAAGATATTGAGGTTTGTTTTGTTATTTTTGTTCCCTTTTAAGTCCTCTTTTATATATGATAAACTTGCTTGACCATTGAACTAATCCTTTAAGGTTCAAAGGGAAACGAACCAGTCTCATTTCAAACAAGATTTGTCAGCTTGTAATTCTCATTTCAACGTAATCGTGTCGACGAGTTAAACCTCTGACAGCAATTCATCCATCACCGGTTAAGGATACGAGTTGACGGACGCTTAACTGCTTAATGGTGTATATGACATGTATGATGAAGTTCGTTTTGATAGTGTCATGATTCTTAAGTAAATATTCTTTTAAGGTTTCTGTTTATTACTGACCTTTCATCAACATCTTTTTATTATTTACCTTTCATGTATGAGATATGAATTTTGTGAGCATGTACAACCTCTCTATCTATTTTGTTTAAAGTAAATAGATTTTGATGGCTGGATGGATTGACCTCAGCTTCATTTTATCGTCGTAGATAAGTAACAGAGATGACTATTGACATGTTTCAAACCTTTTCAGCATGGGGTCAAGGGCCCACCTTAGGGCCCATTGTGGGTCCTGCGCCCCAGGAAACCTCGCATTTCCAAGTTTTAGATGCCCTCAAAAGACTAAATGTGTGCAATACACGGCTCTTTGAACTAAATTAGGATGATTACAAACGATCTATTAAACCATCATATAATTTTACAATGATACAGACTACCTCCCCCTCCACTTATCCACCCATTACGAAAGGGCGGGTAAATATGTATTCGCACTGTGGTGATAAAAATGTATGTTGTAATCAAATCAATTACTTCAAATGTGTGGTTCATTTACGATAACTAAATCAGCGTGTTTATGATTTCCTTAGGGAACTTAACTGCTTAAGTGTCATCCTACTTATGCAATCCGTTATTTAGCAAAATTTCATAAAGGAATCTGCACACTAATGTCTATTCTTGGCTATTTTTAGGGTACAACAACAATTTAACGGGAGTTCATACACCCAACGCAGACAGATTATTCAGTATTAACATTTGTTTTGAAATATAATTGTACATTCAAGTTGGCGTCAAAGTTGATTAAATGAACACAATTTATTTGAAAAAAAATCCATATCTGGGTATAAATGTTGCGCTGGGAGTTGCAATTTTTTGCGATAGTTTTGTTGAAGAAAAAAAGTAAAGGTATCAAGTATGGTGTAAATTAATTTGCAATGTAACTATTCTGTCTATGCAGTTCCAATAATCTTATGTCTTTCCAATAAACGTTTTATGCAAATTGAATATACGGTCGAGTTATATAAAGACAGATTGTTTGATCATCGATCCTTCCAAATTGATCTCTTGATTGAAAATGTATTGACAATGAATAAACACAGTGATAAGAATACCTGATACTCATTCTGACGTTCCATATCCAAATGTTGGAATGCTGTGGAAGTTATGCTATTGATTAAAAAAGTATAAAAGGTGTTTACGGACAACTTAGTTATACCAAAGAGCTTCCACACATTGTGTGGAAGCTCTTTGGTTGTACTTTCAAGAGCCCTGCATTAAACGTTAATTTAAAGGATTAGTTCAGAGGTCTAGTAGGGTTCAAAAGAAACAAAATATTGAGAGAAAAAAACAGTCAAAAATCTTATTCCGCTAAGGAGGTATTCAAGTACAAATCTTGGTATCTTTTGTGTGGAAATGACTGAAATCATACTATTAGTGACGCCACATCTTCTGATTCCCCAGTCATGATGTATTCTGCAATAGGTTTTTCTACGGTTTTGTGGCTTAAATACCATTGGATAGTAGTAAAACAGATTATATAGTGAGGGTAATCATAGTTTACTATTTGAAGAAGTTCGAGGAAAAATAATTCAAATAATAATAATGATAAAGTATTTATACAGCGCCATTACTAAAAAGATATTCTATCGCGCTTTCCAATCAAGATAAAAAATAATAAAACACACTGAGAAAGTGCCAAAAGAACCAAAGAAGAATAAATCTAAAAAAAATAATCAAAAGCCAGCTTGAAAAGGTGAGTTTTTAGGTCACGTTTGAATGAGATAAATGATGAATTAGACTTTACTGAATCAGGCAGGTCATTCCATAGTTTGGGACCAATGGAACAAAATGCACGAGAACCGAACGAAGTATGAGTACGGGGTAGAGAAAGAGGAGGATTACATGAGCTGCGTGTATTATATGTGGATTTACGGAACTGAATTAGCTGTTTGAGGTAGGCTGGTGCCCAATTATGAATACATTTAAAAACAAGACACAGAACTTTAAATTGGATACGTTTAACAATAGGAAGCCAATGCAGTTCTTTAAGGCAGCTTGAAGCACTATCGAATTTGCGTTTTTGCAAAACAACTTTAGCTGCCTGGTTTTGAATTGATTGCATTGGTAATAAACTAGAAGTGGGCAGCCCAGCAAACACAGCATTACAATAGTCGAGGTGTGAGATGACTAAGCTCTGAACCAGTAGCCTACAACTTTCAGTGGTCAAGTGTTTCCTGATTCGACGAATCATATTTAAGTTGCGACTGGCTACAAGGCACTTTTCCTTGATATGTAGTTGCATATTTAAGTTGGTATCAAGTGAAACACCTAGTAATTTAATGCAGCTGGATGGTTTTATAGAAACAGTACCGACTTGAATCGAGTCTGTCGCAATTCTACGCCTGTAATAAAGTAAACTAAAGAAAATGGCCTCAGTTTTTTTGTCATTCATTTTGAGCTTATTCAGCTGCATCCAGTGTTTTAGTTTGGATAAGACTTGTTGCATACCATTAACAGAATCTAATTCTTGAGCAACATTACCAGAATCAAAGCTAGAATAAAAAGAGTGATCATCAGCATAACCAATGATATTCACGTGATCATTAGCATCTGAAATAACATCTGCAAGAGTACTTGCATAGCAAGTAAATGCAACCGGACCTACAACTGAGCCCTGGGGAACAGAAAAGGGTAGATCATGTGATTTGGATTGACAGCCATTGACACAAACAACACACTTCCTAGAAGAAAGGTAGGAAGTAAACCATTCCAGGCCGGTGTTAGAGATGCCAAATTTATTCTTCAAGACATTCAGAAGAATTCCATGATGCATCGTGTCAAAGGCTGCCGAAAGATCTACTGCCAGCAGCAAATAGTACAAAAGTTAAATGAATTTTCCTTAAAATGCATTAACAATTCTTAAAAATGTAAGGATGGGGGCCAAGCTTCTATAGTAGACTTACTACACCAGTCATTTCTACACAGATCAGACAGAGCTTTAAATTTACATATATCCTTAACGGAAGAAGATATTGAGGTTTGTTTTGTTATTTTTGTTCCCTTTTAAGTCCTCTTTTATATATGATAAACTTGCTTGACCATTGAACTAATCCTTTAAGGTTCAAAGGGAAATGAACCAGTCTCATTTCAAACAAGATTTGTCAGCTTGTAATTCTCATTTCAACGTAATCGTGTCGACGAGTTAAACCTTTGACAGCAATTCATCCATCACCGGTTAAGGATACGAGTTGACGCTTAACCGCTTAATGGTGTATATGACATGTATGATGAAGTTCGTTTTGATAGTGTCATGATTCTTAAGTAAATATTCTTTTAAGGTTTCTGTTTATTACTGACCTTTCATCAACATCTTTTTATTATTTACCTTTCATGTATGAGATATGAATTTTGTGAGCATGTACAACCTCTCTATCTATTTTGTTTAAAGTAAATAGATTTTGATGGCTGGATGGATTGACTCCAGCTTCATTTTATCGTCATAGATAAGTAACACATGTGACTATTGACATGTTTCCAAACCTTTTCAGCATGGGGTCAAAGGGCCCACCTTAGGGCCCATTGTGGGTCCTGCGCCCCAGAAAACCTCATATTTCCAAGTTTAAGATGCCCCCAAAAGACTGAATATGTGCAATACACGGCTCTTTGAACTAAATTAGGATGATTACAAACAATTTAATATACCATCATATAATTTTACAATGATACAAACTACCCCTCCCCCCACTCATTACGAAAGGTCATAATATGGGTTCGATATTGGGGCGCAAACCTTTTCGGCATGGGTCAAGGGGCCCGCCTTAGGCACTTAGGGCCCATTATGAGGTTCAGGGGCAGAGCCCCGATTGGGGTCCTGCGCCCGAAAAACCTCACATTTTCCAAGTTTTAGAATTGATAATTTTGCAATTATACACACTACCGCCCACCCTTTTCCCCAAACACCCCACCCTACCCCCCCTCCCACCATTAAAAAGGTCAAAAATAACTATTTTGGACAAAAATATTTGTTTAACATATATGTAATTAAGTGGAATATTTGATGTGATAAATGTCCTATTGATTTTATTCAGTGACGACAATAACAAAGTTCCATTACAAAAGCCAACTTTTTTCGAGCATGTATTAAAGGAGTAGAGACACATATCAAGATCAAAAATGAAGAAAATACATACAGACATAAAGGCAACAAATTTGAAGTAGGAATTAAATGTTAGAGCCTGAAATTCAACTTGAAAAGACGTAACATGCCCGGGGAGGGGGTGGGGGCACTTTCACATTGAAGTGGTAGGTATGTGCCGCCCAGGATTTGAAAAGTGGACTTGCAGTATGAGAGATTATTTGGAAACTGCAGTATGACAGTATAAGATTTTGATACCTGCAGTACAAAAATATGTGATTTTTCTTACCTGCAGTACAAAATTATATGATTATTGAAATCTGCAGTATATGAAAATATTGGATTTTGATGCCTGCACTTCAAAAATTCTGAAAAAGAAAGAAAAAACGCAACTGCTAGGGCGGCACATGCTTATATACCTCACATATCTGGCCCCCGGGCAGATTTGTTTAAGAACTGTTGTAAGTTTCATTTTGCCAGTTCACGTCGTCCATAATCCTTTTAGCGTACTCAAGTTCTGTGGTAAGAAATTTGTAATCTTTATACTGTTCTATGTAATATCGTGAAAAAGGATACCGTTAAAACCTAGTGTAATTCAGTAGTGAAGATGCAACTAATCTACTATTTTGTTTGATGAGAGCATAGAGATGTGTGAGGTGATCTTCATTTTAATTTATTTCTGAAAACGTTTTTGATTACATATAAGGGCAATGAATATTAGAACAAATGGGGGTAATGTTTTAGTTTTATTAAAACAAAAACAATATTATTGCATAATCATGAATTGTGCATGAAACACAACTAAGAGGCCCACTTCTTATTCATTATTTTATGTCTATATAATGCGTTTAGAAATAATAACGCATGCTAATTAAATTAAAGTCAACAAACAAAATGATTTGGTTTCATTTCATCTATGACCTTTACAAAAGAAACAAGCAGATCTTTAATTGGATTAAACTTGTTCTCATTAACCATGTTAACATGAATGTATTAAGCACTTTTTTTTCAATATAAAGACATGACTGTAATTTTACTTGCTGTTGTTTAAATTGTTAATGTATTGCTCCACCATCCTGTTTGAAAACATCTAAAGTAGAATGAACTTCCAAAGCGTTCACCGACGTTCATTCCGAGCGCAGTTTTGAATCATCAAGATTAATACTTCAACCGAGCTGTGGAAGACAACAAGCCCCCGTAAATTGAATAACATCCAATCGAGACAAAGGCACGTTTCAAATCAAGACATTTATATTTTTCGATTAGTATACTGTGAATACATTATCAGCTACGGAATCATTTCTAATTGGGAATGACTTTTCAACACTTCCTTGAATTTTAAAGAAAACTTTCATCTCACTCCGTCGAATTATAAGGAAGCAGAATTTCTAACGTAAGTCCTACTTATTGTATATTTTGCAGAATTAATGACAACAGACTATTTCAGTGAAGTTGTTATTGTAATTAATATTTGATTTTTGATGATTGTTAGCTTTCCGCGTAAAGAGATATTTCTAAAAACGATTTGTTAATCAATTTTACGCTAATTAATCACTGCTTAGATCAACTTCTGATTTGTTGATGTTCTAGTCTTACCGTAATTTAGAGATTTTGCTGATAATGCACCGAAGATGGTGTTATTTGTGCGCAAAACAGAATTTGCAAATTGTTTTTCTTCTTTATAACGTACTTGCCTGAAATTTATAGGAGGTATCTCAATCGGTTACCTGAACTGAGTGGCTATTCTTCAGTGCTATGTTCTCATGCCCCATTGTACAAAGTGTGTGTTGTAGATGTGAATATATATAATTGAAGGTTTTTACTACGATGCATACATGGACTTCGCTAGGATTTTCTGATGGGGGAGGGGGAGACTGTAGAGGCATCAGTTTCCAAATGGTGGGTACGTGAAGGTGCCTAAAGAAAGACGGTGAATTTCCAACTGACATATTTATTCTTCCAACTGACATCCAGTTTTTTTGAGGAGGAGGGGGAAGGGGGGGGGTGAGCATATTCTAATTCCAAACATTTCAAGGCACAAAGTGTTCATACATCGAAATTTGAATTTAAAAGTAATTAAACAGACAACTTCTGTATCTGTCAATTATCTGTACTTTTTCATTTTTAAGAAGGCGACAATCTTAACTCGTTTCCCAACAGCCCAAGTTGTCGATACTCTTCTTTTGTGTCAGTTGTGTTCAGTTGCCGTATTGCATATATATGTAAGCATACATAAATTACGCGGAAACTATTTTGTGAAAATTCGTTAAATATTTCCGGTAAATCAGTTTTGAGCAACAAAAGAGTCTTTCTGTAACACATAGTAACACAGTAATTTTTGTATTTGCATATTACTTTACTTTTTGTATACAAGCACTGATGACTAAAAGCGCTGACACAAATAGGGAATACCGCGTGTTACAAAAAGATTAATAGCAAGCATTTTTTTGAAGTTCCTGCATTTTCCGAATGACAATCTACGCAAATAAATGGCAGCATAAGCGGTTTTTGGTGGAACGGGCCTAAGATCAGTTCGGTTCGTACCGCCAATCTGGGGACTCGTTAAGTCCCCGATTGGGAGACTCAAGCATGCGCACTGAGCTTACAGTGATATATGGAAACCGCCATTTTATTGCGAAGTTTCAGTCTCTTAATAGTCGTTTCATTGAAGGTTTGTAACAAAGTTTGCTTTGTTCATCTTCAATTTTGCGAAAGTAAAACACCTTCGTTACTATCACGCAGTTATTGATAAATAATTTTCACAAATCCCCAAGTTATTTCTCATAATTTCATAAGCCTTGTTAAAGCTCGACTGCCTGACGGTAACACATAATAAGAATTCATCAATTTTCTTCAATTTTTTTGAAAACCGCACGGTGAATTTTAAAAGCGCACGGTAAAAAGATAATTCATATGACATTTTTTCAAATCGTGAAGAAAAACTTCAACCCTTCACAGTTGTTGAGTTCCCCGCGCTCGAAATGTGTCTGATTCTTATGTTATTTTTATACAAACTTTGAATTTGGATAGATGCATTGTGAGATACTTCTGCAAAGGATGCCCCGATCAGGAAAACAAAACTGTTCTCCCGATCGGGGGTACGAGCTGAAGTGAAGATGCGTAGTTATCTAGATTATTTTGTAACCGGTTAGGCTCTAATGAGGCTATCCTCAAACTTTGAGCTGACTTCATGTGGGCGACACCTTCTTTGTAGTAGTCCCAATTGAATATCGGTTGACGAGTTGACAGCTTTAAAGCTTTTTGGACCTTAATTAGTCAGCCCTTATGTGGTCACAAAGTAACCCATCCTATAGGGGCGTTTTAAACTCAGTAATATTTTTAAGAACATAGAATTGAATGTGTAGCTTAATGTTATTATAATACGAAAATATAAAACTAACTCCCGACTAAACCTGAAAGTTGGTGGGACATTCATAAACCCTTTGTTTATTTGCAACTTTAATTTGTAATACCTTGTATATAACTATGCAACATTAAACTTGACATATATTGACATAAACAGCTGTTGATAATTTATAATTGTATAGAAACCGAGCCTATGACAGTATGAGTGTAGACTATACATCATATTACAACTTTGGATGTTGTCTGCATTTTACAAGAGATTTCGCTGTAATTTGATAAGTTGCACGAAACTA
Source organism: Chiridota heheva (assembly GCA_020152595.1). Taxonomy (NCBI): domain Eukaryota; kingdom Metazoa; phylum Echinodermata; class Holothuroidea; order Apodida; family Chiridotidae; genus Chiridota; species Chiridota heheva. The sequence continues at coordinate 267,620 of JAIGNY010002882.1, forward strand.
GTTCGGGGTAAGTAAACTCACTAAAACGATCATTGAAACCACATTTATCCATGGACAGAATATTATATCTGAACGCATTCAATTAGCATTTCTTATGTTTTAAATTAAGCATTTGAAAAAGTGATTTCCAAATCGGTGAACTATTTTTTGATTCCCTATTTGGTAATCTTAATCGTGAAGACGTGCAAGTTCCAAGAATGGGGTTGGAAGCTTTTTCTAAACGTTGATTAACCCACTCGTTGGTTGATTTGTACATCACTGATACATTTATGCACATCAATCAGTCAATGCAATATAATTCCTGATATGAACCTTTTGGTGAAGAAAGCATTAAAAACTCTTATTTCATTAAGAAGATATTTAAGTTTAAAGTTTGGTATCATTTGTGTAATAATGACTAATATCAGACTAGTTTCGACGTCACAGCCTCAGATTCCTGAAATGCATAATTTATCCTGCTATTTTATGGCTTAAAAACTAGTAAAACAGAATGGAGTAACCAGAAGAAAGTTAGAGGAAAAAACAATTAAAATAGTTAAAAAGGTAAATGAATTTCTTTAAAATTTAGGGGGTGTATAGCTTATTTTGTGTGAGTATATATGTGTGTGTGTAGGAGGTGGAGGGAAGAGGGGGGACTTAATCTCTTAAAAACATATCTTATTAAGCCATTTTCCTCCATAACTTGGTCCAAGATTGAAGATTTGGGGTCCAAAATCGAAAGTGTTTGGTTCATAATTGAAGATTTCTGGCGCAAACTTCCGATAAAACAAATTTTCAAATTAGATAATTGATTTTTGATGTTTTCACCACTTATACTTGACAAAGTGGAACACTGTCTCTTACCGTTTAATCGTGTTACTTGTGACATGAAAAGTTATTGCACTACTACATTCAGTCAGTTATATCATAGTACGCTTTAGTAAGGTTTACTTGAGAAAAATGGAATTCTTAATTTCTACGTTTTAAAGTTCCAAATGTAAATCTTGATATTTCATTTGGTAAATGCAATTCATTTAGTTTTTAGATGTAGAATACATATTCACAAATAGTTTAAATAATCCCGAATGCTTATTTTGACCTGTTTGCAAAAACAATGTTCAACCTGATATTTTCGTTAAGGAGGGAATCTCGTATGAAGAAAATTGCTTAAGCAATCACCAATAAATCCAATACATAGTAGTAACGTCACTTCCGCGGCGGAAGTTGATTGGCTTGTCGGTGATTGAGAAAATATTTCGACCAATCAAAAAATTGGATTATAGTGTATTGTGTCTCCACGTTAACACGATATCTGGCCTTTATGTACGGTGAAGTTTAACATTTGTTAAGCTATCCATCGTTTTGACACCTAGAGATCTGGCAAGAAACAAAAATTCACAGCTGTGTGTTTGCTTCTTTACAACCACGACACTGCATATTCACAACACGTTGAAATAATCCCAAATACTGCGAGCCGACCTGTTTATCAAAACAATGTTCAACCTGATATTTCGGTCAAGTACGGCGAATTCTAAACATTTTTTAAACTATCCATCGTTTTGACACCTAGAGATCTGGCAAGAAACACAAATTCATAGCTGTGTGTTTGCTTCTGTATACCATGACACTACCTAAATAATCCCAAATGCTGCGAGCCGACCTGTTTATCAAAACAATGTTCAACCTAATATTTCGGTCAAGTACGGCGAATTTAAAACATTTTTTAGGCTATCCATCGTTTTGACACCTAGGGATCTGGCAAGAAACAAAAATTCATAGCTGTGTGTTTGCTTGTGTAAAACCATGACGCTACATATTTACAACACGTTTAGATAATCCCAAATGCTGCGAGCCGACCTGTTTACGAAAACAATGTTCAACCTGATATTTCGGTCAAGTACGGCGAAATTTAAACATTTTTTTAGCTATCCATCGGTTTGACACCTAGAGATCTGGCAAGAAACAAAAATTCATAGCTGTGTGTTTGCTTCTGTATACCATGACACTACATGAATAATCCCAAATGCTATACTGACCTGTTTACGAAACCAATGTCCCACTTGATATTTCCTGGTAAGAAGCCAAATTACATAGCTGCGTGTTTGCTTCTGTAAAACCTCGACACTACATATTCACAACACGTTTAAATAATCCCAAAATATTTTTAAATGAAAAATATCTTTCAAAAATAGAGCTTAATTACTTGCCATATGCTTTTTTGTACATGGTATAACTATTTATCTAAATATGACTCACTTTGTTTGATATTTTACGAACCTGCTTTCTTCTTCAAATTTCAAAAATTAAGCGTAAGTACGTTTTTTGCAAAAGATTGACTAGTTTGAGTCAAATGTCAGAGAGTCATGGCAAATGAAATGAAAAAAGGAATTGAAGAAAATACATATAACATCTATCAAAAAACAAATTATAACTCATTTAGAATCTTTACAGCTTTATATCTTTTGAGACATCTGGCGGTTTTAGAGCGTCAAAGTGAAAAACCTATTCCCTTAAGGATTTATGTGATATATTATTAATATTTAAAAATGAATATATTCCCAACTGGTTTCGAGCGATTGAATTTTGCTGAAAACTATTTCACGAACATTTTGATCAAAGTTACGTTTGAAGAAGCTTTCATACATGCACTACACTCCGGAGTTACATACGAGAATAAAGAAAGTGGAAAAAAGGATCGGAAATTACAAGTGGCTAATTACATTGTAAACTCTAAAAATAAAAATTCTTGTATTAATAACTGAGGCAATAATACTGTAGGTAAGGTTTTTTTCAATAATATTAGGAGTGTATCCTTCCATGACGTATATGTTAATTTAGAGCTTGATTTTTCTACAGTATCATCCCTATCAATATACCGTATCTGACGTAATAATCGCCCAGGGCGCTTTCGAAAATAGAACTGCACAACTTTTTAGGCCCGATGTATCTTTCTAATGAGCGCCTATTCTCCGGAGGCCGCGTACAGTGTGCTATTCAAACTACATAGTGCGAACTGGTTCTATAATAGCCCAACAATGGCCACCACAGAAAGATCGTGAGCGTCGGCCGCAAAATCAGCAAATAATGTAACGAAAAATATTTTAAGACTTCAAGTTAATCAAATGATTTATGTTAGCAATCAAAAAATGTTGGGTGGACGCTTATTAGAGCAGGGCGCTTAATACGTCGATACGGTGTATATATATATATATATATATATATATATATATATATATATATATATATATATATATATTATATATATATATATATATATATATATATATATATATATATATATATATATATATATATATATATATATATATATATATATATATATATATATATATATATATATATATATATATATATATATATATATATATAATAAATGTGAGATGGTCTGAGAAAAATCTTATGCCCTCATCGGGATTCGAGCCCGAGACCCTGGACTACCGTTCGGTTGCTCTACTACTGAGCTATGAGGACAAGTGGTATTACCCCTTTGAATTGTTCCCTAAGGCATCAATTTCTAGTCGGGAGTCTCGGGTTTGAATCCCGATGAGGGCATATGATTTTTCTCTCACCATCTCACATTCATTATTCAAACGTTCCAGTAGAGAACTGCATTCCACACATTCCACACCATCTCTATCTAATTAGCGTAGCTGCACTCGAGCAGCACAGAGAGAAATTGTTGCCTTAGGGAACAATTCGAGAGGGTAATACCATTTGGCCTCATAGCTCAGTGGTAGAGCAACCGAACGGTTGTCGAGGGGGTTCGAATCCCGATAAAGACATATGACTTTTCTCTCACCATCTCACATTCATTATTCAAACGTTCCAGTGAAGAACTGCATTCCACACCATCTCTCTATATATAATCTTTCATCAATAATCATCATTTTCACGTTTAATAAAGAATTTGAAGACGTTGAAAAAATTGTCTACCCAAAATTCTTCATTGATCATTTTCATGCATTTGCTTCTGAAAACGCTAAAATTGTTCATGCATTTATTTATGAAAACGCTAAAGGCAACATTCATTACATTTTCTATTGGAAAATCACCAAATACCAATAAATTGAACATGTCAGACTGTCAGAGCTGGCAACTTTGTAATAATGTCTTCCATTTAATAGCCTTCTATTTTTTTTTAATCCTTGTGTCACAATATTTTGGAGACGAAGTTGTGTTGCAATTTCACAATTTGATCGACCACATTCACACACATCATAAGTTTGTGTTCTTTAATGTGATAGGGCGATAGGGGACAAACCCTTGATTATCCTGGGGCAAACTTTTGATTATCCTGGGACAAAGGGACGTTGTCAAACTGATGCATACGAGGGTCGTTGTACTTTTTCATGTCGAACTTTATATTTGGTGTTTAATTCTGTAATAGATCTTAAAACTTTGTTTTCTTTTTTTCCTTAATGTCAAACGACTAACAGCTTACATTTGCACTGGTGAAAATGGAGAAAATAATTTCATCGTTCTGTTGCACCAATAAGCTGACAATATTTCGCTAGCATTTTTCTACTACCTTCCAGCCTTTGGTTTACACCTATTTTATCGCTATGTATTTCTTTAGAGAGATTTGAGTTTGAAAAGATGCATTGTGGGTTAAAATGACAAAACACTCCCGATTGGGAGATCTCCTGTTCGGGGCGTGGATTGAATCGTACATGGAGTATCTGTTACAAAAGATGGCGGATTTTGAGCATGGAGTTTACAATATAAGTCCTGTCGCGTCCTGAGGGCCACGACAGATAACTGTTGAAAGCTCTTAGATATTATGTAGGTCTGGAACCCCTATAGTAAAGAAGGAATATTTACTGATCCCTAAAATGACGTGTCACCCGAAATGGGTACATGAATGACTAGCTGATGAAATACTACTTATGGCGAGTTAATATATCGTTGAATAATATCATATTTCATTAATTTGCACACAAATATGCATTAAAAAACTAAATGGCAAATTGGAATTGAATTTAAGAGTGTAACTTTTCCAAAGTTATTATATCATATATGTATAATTTTACTTCAACAGAATATTGATGAATGCATTTGCTGTTTTAAAGGTTTCAATAGATTTAGAACCAATTAAGATGTTATTTGAATGCTCCCAAAGAACTTTAACAGATAAGTCCAATCTGCTTATTGCGATTATATAAAATTGGCAAGTTTCTTTCTAGCAAATAATAATACATACACATGTGTAACAGACAATGTTTTTATATATTTTTAAATTAACAAGATACATTCTTTTATTCTTTATCTTGAGTCTAATCTGTATATTATTGCATAGAAATGGATAAAGAAGACTGAAATATAATACTTATGAATTGTTTCCTCCAAACGTTATTTTCAACATGAAATAAAAATAAATTGTGATAAAACAATTATAAGTGTGTACATAAAGATATAAACAAAACTTTTGAGAGCAAAAAATGATAATTAAAAAGAAACGAAAAGAAAGAAGAAATGATTAATTCATATGAAACCATGACGCAATTTATCATCCTGTTCTTAGAACTCTATAAAGCCGAACAGTCTTGGAATCGTGCATCAAAAGATTTATCGTGGAGAAATACTCATTTTGTAAGGCATAACATAATTACAACATAATGAATCGTGCATCAAAACATTTATCGTGGGGAAATACTCATTTTGTAAGGCATAACATAATTACAACATAATGAACAAAGAAAAAATGAAAGGATAAGAGTTCTGTTTTCGTCGAATAATGATGCCATTAAGAAGAAGAGCACTAAAGACTATACTTTAGTTTGTGTGATATTTTGCGATCCTGTACAACCTCGGTCCTGAGGGGATATCTGCTGAAGTCTGGCCCATATTTACTTTACATGTATACATTGCTAATTAGAAATAAATGTTCACGCGGGAATTCTCTTTTAATATATAGTTTAAAAAGAAAAAGCAGCTCAGGCATAATGTATAATTTGTGACTCTATGGATCGAAAGGAGATGTTTGTTTGGCAATTATTTGTTTCATGTGTTTTGTTTTTACAGCTTTTCTTTTAAAGGTCTTTATCAAAACAAAGCAAGGCGTTTCCTTCAATTACTTTGCAAGATTGCACTAAAATTTTTGTTAATATTTTTTTTTACCATTCTTTCTCTCGCAGGATTCTTTTTGGAAACCGCAGACATCAACTATACACAGATAAAACAGACATCAATAATGACAAAGACAGTGTTTGCGTGGTAAACTGCGTTTGTGAGGAGTATTATTCGATGAACATGCAAGTTAATGCCGATTGGTACCACTGTGGATGAATTGCTAATTCATGTTGATGCAAACTCCTAAGCTCATACATTGGCACCTGAACAATATATACACATGTTAGATAGCTCATTAAAATGTGTCACGCTTGAAAAAGTACTTTTAATAGCGTTTTGGGGATACAATATCCCATTTAGGTTGTTTTCGCTGATTTACCTAAATGGAGAACCACGTGAGGGAGAGTATGGATTTCTCATCCGAAGTTTCAAACGACATTTATCAAATTCTTCGGGATAAACCCTTGGACGAGTTGCTAGCGTTTCTGAACTTTTCGGACACTGATGAATTTTTAGCGTACTATAACTATGACGGTAACCTATCACTTGTACATCATTTATCTGCCACAGCCTCCGCCATTTTGACTTTTATTTACGTTATTGTGTTTTCTATCGGCCTTATTGGAAATTCATTAGTTATTTTTTTAGTTGTAAAGAAGAAGAGCATGCGGTCTATCATAAACACTTTTGTGGCTTCATTGGCCGTTGCTGACCTATTGATCACGCTGTTCGGAATACCGTTTACATTGCTTGAACAGATAACAGCCGAATGGGTGTTGGGTAAATTCATGTGTAAAACCTTGAATTACATTACGCAAGTTTCGGTGACATCGAGTGTTCTTACCATGTTAGTTATCGCCATGGAACGGCATCATGCAATATGCTCTCCATTAAAGTCAAAGATGATACATACAGCCAGGAGAGCAGCCATTGTATGTGCAATTATTTGGATTTTCACTCTAATTATAAATGTGCCAATTTTCTTTGCCTTAGATATTCAGGAGTTACCAAATCCTTTAAAGGATCAACACTACAACTTTTGTGAGTGGAAAAGCCAAGTGCAAGAAAAACGCACAACATTGTTAATAGTTATTGTATTATACTTGGTGCCTTTATCGCTCATGACCATAGTTTACCTGCAAGTCGTTAGAACGTTGTGGATAAAGAAAGCAGTTGCTCCAATCAATATTCAAGCACGGTACAACGTTTCGTCGAACGCAAACATGCGAAACAAAAAGAGGGCTACGAAGATGTTAATTATTGTTGTTCTCTTATACGCTATATCTTGGCTACCTTATCACGTTGTCATACTTTATCGCGACTTTCATCATTCCGGTTTAGAGGACAGTGAAATAAATCGACTCGTAATGGCGTCGTGTCAACTTCTTGGACTGAGCAACAGTTGCAACAATCCTATCATTTATGGGTTTATGAACGACAAATTCAGAACGTGCCTCGTGAAAATATTTCAAAGTATACAAAAACAACGAAAGATGGCAAAAAATATGGCGCCTAAAAGATCGCCAGTGCAACGACCTCCTGCGGTTGTGACGTCACTATAGCTACCGCGTGCCTGACCACGGAATACATGACAATAAATTTATGAAGTGATATTGATTATCTAAATTTATTCGAACATCTTTTGGTACAATTTCTACAACAATCTTTTAAACAACATGAACTTTTCTCAATATTTGAACCCTTTTACTGCACCATTTGTTAACAAATCCCAGCTTAAAGGGATATAACTGTCTGTGATCACATTAGTGCATTCTATGACATAGAATTAAAGATAATTAAAGATATTTAAATAATGGTGATAATTTACATTGATATCATGTTCCGTTTAAAAGATACCAAATTTCTTAAGTTCGACAAGTGCGTTTAACTCATCATAGTTCGACATCATTGGGGCAATTTCATGACTATTTACATGTGTTTTTTTCTTGAAAGGTAATTATCCCTCAAAGCTGTTAACTTCAATTATTCCTTTTACGAATAAGACATCAACATGTTTTCACCAGTGCTTTAATTTGTCTGTATTATATAAAATCCCCATGTTTCATGACGGAAATATTCCTATTACCACGTACATGTCACCCTAGCTCTTGATGCATCATCATTTTCTAAATCCTCTTTGACACTGAGTACTCTCATTGAGAGGTGTCCATATGGTGAGTACTCTCATTGAGAGGTGTCCATATGGTCTGACACTGAGTACTCTCATTAAGAGGTGTCCATATAGTCTGCCAAATAACCAAGGCACGTTTGATAGCTAAAAGGCGACTTGGTTGTCTTAAAGGAATAATCCCATAGATTTTCATTTTTTCATATATGATAGAGAAACGTTTTAGAAACAAAGTGGTGAAAAAACTATTTTGATATCTCATTTCGTTTAGAAGTTACGAAATTCTAAATGATTTTTGAATTTGGACAAAAGTTACTGATTGGCAACATCTGTGATGTCATAGAGACATTTTCAACAAAATGTCTTTTGTATTTCTTTAAAAATTATTTGAATTTGTTTCTAAATGTAAATGTGATGTACACTTAGGGAAAACTAAACAAAATGTTTTCTTGTAAATTATATATTCCTCCCTATCTCTATAATAAACCAAAAATGCTGTTCGATAATGTGAAAAAAAAGTGTGATTAAATTAATAAGAAATACATAAGAACTGTGCTGGAATTGCCTTGCACGGCAACAAAATTAACGAATACGCTGGCCTAAACATCACCTAAACTGAACGGAATCGCCTTCTGAAATACGACATATATTCATGTTTCCTTGACCATGTTTCTCATAATGTTTAAGGCAACTTAACCGCCTCGCTCCGGGCGACGGAAACGCCTGGCTCCGGGTGACATGAAGTCCATGTTTAACGTGTTTTACAGCGTAAAATTTCTTTAAAAAATTTTTGAATTTGTTTCTAATTGTAAATATGATGTACACTTAGAAAAAACTAAACAAAATGTTTTCTTGTAAATTATATATTCCATCCTATCTCTATAATGAACCAAAAATGCTGCTCGATAATGTAAAAAAAAAAGTGTGATTAAATTTATAAGAAATACATAAGAACTGTGCTGGAATTGCCTTGCACGGCAACAAAATTAACGAATACGCTGGCCTAAACATCACTTAAACTGAACGGAATCGCCTTCTAAAATATGACATATATTCATGTTTCCTTGACCATGTTTCCCATAATGTTTAAGGCAACTTAACTGCCTCGCTCCGGGCAACGGAAACGCCTGGCTCCGGGTGACATGAAGTCCATGTTTAACGTGTTTTACAGCGTAAACATGTAATTAATGCAACTTAAAAACCCCGTTCCTGGCGACGTAAACGCCATGTCTAGGCGACGTAAACTCCATGGTTAACGTGTTTACAACGTAAAAATATAATTTACTGCGAAAATTCTTTGACGTAAACGCCGTGCTCTGGATAACGTTAACTCCTTGTTTAACGTGTTTACAACGTAAAAATGAATTGACCAATAAAAATTTCAGTTTTGACGCGTAAAGGAAAATTCTTTATTTATTTTTTGCGTGCGAATTGACCAAAAACAGTGAGCGTAATTCATTCTTTTTATGCGTAAAACGTTCTAATTACGTGTAATAATAATAGTTTACGCGTAACAAGCCGCATTACGCGTAATCCATTTGTATTTCTTTACGCGTAAGACTATTTTTTTCTTGCCTGGCCGAAAAGTTCATAACATTTCCTTTACGCGTATAGTTTTGCACGTTATAAACCGTCTGTCCAACCATACCCGTGGATGTAAGTCCCTGCTTGAAAGGTGAGGATGTCCTACATCCTTCTGATCCTACACCCTTCCCCTCCCCCAAAAAAAAAAAAAAAAAAAAAAAAATATCCAAAGTTTGTTGTTTAGAACAATTTTTTTTTCTGGGAGGATCGTCCATGATTTAAAATAAAACCAAGGTCGGTCTATACTTAGCTTATGTTTACGTTTAGTTAGCTCTGCGATTTGCTGTGATGAACAAGCCGTTGTAGGTACCTTAATGACAAGCGCGCATACTTGCAATTGGGTAAGAAGAGGCACCAAAGTAATAACACATTTATTCTAACTATAGGTATAAACGTAATTTTAACCATTGGTGTTCACTCTATCATTCACCTAACATGATTTTGATCAATTCAAACTAAAAGATGTAATTACAAAATTCTTATTGCTTAGGAAATATTATATGCGAGAAAGCGTATAAAACTATTGTCTTTTTTGACCGGAAGATGGGTGTGGCTAGCTACCCTAGTCACCCCCCCTCCCCCTTCCTATCCCAAGATCTGCCCATGCTGGCATACAATTTCACGCTTCCATCGACGGAAACTCCTTGTTCTCTGCATTGGCATTGAAAACTCGATTCGGACGTCATGGTCGGAAACCTCGTTCTGTGGTCAGAAATGCATCTAAATGGTCCAAACTGATCATTGTAGGAATTTAAACCTTATGAACTAAATTGCACAAGTTTAACTTTACATTTACTGCTTTCAAATAAAACAATATCAACACTATTTTTCATATATTTGGGCCTATAAATTATGGGACGGCATTATGACGAGCTGTGTGGCTGTTGAGTACAAACAGCTCTCCGCCATTGATGTTATAGGAAACCGAGAAAATGAAAAATGCGGACTTAAAGATGACTAGACACACATTGCGCCTTTTTGGTGAATTTTTCAAATAGTTATTGACCTGTTTTGCTTCGGAGCCCAAAGTGTTTTATATTACAAACATGACGGACCTGACTACGTGGTATAAAATTTGGTTGTATAAGTTTTGTAGCCTCCCACGCCACTAGGGTCAAAATGATTTGCTGCTCTAATATGTCGGTGAAGTGCTTCTTTAACTTTCAAGTCTTCTTTCTGATTTGTCAACTTTGCAATTTTACATATCTATCTGTCTAGGTTGATATTGAGACTTAAAAGACTGGATGAGAGAAATAATGCATGAGGTCAATTGATTAACATTCTTAAACACAAAGCATATAAAAAGGCTTTATAAAACCTTAACTTTAAAAGAAGTTAATTTTTCTTTAAGTTAAAAGATCACTTGAAAAATTGTTGTTTCCACGGATTAAGCATTCCTAAATTAATTACAAATATCATTAACAGATAAATAAACATACTATTTTCTTAAATTACTAACTAACTTACTAAAAGCTTTCCTATCCATATTTTGATGACTGTAGGATGTTATTCTTAACATTTGTGGTTTAATTTCATAATTGTTGCCATCCTTAAACCAAATTGCATTTGTGTATTTTTCTTATGCCGACTTCAAAAATCTTACATAGCTTTACATTTCAAAACCTTAGATAGGGATAACTTTTGACAACTTAAAAGGGCACTAGACCGAAATGTGAGGGCATACTTTTAGGGGGTCCCCCAAAAATCGAATGCTTATCGCCAAAGTATATAGCAATTTTCTGGTATATATGAATATTCAAGTAACTTTACCCTCACGTCATCTGTGCGCTATGGAGGTATGAAATTTATCGTTGTTTATCTGTTGTGGACAATATATCTGCGAAATTCGCAAAACGGGCGCCCTTACTTTTCGGCTAGTGCTCCTTTAAGACCTGTAAAAACAAATATTACCATCCAGCTATTGTGCATGATTTTTATTATATATATACAACAAATATTTTATATATATATATATATATATATATCCAGCAATTATATAATTTTATAAATATATATATATGTATATATATATATATATATATATATATATATATATATATATATATATATATATATATATATATATATATATATATATATATATATATATATATATATATATATATATATATATATATATATATATATATATATATATATATATATATATATATATATATATATATATATATATATATATATATATATATATATATATATATATATATATATATATATATATATATATATATATATATATATATATATATATATATATATATATATATATATATATATATCATAATTCTAGTTGGTGATGTCTTTCGGGCCATCAATGACATTTTTAATTGTAGGGTTTTTGACACATATATTTGTTGACAAATTATTACTAATGCATAAATGAAGACGAAAATCCTGGTAATCATGATCGGAGAGGGGTTATGCGTGCGTGGTTATAATCTATTCCCCAATGCCGGCAATTACCTCCCTGAGCCGGTCAGCAGAGCTGGTGATTCAAAACACAATTAGATTTGTGAGATTCGCCAACCCCAGCAGCAGACTAGTATTCCTCCATTTGGCCCACGAGCAAGTATTCCTACATTTGGCCCACGAGTCACTTTTTGCATGGCCCTCACTTTTTCAAAAATTGTGGTTCTTGTAGGCCAATCTGCATATTTTACACAATTAAACAGAATCAAAGGTGTACTTTTATTCAATTTTTTTTTCATTTATTCAAGTCCGATTTACAAATGTTTTTGTGCACATTATCTCTTTATGCATGGAAACACTGAAACCATGTTTATGAAATTTATGTCATTCCTTAAACGCGTAGGAAATATATAAACAGAGTTTACAAGTTATCCATTATCGTTATGTTCCACAGAAACACAGAAACAATGTTTATGAAGTTTAAGTTTCATCATAAACACGGAAGAAAATCAATTTATCCGTTGCCGGATATCAACAGAAACGCTCAATACATGTTTAGGTTGTTTAAGTTAGTTCGTAAACGTAAAGTAAATCTACAAATGGAGTTTATGAACTTCCCGTTATCGGATACTTTACGGAAATATTTATACCATGTTTATGAAATATAAGTTAGTTCGTAAACGTATAGTAAACCACAAATGGAGTTTATGAGCTTTCCGTTATCGGATACGTCACGGAAATATTCATACCATGTATATAACAATTAAGTTACAATGGAAGGCAGCTTAAATTTCTTTTGCATTTTCCAGAATATACGCTCGCTGAAATTCTGCTTAAATATTCTGAACAAGTTTAAGAAATTAAGTTATCCTGTAAGATATGGTGTAAAATTAAGAGAAAATGTTTATGTTTCTGCCAGCAAAAATGTAACGGATTTTTCGTAACATATCGTAAACGCATCGTAAATATATTTACCATGTGTACAATCTTTTGGTTACGAATACGCATCATCAACACAAACCTTTCACAAACTTGGTTTTTAAGATGTAAGCGTTCACCAGAAACTTCAAGTAAAGATACATCAGTCACTATTTCAGGTAACAGAAACAACAATTTTGGTGCTGTGTTGATGAATCACGAAGACAAAGGACAAATACTGTAGGAGGTGTTTTTAAGAAGATTTTTCTACTCTTTATATTGTTATAACTTCTAAACGGTAGAAGATATTAATGGCATAGTTTTTTCTCATCAATTTGTTTCTACAAATTTTCTCTATCTTATATTTAAGAAATGAAAATCCACGAAATAAACCTTAAGAAATTTGGTAACTGAAGTTCCTTATTCCTAATGATGATTCTGGAGACATGTAATACAGTAATACATATATAGCAGTTACTACTACTAATAATGGTAATTGTCATTTCTTTCACTTGGTAGACACTCTTTGTTAATATTTTCTATGGATGGCACCTGAGGTTCTTGTGAAAATTACCACCAATAAAATACTGAATTCTTATCGTCACTGTGTGATTTTATGTTGGTAGGAAATTGATACACAGAAATCAAACGCCAAGCTCTTTTCGCGCAAATCTACACTCATAATTGACACAAACAACACAGCGTTAGGTTTGTGAAAACGGAAAAGGTTGCTGAGATCTGTTTTGCATCTTCATAAACTACAGACTGTTTTTGTGTATGTCTGGAACATATTAAATGCTTGTCTTTTACAACAGTATGTTTTCAATGTTTGGCAAATCTCTCTTGACGATGACTAAAGAAGTAACTCACCCATACGACTACCACTAGACCTTTTTGCTTATTTTTCAAATATTAATTGACCTGTTTTGCCTCCCAAAGTAATAACATATCATTGATTATGAATCTCCGATAAAAACGTAGTGTAAAGTTTGGTGATAGACAAGCAAAATATTTTTAAATCTCTGAAAAATTGGGACCTCGTTATTCGGTCTAGTGCCCGTTTTGACATCTTAAATTCGTCTTTTGTCGGAAAACAATGACATACCCAGAAACATACGTCTACAATTTGTTAATCAACTAGTTACATACATTTGCCTTGAAGAACTGAATTTTCTAATGGTTTGGATTGCAGCATGATTTGGATAAGTATTACTTTCAAAAGAGGCCTTCATTACAATAATACTGTAATTTTAGAAATTCAAGCCATTATTAACCAATTGACATTCATATTTGTTAGCAAGAAGTGCATGCTTTCAAGAAAGCGATTATTTGGATAAACTTGCGAAGATGTGTATCTATTTGATATAGATTTGATTTAAATTCATTGATATCATCAATGTAGAGACTTGCAATTTTTTGTCGAATGTAGGCCCCCTATGATTGCTATTCCGGTCATAACGCCGGAGCGCATCCTGTACGTGAATTGCATCACATAAAAATTACAACCAATATAAACTAAGGGGTAACTGATATCCATTTCATACGATGGAGAAAAACATCATTAAAGAACAAGCAATATTGAACTAGATATCTAGAACACGTGTGCCATGGGGAGATCACCACAACCCTTCGCCACGCGGGACAAGAAGTTGCCACTGCTGTTATGGTACTGCCCAGCCATTTCCACGTTTTGTACATGCATGCCCAATTATTTAATCCCATGTTATGGCTCAAGTGACGTAAATGTTTACCGCTTCCCGTGCGTTATCCCTTGCCGTCTTCACGCGCACGTGTTCCTGACAGATATTACTCCGTTATGGTATATCCTATAACTGTACTTTGTTAATAGTTTCTTAAACCGTATTACATCTCCCCTGTGTTTCATTCTTATTAGAACTAAGGTATTAGTGTTTAACTTCTGTTTTGATTTCTCCTCACAATTTAACCCCTTTCTAATATATATTAAACCTCAACAAATGCTGGAACTAGGCTCTAAGTATCCTCCATGTCCTTACAACCGAGGACCAGAAGATGAACGGAACCAAAAATCATGACCTTTTTACCTTCAGTTGTCACCTTCATTGAATGAAGTGATTATATCACATCCAAGTATTTATTAAAGGAGCTCTCGACTGAAAAGTGAGGGAGTCTTTTTGTGATAATTGTGCGTATTTCGTCCACATCCAATCAAATCTCGCGATAAGTTTAATCTCAATAAACGTTTGTTCACTCGCCGAGTACTCTCGAGCGTTCATTGTGTGTGTAACTCTTGCACAGGTTAGGCCTTGGTATGATGGTACGTACGATAACGGCAAAATTATAGGTCCTTATATACAGATATAACTTGACTTAAAGCTTTAGATTTTAGCCGATAAAGTAGCCTCACCTAGGAGGCTGTTGCTAAAACTATAGTAATGTATGACTCTGGGAATTGGACTGTAACGTTTGTGCAATAATAAACCCTTTTTGAAAATATCATGTCCAAATGTTCCACTTGCCTAACGACACAGTAAGATTCGACGTAAACCTCGTGGCTGAATTATTATTAATGACCATTGGAAAACATTCTATCTATGAAAAGACGTAAACTCCTATCAAAGTTTATTTGGCAGATAAAATAGTAGCGAGAAAAAAAAAAAAAAACCTTCCTGTGCATTTATTAAGTCCTAACAACCAGCCGATTTTGCTACACACGTAGTGTATGTGCATGATCGGCAGTGACCGCAAATCTATGAATATTCAAATCCAGGAGGCTGTCTGATTGTTCGTGTAAATAACTTACGCAAGACACGCACTGGATTTTCTCGGAGACTCCAAGATAATACGCCCTCGCTTTTGGTCGAATGCTCATTTAAAGTGACTGATAAATGACGTCTAAGGCAAAGGAGAGACACGGCATATAACGTTGTATTTGTTTGGATGAATTGGAAAATCGATCATGGGATCCGCTATTGGGGTACCTACACCTATCGATCCTCCTCCACATATTCTTCTCGATTTTGGGCGAATTGAAAAATCGATTTTTGCGAGAAGTGTGGGTGGATGGGGGTCCCCCATTCCTCTTCGTAAAGCCGCTACTCCCTGAAAGATTCGATGAAACGATTCCTACTCCTCTGACTGTCTGAATGAAGGGTTTTGGATTTATAGTGACATTTCTGATAAAGTGGAGGGGGCACAGGATCTGCACTTTTCAACTGTCGTATTTTCAAAGCATGTATCACAGCAGTATAACTTTATAGGGTCAAACCACCTCCGGCCCCTGCTCTTATCCCCATCCCTCCCCCACAGGAAGAAAACAACACTTTTATTGATGATTCCTAAAATTACCGTGGTGGCCCATTTCCCTTCTTATTTTTAATTTCTAAATTTGCAGCTTAAAAAAATCAAATTTGGTAAAATAAAACAATTTGATACCAAAATCTACAAACATTTAAAAATCATGGACAGATAAGTCTTGAAATGGGAAGGATTTAGACTTAGAGATCATGATTAGATGATAGTTACTTTTATCGGTCATGAATCGGAATATAATTATTGTCTGAAATAATCAGATGATGTGAAAAGCAAATAAAGTGTCCTAAGAATTATTCAGGGGGCCATCATTTTTTTGGTGCATGAGAATAAGTATAACTCTGTGTGTTATTTTGCTACATGAGAATAAGTGTAACTCGGTATATTAATATGGCCATTTGACCCAGTTTTCAGTGAGTCAGTGGCAAGGGTCCCCATTTTTTCCAGAATACAAGTTAAAGGTGTTGCACAAGTGAAATTTGTTACTGTCTTTAATTTCAACGATTTTGATAAATTTTAATATTTTGAATAACACTCTTTTAGGCTTTAAAGGGGCACTTTAATCTTTACAAAAAGATGGGGGCACGTCTCTTTACGTCATGACAGTGGCCGGGTCCAAATAGTAAGCTTCGCTCTGCATGGCCCATTTTCAAAATGCCTCACTTATGGAATTTGGGGTGGGTCGCGTGCACCCTCTAGAAAGGTCCTAGCAGCCTAGTTTAAAGAGTTTTTACAAATGATAAGCTGGGAAAACAAAGGTAGGCAGAGATGGTAAAGGCTTTTTAAGTATAAAAAGGTCCAACATATAGGATGTTGGCCAATAAGTTTGTCTTTAGGGAAATTTCGTATATGCGCACAAAGCTCGTAAAAATTCACAATTATAGTCTTTTTAGAGCGATTTTGTGTTACTTTCTTTTATGAAAAGATCAGATATAAAGTCTTTGATTTTGAAGAAAAAGTTTTTCAATGTTCGAAAAAGCAGGTTCAGTTTGTCAGAAAAAGCACAGGTTCGTGGGGAGTGGGGGTGTTCGAAAAAGCAGGTTCAGTTTGAAATTCTTCCCTCAGAAAAAGGGCACTTTTGAAAAAGTGTGTGCGTGGGGGAGTGGGGGTGGCAGGAACCACCTGTGCTGAAAGCCCATATCCGTACAATGTATGTATTGTACCTAGTCATTAAATTATCTGAAACTTAACTTAAGGGGTGTTGAGCTAAAACCATAAACACACGTATAATCTTAGTAAACACCCTCTGAGAAATCATTTTAAACCTCGTGGTATTCCAAAGTATTCCCCAATCTTTTTTGATAACAAAATTGAATGACAGTCAGTTAACGTGAACGTGAGGTGTCGTGACGTCATTCTTTCAGTCAGAATTCCGCCCACTTTCAGAATTTTGCAGTTTTGCGAAACTAATCACTCAATGAGACCATTTACTATCACGTGGGGTGTCACCTGACAATATTGTAGCAGTAAAGATAGTAAGCTAGGTGGGAATTGGTTTATTCTTCTTTCGAATGATACAAAAGTTTTCATATTTTCTTATTTACAAATTTTGCGTAAATGTCATTTGGATTTGTGTAATGAAATATTTGCTTAATTTTTTGGCCAAATATTTGCCGAGCTCCTAATCCGCTTTCTTCAAATTGGAGCATAATTTATCAATAATTTGTTAAGCAACGCAACGAGCTTTCTGTCCGTACTAAATTTGTGTGGGTTCAGTGGCGATTAATGAAAAAGTTTGAAGTTGAAAATTGAACATTTGTCTTCATGATTTTGGTCATCAAAAGTAGGTCTTGGATGCTGTTCGCCATTCCATATTGAAATATTACTTGTAATTGGTGGGAATAGGTTTTTGGTTTTGTATTTTTACTTTTTTACAAATGATCATTTTATTTATTGTGATTTTACTTGTTTAGTCTAAAGTATTGTTTATAAATTATAGTCCAAATGCCAAGTTCAGGACATGTTTGTAATTCAGTTCATTGTTAATTATAATGGAATTTACAAGAGGTTGAAATTTTAGCTTGCAGTGTAACTGCAAGGCCTACCTTCTAAGAAAAGTAAGCATACTACTATACTACTAATTATTGTTTCGACCATGGGTTATTTTCCCTAGGCAGAATAAAAATATGAATTTTTTAGGCCTGCTTATGACGCAGTGTTAAATTATGATGGTTTCATATAAAATAATGGTATAAAATCACTGCATTGTTATAAAATGATACACCATGACCAAGCAAGATACCTGACTGTAAACTTGTTGTGTAGGCCTTCTAGATCTCTAGAAATAATATGATTCAATAAATTGAAAGTTACATATTTGTTTCCCCATTCTGCTTTTTCTATGTATTAGGAAAATTCTAGTGGCGGTGATGATTGTATGAACAATTTTTTTAAACATAAAAAAGGCGAGATGTGATATATCTGTCATTTTCAAATCCATGATTCTGTTTTTGGGTAAAAGGAAAATAAGACCTGCATTTAGTGCATATGGTTAATTACATTTTGACTTTTTGTGTTTAGAAATTGTATCTGGAGGTAAAAGAGGTAGGCCTTTATAAGCAGTATGTATTAAGGCAAACACCAATTTTCATTGACAGAAGTGTGTTACGTATTTTGGCAAGATTTGGCTTTTCCATTTAGTTTCTTCAAAATCAAATCACTTTTTATCATCACGCACTTAATTTTAGGGGATAAACAAAATTTTAACAAATTTCTTAATCTGTTAGAAATAGACTTTGAATAAAATACAGTGGATTTCTCTTGTAGGTTTTTTCTGTTAGGTATCTCTTTGGAAATTGAATGTGTACATCAACATCAGGAATGTAGACTCAACTTACTTTAATGTGTACTAGAAGGTTTATCATTTCTGAACATACAGCAGAGGCATTCATTCTTTGCCGTGTTTCATTTCAGAGATATTAACAATAAAGCATTTCCATATATAATATATATATATATATATATATATATATATATATATATATATATATATATATATATATATATATATATATATATATATATATATATATATATATATATATGTATATATATATATATGTCGAGTATATCAAAGTCTATTTCTAACAAATTAAGAAATCTGGTAAAATTTCTTTTCATCCCTTAAAATTAAGTGCGTGATGATAAAAAGTGATTTGACTTTAAAGAATAATATAATAATAATAATAAAGTACTTATACAGCGCCATTACTAAAAAGATATTCTATCGCGCTTTCCAATCAAGATGTAAAAGGATGAAACACACTGAGAAACTGCCAAAAGAACCAAAGAAGAATAAAAATGAAAAAAATAATTAAAGGCCAGCTTGAAAAGGTGAGTTTTTAGGTTACGTTTGAATGAGGTAAATGATGAATTAAACTTTACTGAATCAGGCAGGTCATTCCATAGTTTGGGACCGATGGAACAAAATGCACGAGAAGCGAACGAAGTATGAGTACGGGGTAGAGAAAGAGGAGGATTACATGAGCTGCGTGTATTATATGTGGATGTACGGAAGTAAATTAGCTGTTTGAGGTAGGCTGGTGCCTGATTATGAATACATTTAAAAACAAGACACAGAACTTTAAATTGGAATTATTAACAATAGGAAGCCAATGCAGTTCCTTTAGGCAGCTTGAAGCACTATCGAATTTGCGTTTTTGCAAAACAACTTTAGCTGCCGGGTTCTAAATTGATTGCATTGGTAATAAACTAGAAGTAGGCAGCCCAGCAAACACAGCATTGCAATAGTCGAGGTGTGAGATGACTAAGCTTTGAACCAGTAGCCTACAACTTTCAGTGGTCAAGTGTTTCCTGATTCGACGAATCATATTTGAAATGCGACTGGCAACAAGGCACTTTTCCTTGATATGTAGTTGCATATTTAAGTTAGTATCAAGTAAAACACCTAGTAATTTAATGCAGCTGGATGGTTTTATAGAATCAGTACCGACTTGAATCGAGTCTGTCGCAATTCTACGCCTGTAATAAAGTGAACTAAAGAAAATGGCCTCGGTCGTTTTGTCATTCATTTTGAGCGTATTCAGCTGCATCCAGTGTTTTAGTTTGGATAAGACTTGTTGCATACCATTAACAGAATCTAATTCTTGAGCTACATTACCAGAATCAAAGCTAAAATAAAAAGAGTGATCATCAGCATAACCAATGATATTCCCGTGATCATTAGCATGTGAAATAACATCTGCAAGAGTACTTGCATAGCAAGTAAACGCAACCGGACCTACAACTGAGCCCCGGGGAACAGAAAAGGGTAGATCATATGATTTGGATTGGCAGCCATTGATACAAACAACACACTTCCTAAAAGAGAGGTAGGAAGTAAACCATTCCAGGCCGGTGTTAGAGATGCCAAATTTATTCTTCAGGACATTCAGAAGAATTCCATGATGCACCGTGTCAAAGGCTGCCGAAAAATCTATTGCAACCAGCAGTGTGGTTTGTTTTCTGTCCATCCCAAGTAGCAGATCATTTAACAATTTTACGGTCGCAGTCTCGGTGCTATGGAACTGCCTGTAAGCGCTCTGATACGAAGGAAGCAAGTCATTGTGATTAACATAATCAAAAAGTTGATTAACCATTGCCCTCATGACAAACTAAGAAACAAGGGGCAGGTTACTAACTGGCCTGTAATTACTGAAAATGGGTTCGAGTGATGGTTTCTTTATCAAAGGTGACACATATGCTGTTTTCCAGACCGTCGGAAAACTGCCTTCTTGCAGACAGAAATTAATCATGTTTTGAAAAACTGGCAGCAACAGTCCAGTGTAGTCAAGAAGCACATGAGACGGGAATGGGTCAGCAGCACAGGTTGTCGCCTTTGATGACTAAATGATATTGTGAGTGGTATCTAAGTCAAGTAGATTAAACTGAGAAAACGAGCTATCACAGGTATAACAACTTGTATCAAAATCATCATAGGGCTGCAGCTCATTTCTAATGTCCAACACCTTTCCAACAAAAAAAGAAGCAAAACTATTAGCAAGAACTTGGTTGTCACCATCAGGCAGAGGATTGACCTTTGTTTCACCAGTCAATTTGTAGATAAGCCGATATAGTTTATGTTGATTGCTACCACATTGCAGAATCTTGGCTGAGATGATCTCTGATCTGGCTTGGTGAAGCCTTTGATTATACTCGGTTTTGAGAGCCTTGAACGAGCGATGATCCTCATCGGAGCGACTCCTCAACCACTTTGCTTCTGCTTTTCTACGACTCCGCTTCAAAGACTTGAGGGAATCATCAAACCAAGGGACTTTCTCCCGTATTGTTACTGTCTTTGATTGTATCGGGGCGACAACATCAAGAATTTTAGTCAGACCCGCATTGTAGAAATTTGCAAGACCGACTATAGTCGTCAATGCTAAGCATTCCTGAGTGAAAGTTGATGATAATGATGACAATTGGTCATTGTCAATAGCTTTAAGCTTTCTATATTCAATCACTTTGGTCTTCCTTCTAGGTTTATCCTGTGAAGATGATCTTCTTTAACTGTGTTCATAATCTTTGTAGGTATGATTCAGGAACTATTATAAGGCTATTATAAATAATGAGCATTTGAACGCAATTAAATTTCAGCAATAGAATATAACCGATGCAATGTTATTTTATATTGTTCTTTCTTTAAGAAATATTCCCGTGAAGTTTTATATATATGATAGAGACCTGTTAAAGAAACAATTTGGTATAAGAATCATGTTGATATCTTGTTCTGTTTAAGAGTTATTGCATTTCAAAGATTGCGCGAGTGTGTTGTAAAGTTACTTTACAGTATACAGTGTGATGTCATAGAAACAAATCCAAGACAATTTTGTGTATTTTCCTCAGAAATAATTGCCTCTTCCTAAATTATTAGAAACATTTTGTTCATTTATTGAGGTGGGGTATAACATGCAATTTTTAGGAACGTGCGTTGCACATCTGCTCATGAGCCTTACATTCGAAGTAAAAGAACAACTTTTTTTTTAGGTAATGCAGAAGAATTGAAACCGCCTTTATGGCCTCAAATTTTACACTGCGAGGTCACAAGGATGGAATCTTTAAAATGTAATATCTCAAAAACGAAATAAACATAACTTTTACACCAGTTTGTTTCCTTAATATTCCTCACATACGTGAATATGAACATTCACGGGAATATTTCTTCATTACTTCATACTTATACAACATTCATGTACACGTATTAATTTTATACCCTAAAGGAATTACGCACACAATTGCAAAGCCTTTAAATGTAACTATTCGTTGTGCAAGTCATCTCTTTGAATTTGAATTCATGCAACGGGAAAATTTCATTAGGAAAGCGTTCTTTAATGGGAGTCAAACTTTCCAAAAATAGAACCAATGTCATCTGATAAACAGAGTTGCGTGCAAAATGATAATTTGTCGTTTTATTTGTTTAAGATATATAACGCTGTAATTAACAAAGCCGCTTTGAGGTATGTGGTTTATTGTATGGTCTTCATCTCTTGATAAAAGTCACTTTCTTCATAATTGTGTAATTGTATAACCTAATTTCGACCAAAGTCATCAGTCAGATCACATATATATATATATATATATATAAATATACATACATATATATGTATATATATATATATATATATATATTTATATACATACATATATATGTATATATATATATATATATATGTATATATATATATATATATGTATATATATATATATATATATATATATATATATAAATATATATATATATATATATATATATATATATATATATATATATATATATATATATATATATATATATATATATACATATATATATATATATATATATATATATATATCTATATATATGTAGATGTATATATATATATATATATATATATATATATATATATATGAATAAATATATATATATATATATATATATATATATATATATATATATATATATATATATATATATATATATATATATATATATATATATATATATATATATATATATATATATATATTATATATATATATATATATATATATATATATATATATATATATATATATATATATATATATATATATATATATATATATATATATATATATATATATATATATATATATATATATATATATATATATATATATATATATATATATATATATATATATATGTACATATATATATGTATAAAACACAACTAGTGAAATATTTGACATCTCCATACAATAGATACTGGTTTTAGCATAAACAATTTTTAATAAATGGGCATTTCTCATACAATGATTTGTATTTTAGATCCTCGAGGGTCATTGGTTTATGACCATTTCGCTGCCATTACCTATTAGATTCACTTTAATTTGTACAATTTTGCAAATGAACTGACACAATATCACCCTTCAACATTACCTCAACACCATTAATACATTAGAAATATTAGTAAATGTAATATAGCTCTACTGAGTAGCAACCTTCTGTACTGTAGGAAGTCACTTAAACTGTAACAAATCACGCACTGACCATCATACACTGCAGACAACGTGCTCATCATAGTGCACATTTTTGTCACTTAACATCATTCATTAAGTAAAATTCGTATACAGTATATCTGTGATATCTTAAGTGCATGTTTCTTTGTTGTTTTATTTGAAAATGACATGTTTGACGTGACTAAAATGCGATTTTATTGTCATATATCTCGTACCATTTTGTACACATCTTTATAGTAGGGCTACAGCATTCATTTTGTTATGAGTGCACGATACCGTTGTAAACAATACCACGTGATCGCAACGGACCAATCACGTTGTATCATACGATATCTTTTAATTTATGGATCTTGCTACTTGGCGAAATGGGTATTTAATCGTCGAACTTCTGACCCGCTTTCTCTGAATTCGTTCGATATATCTACAGATTTCGGTCCATAAGAATTTTGTTCATTATTTATGTAAAGTACGTTTGGGCCGAAAACTGAAATAGTGGTTTTTGACCACGTTTTCCGACACCCGCATTTTCCGAATTTTTAGTAGTTAGAAATCTCCGATTTTCATTATTTTTTGCTCGAATTATTTCTTAAAATGTTAATGAATAGTATTTTCAACCCTTTATCTGTCTAAATTTCATATATTGATAACGTTTGTTTGCCGTAACGAAACTGTAATCACCTTGAAAAACAGCATGTTTTAGCTCATTATATAGGCCTATTCAAAAATCCTAGTGGGCGGAATACTCACAGAAGAAATAACGACTTGTCGCGAGGCTGCGAACTGACTGATGACTTTGGTCGAAATTAGGTTATACAATTACACAATTATGAAGAAAGTGACTTTTATCAAGAGATGAAGACCATACAATAAACCACATACTTCAAAGCGGCTTTGTTAATTACAGCGTTATATATCTTAAACAAATAAAACGACAAATTATCATTTTGCACGCAACTCTGTTTATCAGATGACATTGGTTCTATTTTTGGAAAGTTTGACTCTAATAAAGAACGCTTTCCTAATGAAATTTTCCCGTTGCATGAATTCAAATTCAAAGAGATGACATTGCAGAAATAATGGTTACATTTAAAGGCTTTGCAATTGTGAGTGAAATTCCTTTAGGGTAGAAAATTAATACGTGTAAATGAATGTTGTATAAGTATGAAGAAATGAAGAAATATTCCTGTGATGTTCATATTCACGTATGTGAGGAATATTAAGGAAACAAACTGGTGTAAAAGTTATGTTTATTTCGTTTTTAAGATATTACATTTTAAAGATTTCATCCTTGTGACCTCGCAGTGTAAAATGTGAGGACATAAAGGCGGTTCCAACTTTTCCGCATTACTTAAAAAAAAAAGTTGTTCTTTTACTTCGAATGTAAGGTTCATGAGCAGATGTGCATCGCACGTTCCTAAAAATTGCATGATATACCCCACCTCAATAAATGAACAAAAAGTTTCTAGTAATTTAGGAGGAGGCAATTATTTTAAAGAGAAATACATAAAATTGTCTTGGATTTGTTTCTATGACATCACACTGTATACTGTGAAGTAACTTTTCAACACACTGCGCAATCTTTGAAATGCAATAACTCCTAACAGAAGAAGATATCAACATGATTTTTATACCAAATTGTTTCTTTAATAGTCCTCTATAATATATAAGAAAATTCACGGGTTTCTTCACTAGGTCTCTATCATATACATGAAACTTTACGGGAATATTCCTTTAAGAAAGAATGATATAAAATAACATTGCATCGCCTATATTCTAATGCTGAAATTTGACCTTGTTTAAATGCTCATTATTTATAATAGCCTTATAATAGTTCCTGAATCATACCTACAAAGATTATGAACGCAGTTAAAGAAGATCATATTTACATCATGTATGATCTTTGCTTTGTATAACAGGCATTTCAACAAATGTAGTTTTGAGATACGAATTATCTGAACATCATTGCATGATAGCTTTTTACTAACCAAAGTGCTTCATTTTTGTATCTATACCAATTTTTAAATGTACTTGTACTAAGATGTAATAAACAGTAAAACAAAGAGATGAGGACAGCTTAGAAGAAGAAAAAAAACAACGTACACCTGTCAACTGTATGTATCTAATTTCTGCTCTCCTCTCAGGTGTGTGACAGCAGATATATTTTGTCCATCAGCCTTGCAAAAGTGTGGACGTGGTTTATTTCAATATACTGCCCAATTCAAACCCGTGTTCACCAAGTTCAAAATTGGACTCACGTGAGATTGTCCTCGTGACAGAGGACCCATGGCAGTTGCCCACACTTAAAGATTACTATATACATGAGGTGCTCTGCAAAGCCTGTACACAAGCGTGGCTATCACCAACAAAGTGACAAGCTGACAAGTGTGCCGAAGAAACTCAATTGGGAGTTTCTTCGGGCAATGGCAGCTTTCATCGATATTGCTGAAATTAACATCTAGAGAGGGGCGAACGAGGCAGAAGAAACAATTTACCTCTCTTAGTTAGTTGATTGACAGATTTCTTACCCAATCACCGCACGAATTTTCTTAGCAACAAAATTTCCGTAATTAAGTACAGCAAAGATCATATGCGGTACTGATAGAGTACAGCTAGCGGCGCGCGCTCATGCAGTCAATGCAACATACTGCACAAAACAAATTCTGCACACACAAGACTTGAGTGACGACGAGATGGTGAACATAAATTGCGCTATGGGCTTTGTAAATCCGATTTTCGTTACCAAGCGGTTAGCAAACGGAATTTGGTGTATTCTTTTGCTAAAAACTCTAAAGATCCGGAGAAGTGTCATAAATAGATCAAAGCTTGCGGCAGGTCAAATGAACATCTAAATGTCAATGCATTGTTCTTGCATTGATTGCGGATTTGAAGTTTGTTTGCCCCGCCTAGTTACCGCGTTGCTATGGTGGGTGTGGCCTATTTCCATACTTAGAGAGGTTAATTGTATTCTCACTAGAGATTGTTACCAGATCTACTGAAAAATCAATGACAGGATAAACCGATTGAAAAGTTACCGTATGTCACGCCTAAGACTCATGATTATACAACAAGTGGATGAAAAAGCAAGTAAAAATAAGTCTGATTTTACGCAGAAAGTATATTCCGTGAATTTTATTTTAATTTACATGGAAGAAGACTATTAAAGAAACAAATTAGTGAAAAACATATTGATAAACTTATTCCTTATTGCACTCGAAAGATTTCTCCCGTTTGTTAAAACATTACCTAAAGTGTGATGTCATCGAATACATAATTCTTTATGAATTTCTAGCAAATTAAAATGTAGTTTTCTTTCACTTGCAAAGTATATTCTTGTAAAGTGCATGAATATTCTCCATCTCAATAATGAAACAAAACATGTTTTCAATATTTAAGAAAAAGGAGTTTAATTTTCAAAGAAATACCGACGAGACAGGGATATTTTCTTACACAAATATGGTCATAAGTCCCCCGGGGTGGGGCAGGGGGCACTTCCGTACTAAGGTGGTAGGTATGTTGCACCCAGAGTTTCAAAATTGGACTGCAGTATGAGATATTCTTTTGGTATCTGCAGTATGACAGTATATGATTGTGATACATGCAGTACGAAAATACGTGATTTTGACCTGCAGTACGAAAATAAGTGATTTTTGACACCTACAGTATGAAAATAATGGAGTTTTGAAACCTGCAGTATGAAAACATGCAATTGTTTTGAGACCCGCAGTATGAGAGATTGACTTTTTGATACCCGCACTCTGAAAATGTTGAAAAAACGCACATGATGATGTATATATACTTCACATATGGAAGTGCCTGCCCCATCCCCCTCCCCTTCACCCTCAACCCCAGGTTCTGAGTTTGAGAAGAAAGAAACATAAACCATGACATGTTCAAAGTCAAAATGTCGTGTCGACTTTTTTGTTGTTGCATATTTCATTTAAAATTGTCAATAATTGGAAATATTTTCTACCAACTTTTGCAATTGTTGAATCTCAAAGAAGCTGGGGGCCGCAAAGTCAAGTGGTATTTTCTGAGTTTCAAGAATATTCGAAGACGCTTATTGTACGCATGACTGCGTGATTGTACTGAAAACCTTCGATACGAATTTTCAAGTGAATCATATTTTTTTCTTATTACTGCTTGACACAAGTATCACAAATTAAACCTGTGCTATATGAAAATTCGCTTGATTGAAGGACGAGAGCTCATTAAACCTACATCAATGCTAGGTAGGATAGAAGATAACGAAATCAAAATATAAACATTTTGAAAATTGTGTGAATTTTTAGGAGCTTCCGTGTGGTCATGTCTGTGAAAATATGTATGCAAATTTGTAACGTATACACAGGTGCACATCTCTATTTTCTTATATTAATCCTTTGATGTTTAAATCATGTACACTTGGCAGACTGGTCTAAGGAGAGTTGTTGATACTGATGATAAGAGTTATTGTATTATATCCATCTCAACAAATAGGTGTAGAAGACATTCTTTGCCTTTGATAACCAGTTGTGGTGCACTGGCTTGTCTACCCAACCCAGGCTAGAACCCAGGACCTCGTGGTCTGTAGACATGTATTATAACCGCTACGCCACAGTAGGTAGACACCAGTAGACTGCCAGTGTAGACCAATCTTCTTTTATATTTAACTGGATCTGAATTTTGTTATATATACTCATTCAGATACTTGTCTACGCATGGGGTCACCAATGCGAGTATTGAAGATGCTAACGTTGAACTTTAAGTCCTGTCCATTGTGGTATTCAACTGTATTGTTATACAAAACAGATTGTTAATCATTCCTATTGGTAAAATGTTCATCAAATTTTTCACCTAGGCTTCTGGATGTCTCTCCTATGTATTTAAATTCACTATTGTAATCATTACACTCTATACAATATACAACTTTTTTTTTTTTACATAGTCCATTCTTTATTTAAAATAATTCATAAATTTTGTCAATATGATATGATATATGGAATTTATATGGCGCTCTACAACTAACAGACTAGTTCTCTGGATGCCTATGAACGCACATAAATGGACATCACACTTCTCTTCTACTCGAATTGAATAGTGTTCAGAGAACCAGGCAGGGACTTCCGAAGGAGGTGTGCGCCATTCAACCATTGTCACTTTTCTCAACAGCTGAATGAGGAGTAGGAGCTGCAGACGAAATGCTTCCGCTTTGATGTTCGGCGTATCTGTGTGAAAATCGAGTTAGACCTGACCAAGGCTTGAACCCGGGACCTCTAGCATCTCAGACGTGCTCTCTGCCAACTGGGCTACCTATTTTCCATATACACATTTCCTTACTAAATCGATTAGATTTACTTAATACTTCTTTTAGTCTGGTGCCGGACCTTTCAATGACTTTTACTTCAAGTTCTGCTTTATCTATAATAATTTTAACTTTTCTTTGCAGTTCACTGTTAGGGGTACCCTCAAAAAATAGTGTTGTTTCTTGAGACTACTGTACTATTTGTTGACTTTTGCTTTAGCTCGTTCTTCCTGTTTCCATGTTTAGGTCTGAACATGGGTACATTTCCATCTTTGTCCACTTTGACAACTTTATCAAATCGGTATTTAGCTCTGGAATACATCTCGCAACGTTCGTATTTAGAATAACCACTGTTTTTGTATTTTGTTCATACATTCCTGTATATGGCTTTCTCATTCATTATCCGCCGGTAGTCTTAGTGATACATTTCTTATTATTTTGAATAGGTCATTAAAAGTATCAGCATCTTGGTCTTAACATCTAGGACGCCTTCATTATGTATGACTTGTTTGCCGCGTGGTGTGCCTAGGTTAGACCAAAAAATTCAATATACTAAGAAAATAAAATGAAATTTAACATCTTATTTATGTTTCTTTGAATTACATATGTAAGAGTCGGAATGGCTACTACCAAAACACCAGCATTTTCGGAAATGACTTTATCTAAGGCCAAGTACATAATTCTGTGGAATTCTAATCTCATTACATTCTTTGTGAATGCATACAACCAGAATAGAGCTCCCTGAAAGAACTAAAGGACTGGGCAGGAAGTGGATTAAAGTTTAATGTGAAGTATAATTGAGGACACTATCTGAAGTAAAATTGTATTTGCTGTTCTATAGTGCCGAAACACTCATGGAACCCAAATCGTATCATTGTTAAACGGCAATGAAATTGAAAAAAAAAAAGGATTTGCAATTGAGCCTTTATTCTGTCCATGTCAGGCCCGTAGCCAGGAATTTGAAAGGGGGGTTCGTTTTTCGCGTAAAAGGGCAAAAATCTTGAAATTCCGGGTGCTTATTATATTTGTAGATTTCAATAGGCACTTTCTCAACAAAAGGGGTTCGTTCACTCGGACAAACCTACCCCCGTGCTTACTAACAGAGCTTATTTAGTCTAAAGTCTATGAGAGAGAGAGAGAGTTGAACACACAATTACAGTGACGGGGTCGTCGCCTGCGTATTCGGTTATGATAGTACAAATGCTATCACGAAACGCTTAATACGACCCGGACGAGAACACAGGTACGACGTACGGACAGACATAACATCGACAACCAAGTCAATGTCCACGGCCTTTGATAACCAGTTGTGGTGCACTGGCGAAGTCTATGGCCATGGCCGGCCCTTTTATGGGACTATTTGCCTGTAAAGAGTGATACAAGAGTGAATTTAACTATCCAAATAGCTTGAAGGTAGATTTATCGCTAATTCTGAGATTCAAAAGCTATTAAATTTCTTGATAATAGAATTATCTTTCAAGCAGGCGCATCCCCGTGAATTACACCAACCTGCCAACCCTCCTTTTGTTGCACCCTTTATCTTCCTTTAAAGCTGTAAAGGCTTTATTCACGATTCACAAATGTTTTTTTCTTTCTTTCTAGTAAGCCCTTCATTTAACACAGTTTTTGAACCAAAGATGAGTAAAAAGACCTCGGCTTGCTGATTCAAGCTGAAAACTTTGAATAGGTCAAAATTATGAAGGGTTTTATAATGACTGTGTATTATTGCCTTCGTAAAAGTGACTTGTTAGGTAAATAGTGTTAACATACCCGTGCTTGGTACCAGTTTACTTCGCGGAACTATACTGTACTGCTCGTATATTTGTTTCTTACACATTGATCATTTCAGGTATGGTGTTTTGCTTTTTTTGAGACTTGTTGTTAACATATTTTCTATCTAAACTCTGAAGAACAAATGTTCAAATTTGACAATAATTTTCATCATAATGATATATTAAG
Organism: Chiridota heheva; assembly: GCA_020152595.1. Classification (NCBI taxonomy): domain Eukaryota; kingdom Metazoa; phylum Echinodermata; class Holothuroidea; order Apodida; family Chiridotidae; genus Chiridota; species Chiridota heheva. The sequence continues at coordinate 298,762 of JAIGNY010002882.1, forward strand.
ATTTGACCATAGAATGGTCAATTTTGACCATAATATGGTCAAAATTGTTGTTCAATTTGACCAAAGTTAAGATCGGTGAATGATTGATTATGTCATGGTCAAATGTGACCATTATGCTTGAGAGTGTATGATAACGGTGTTCTTCCTATTACCATATAAAAAGATTGGCATGTTAATACTTTAATACTTTATATGCAAAAGTGTACAGGAAGTCGAAATAATATTCGATGCTGAATAGCATTTACTAAAACCCCAAAGGAAAAATTCATCAGTTGATTAAGGTAAGCTTTTACGTAGGCCTGTGATACAGATTAAAGTAGTTTTTGGTCTAAATAAAAACGGAAAGTTTCTTTTTCAATATCTGTGTGACTAATGCGCCAAATAGCATGCCAATATTGTTCCCCGACATCTACGACATTGCTACTCCCAATGACCTCACGCAATAGTTCTTAAATAATATACACGCTGTATCCCTTAAACTGTTCCCGAAATAGACTCCGTACGTACAGTGTATGCATAATTGTACACTGTATGTATGGCGTATGGGAGCAGTGATGCGTACATTTTTGGTGGCCTTGAGATGTTCGATTTTCTAACATGTGGAAAAACCGAACATCGCTGATGTAAGGGCGCGAATCTTAGAGGGTCAACAGATTCGGCCCAGATCTTGGAATAATAAACTCATCATTCTCCTTCCGAGCTTGGATTGGTCAGACAGATGTGTCTTTTTCTTTATAGATTACTCAGTCCAAACAGTTTGAAAATTCTATTCTTTTGGAAATATTAGCCTTTTAAGGACTTTTTGGTTTAGGGTGATTTTTCAAATCAGTGAACAGGAAACCTCTAGTGAGAATATTATGATCAAATTTTGGATGAAAAGTTTTATGCCGTTTTCATGTTTGTACTAACAGACCAAAGATAGTATTATTGATAAAATGTTTTTGTGATTCTTTTAGCCCTGTAATTCAAATTCATGAAAATATTTTACAGAGATATGCATTGAAAACTACATTTTGATTGAAACAATATCAACAAATTTTGCGGGCTAAAATCTTCAGGGAAAAGGAAAGGGTATATATTAATTGAATATCTTTAAGTGACAATTGTACTGGGCTATACACTGAATTTCAACATTTTTTTTATATAACTATGAATAATCATTTAAGAAAAATGAACGACATTAAAGAAAAGACGCATAGAGTCTGTTATATTCTTATGCTCTATGTCAATAATTGCAAATAATTTCTTCTACCAACACTTGGTAATCCCTAAAAAATATTCTCATGGAATTTCATTTTTATGTATCTGATAGAAAAAACAAAAAACGAAACAGATTGGTAAAAAAGCATGTTAATATCTCATTCCTAGAAGTTATCAAACTTTAAAGATTTTTCTTTCTCGCATAAAATGACTTTTGTACATCATTATGATGTCATCACAGCACTTACTGTACTAATCTTTATGTATATCTTTGAATATGAAACAATATTTTTTATAATTCAAATATAATTAACAAAAACAGACTGGAAAATATTATTGTAAATTTTAATCTACACTATTCTCAATAATTTTTGAAAATAAAAATGTTTCAATCATATAGAAAATACGAAATCAATTTTCAAAAAATACATAAAGAATAGTACAAAAGTGATGTGATAACATCATAAGAATGACTTAGACTAATCTCTTTTACGCAAACAAGAAAATTCTTTAAAATTAATTAATTTCTGGTAGGAATAAGAATATTACCTTGGGTTCTTCACCAAATTATTTCTTTTATTGTCCTGTATCAAATATATTCAAATAGAATTCCATGGGAATACTCCTTTAACTGGCATCAATGATAGGTAGGACAGAACCAGATTCTTTTTTTTTATATATGAGACAGACTATTTAAAACGGATATATGTGTCTTTTTTTATTTTTACAGATTGCCCAGTTCAAACAGTTTGAAAATCTTAATCCCTTTGAAATGTTAGCCTATTAAAGGATTAGTTCAGTGGTCAGGCATGTCCATCTCATATGAAAAAGGACTTCAAAAGAAACAAAATGGTGAAGAAAACATTGCAAAATCTGATTCCGTTAAGTAGATATTCAAGTTTAAAGTTTGGTATCATTTATGTAGAAACGACTGAAATCAGACTAATAGTGATGTCACAACCTCAGATTCCTCAAAGTCTTTATGTATTTTAAAGAAAGTTTATTTAATTTATTATTAATTTAATTATATTTCATCAAACTTTCTTCAGGTGGTATATTACAAATAACTATCTTAGATTCAGTTTTAGTACTTTTTTGACATGCCCCACGGCTTATAAGCCGACGACAACGAGTGAACACACAATTACAATGATGGGGTCGTCGCCTGCGTATTCGGTTATGATAGTAACAATGCTATCACGAAACGCTTAATACGACCTGAACGAGAACATAGGCGCGACGTACGGACAGACATAACATCGACAACAAAGTCAATGTCCAAAAACAAAAAAGTCCTCTTTCAAATAAGATAAACATGTGTAACCACTAAACTAATCCTTTAAGAACTTTTTGGAGCGGGGTAGATTGATCAGTTAACAAGCTGACAAGTACTTCCGGTGAGAACTTGATGAAAAGTCTCATGATAATTTCGAAAACTGTTTTAGCCAATTGTACCACAGATACAATTCATGATAAATGGTCTTTGTGATTCGTTTATCACTACATTCAACTGTTCAATTTCATCGAAATATGTTACAGAAAAACGCATTCAAAACTACATGTTTGTTGAAGTATTAAAATCATATGAATTTTTTGCGGGATAAAATCTAAGAGGGAAAGGAACGGGCATATTATGTGGATAAATTGTGATAAATTGTACTGGACTATGGCAGTATGGCACCGTATTTCAACATTCTCATATCTTTGAAGAGGGACCGCGGAATTTTTTTAAGTGGGGATGGTGGCAGAAGAAAATAGAAGGCACCATCACGTTAATAGTAAACCTGTACTAACTTCCAACCATATTGAAACTTATAGTGTTTGGCAGAGGCGTCGGAAGAGTCAGCTTTCAGGGGTAAGGCCGGGAAGAGGGGTTATTATTGGGAAATTTCGTTCATTTTCGGGCACTTTCCTTACAATTTCGGTGAATTGTTTGACAATTTTCGGGAAATTTTGTTCATTTTGGAGCAATTTTCTAGAAATTTCGTTCATTTTTGGGTCCTTACATTTTCAGTTAATTATGTAAGAATTTTAAGGATTCGAAATTTTGTTCATTTTCGAGTACTCCTTCCTTACAATTTCGGCAAATTGTTTGACAATTTGGGGAAAATTTCGTTCAATTTTTGGCAATTTTGTTGTTGTTGAAATTTCATTCATAATTTGGGCACTGTTCTTAAAATTTTGATCAATTGTTTGAAAATTTGAGGGAAGTTTTCTTAATTCTATGGAATTTTCCTAATTTGGAGGAAATTTGGTAAATTTTCGAGAAATTTAAACAATTTTTGAGAAATTTTACCAGAATTTAAAATAATTTTACCAGCTTTCCTTTAATTTTTATGTACATTTTGGGGACATTTTCTCCTTTTTTTAAGCAATTTTTGTCAATTTTTCACAGCAAAAATGTGTAAAGCCCTCTAGAACCCCCACCCCCCTTCCCTTGTCTCCGCTGTCCCTCTTATAACTATTAACAAAATTATTAAAGAGAAGACAACCAGAAGCTACTATATTCTGATATTCTGATGCTCTACATTAAATATTTTTTACAAACACTCTTTGGTGCCCTTTAGGCTAACTGTTAACCTTCTTCTGTTCTAGATTAGACAGCTTAGATCGGACATACTTTTTTCAAAATGTATACTTTTGTATGGTGATTTTGTTTTTGTTTTTATAGTCATTTAGTGACTCCCCCCCTCTCCCCACCTCCGAGTTCCCATCCCACTTTTTACTTTTTCCAAAAAAAGTTCGGTAGGCAAATCCCGCCTATGGGCTTAAGACTCGGGATTTATGACCAATGCTGGCAATTGCCCATCGGGAAAATAGTTAAAAGGCCTACTTTCGAAAATTAAATTATTGCTTTGAAAATTATTGAGGGACATTCCCTCTTTCACCACGGCTCTCGGTGTCGGGCCCCTGGTAAATGACATGCATTAATAGCGTCAAATAAATAATACATGTATGTTACATGTTTCATGTACCATGTAGGATTGAGTGGATGTCTATTTGTTTTCAAGCTTCAAGAATGACCTATAATTTCATATAAATTTCAACAAAAGGACACTTTCTGCCCCGGTTCGCCTTCAACTTTCAAAAGGGTACCTTCTGCCCCCTTCCGCCCAACTTTCAAAAGGGCACCTCCTGCCCTCTTCGCCCTTACTCTAAGGCAAGAGGCGAACAGTTTTAAAACTGATTGCTTTATAATCCTACTTTGACTTAACCAGTATATGCCAGACATAACATGTTTTCATGACTTCTTCATACATCTTGTTAAAAACTAACTGAACTCAGTTCACTTATTATGAACAACCAATAAGCAACACTTCAATATTAAATTTTTGCATAATAATTATCATATGCAATTTTGGTTCTCGATTTTTTTAATTAGCATATTAAGGAAAGTATGAAATTTAAACAACATTAGATACTTGCGATATAAAGATGGAAATCGTGGGATTAAACAGATATATCGACAAAATCTCCTTTTTCTCTAGAAATCTGTAGTAGTTTAAATGCATTCAACTCAGTCATTTTGTTAAAAGAAAGGTATCGTCCCATGAATAAATTCATAATTGAATGCCACCGTGCTGATAACGTCACTTCCTGGCTACGTCACTTCCGGTTTTCAATTTTTCATATTGACTGCGAAAAATCTGCGATGTTATCGATAACACATGTAAACAGATTTCTCGCAATCAATAAAGAAAATTGAAAACCGGAAGTGACGTTATCAACGCGGCGACGTTCACTTCTAAATGTATTTACGGGATGATAATTGGGGCACTATAAAGGTGCCGTCTTTTGGCGGCACTGCGCGTGCGCGTAACGGCGTGGGTTCCAGAGGCCCGTCAAAGGGCCCCTGGTGGGATCTAGGGGTGAAGCCTCCGAAAGCTTTGCAGATTTCTTGTTTTGAATGGCTTAAAGTTAAACACAGCAGTTCCAAAATTAAATTGGTGAAAGGAAGAAAATTTTAGATTCAAATGTTAAATCAACTTAAAAACATTTTGGTTACCATTTCTAATCCAGTAGAAAAGTAATTTCCCCTGAAAATTAAGATAATTTGGGTAAAAACAAACAAACTGTGGTCCAGGGGCAAAGCCCAAGAAGTTCTGCAGATTTTTTTTTATTTTGATGCCCCCAAAATGACTTTACATCAAACAGAGAAGTTTAAAACTTAAATTGATGAAAAGAAGAAAAAATTTAGATTATATGTTAACTCTCAACTCAGATGAGCATTTGACTTACCATTTCTAAACCAGGAGCACTTGACCGAAAGTGAGGGCGTATTTTTAGGGGTCCCCAAACAATCAAATGCTTATCTGGCACGCAACGGTATTATAATTTTTGGTTAATATGAATATTCAAGTGACCTTAGCCCTCACGTCGTCTGTGTGCTATGGAGGCATGAAGTTTATCGATCTCTTGTGGATAATATATTGGTGAAATTCGCAAAAACAGTGCCTCACTTTTTGGTCTAGTGCTCCTTTAAACAGTCAGAAGATAATTTTCCCTGAAAATTGAGACAATTAATTCAGGCAATGAACCATGGATCCAGGGGCGAAGCCCCGGAAGCTCTGAAGATTTCTTGGTGTTCCAAATCAACTCAGATAAGGAGGATTTGCACAAAAAAATACCCATACTATGTTCCTGCAACACAAAATGTAACTGATTTCATAGTCTATTTTGCTACTTTGGAAATAATTTTGCCAATTTTACCTCCACACTTCCATTGAGTTTCAATATTAGGTAGAGCAGGTTTATACACAATCCTTCTCACAAAACAAATTGTCCTGACAATTTGAGTATTCAGGTATTCTCATTGGTTATTTTAGGAAAAGTGCCGATTATGCGTTTGAGGTGGTCAAAATATAAGTAATTGAAATGGAATGAAAATGAATAAAAGATAACCAGTTTTCAATTATTAGTTAGTGTGCCATTTCCAGTCCGCTTCGTGTGCTGTAACCTTGTAGTTGGTGCGGAGGCTTGCGTGCTTTGTTGACTCTGAAAGCTATACTGGCGGGCTTCGGCTCCTTGCAGGTTTAACCATGCCGGACAGGTTTCAGACGAGGGGCCTGACTAATTACAGCACCTGACCCTCCTGGTTGGGGGTTGAGCGTGGGGCTAATCTCCTCACCCCATAAAAAAACAATGATTACAGAAACCAACGACACTCAAACTCGTATTCTAAATGTGGATGCTGCGGTGATACTTCCCGGAAGGAAAGTATGACGCGCCTGGGTGTAAACCTCAACGAAAAAGCTCAGAGGCCGACCATATCATTAGTGGCTATCATTAGACTATAATAAAGATTGGCAATTGGAATGTGAGGACTATGTTCACAGCTGAGAAGGCAGCTCAATTAGCCAAAGAAATGAGAGAAACAGGAATTGACATCTTGGGAATACGTGAAAGCAGATGGACAGGTTCACGCCGGACAAGACTTGCTTCCGGTGAAACCATTTTATATTCAGGAAGAGATGATGCTACCATCACCAAAAAGTGGCAGTGTTGATAACCAACGAAGCTGCAAGAGCTATAATTGATTGGTCACCTTCAATGAGAGAGTTATGAAAGTGAGGTTGTATAGCAAGTTTATTAAATTGTCCCTTATCCAAGTTACGCACCCACCAATGACGCCGGTGAAGAACAGAAAGAGGAGTTTTACAACAAATTCCAGAAATTCATCAATGGTGTTCATAGGCACGATATGTTGATCATCAACGGGGACATGAATGCAAAAGTAGGTGGCATCAGAACTGGTTACGAGACAGTACTGGGCTGTCATGGCATTGGTGAGAGGAACGGCAATGGAGATAGATTGTATAGCTTTTGCGCTATCAACGACCTGGTTGTGGCAGGTATATTGTTTCCCCACAAATCTATTCAAAAGTACACATGTATGTCTCCCGATGGTAGCACAAGAAACCAGATTGACCACACATTGATCAACAAACAATTCAGGACACACGCCTTGGACACCACAACTCTCAGAGGGGCAGATTGTGCAAGGGACCACAATCTGGTACGAACGAAGATCAGGCTCAAGGTAGGGAAGACACCCAACACTAAAAAGAGCTGCGGTAGACTTAGTGAAGTTGATGAACAATGAAATGATATCAAGATAAAACTGCATAATATACATATCCAAAGTAGGTACCAAGCTGTATAGGATTCGGAAGTAGAGATGAACTCACAGACAGAACACTGTATTAAGGAAGAAAGTGCCAATTTGGAGGTGGCACGTGTGGAAGCAGCAAAAGAGGTACTCGTATTCAGAAGGAACAAGACAAATCCTTAGTTTAGCCAAGATTCATGAAAGGTTGTTGACCAGAGAAAGATTTGAAAGCAGAGGTCAATACAAAGATCACAGAAGACTGAAAAAGTGGACTGAAGGGATAGCAAGAGAAGCTTAAAATACCTCTGTCAAACATAACATGAAAAACCTTTACCAGCTAATAAATGTGTTAAGGAATTACAGACCAATGACGGGCGAAGCGCTGCAGTTAAAGGATGATAACATCACTGTCGACAAAGAAGCAAGGAATACTAGATGTAACGAGCACTTCAATGAAATCTTAAATAGAGAGGAACCCATCAGCCCGGTACAAGATGGGGATACAGAAGTTCAAGATATTTCTGAGATAGATATTGACAACCCACTCTATAAGAAAGAAGTGATGCTATTAAAAGCCTGAAGAATGGAAAGGCATCTGGTATCGACCTAATCACCAGCAAAATGCTTAAAGCAGGCAAAGGCTTTTCTACCAGAGAAATCAAGAAGGTTTTGGACCAAATATGGGACCAGGAGCGAACACCTAGGAAATGGAACAAAGGGCCTAATCGTTAAGATACCAAACAAAGGAGACCTGAAGGAGTGTAAGGTGCGGTGGGGAGGGGGGGGGGGAGGGGTAACATTGCTACCCGCTATTAACAAAATACTTGGAAAGATTATCATTGACAGAATAAGGAACGGTATTGACTGCAGACGTAGTAATGAGCAAGTTGGATTTCGCTCTGGCCTGTCTGGTAGAGGCACAACTGAAGAAATTTTCATTTTAAGGAACATTACTGAACAAGTCAGTAAGTAACAAGTACCCCTATACATTAACTTCATTGATCCGAAAAAACCTTCGATTCCATTCATAGAGAAAGCCTGTGGGAAGTTATGAAAAGCTACGGGATTCCAAGCCAAATCATAAGTATGATTACAACCATGGGCTTAAGAGCCCAATTTGATTTTAGAGGAGGGGAGGGGGAGAGGGGGCTGTAACGACTTGCCCGAAAAATATGACCCTTTATTTTCAACATATTAATTTTGGAAAAATGCCTCCCAGACTGCAGGAAATGGTTTTAAAAATCGAAAAAAAGTTAAAGATTTTCCCTTGATTTCATAGGTTTTGCTCAAATTGTTATTAACTTACAAAAATGGAATACAAATGTTTTTACAAGCTGATTTTGGCCCAGACAATAGTATTTCAACCAATGGGAACCAAAGGTGCAGGAGTCGGACTCTACATATTTTTTCACCCTTGGGCCCGGCCCAAACGGTTTTCCCCTGCCACCCCCTCCCCCCTCCCCCATCCGTAATTACGCCACTGTCATATAGGCATGCATCGGTTATTACATCGCATATTAATTACATACAATCATTTGCCGTGTTACCCTTCAATACTGCTTAGAAATTTTGTGAAAGTCGTTACAATAATAATGATGATAATAATAATAATATAATTTAACCATTGAAAAACACACTGCTTAATTACCAAATACATAGGTGCTCGTGCAATTCAAATCACCAGGCATTTCATTCATGAAAAATCCCCTCAAACAGTTGTGCCTATTATGCATGACTGGTTGAATCGCTTAGCTGTAAAAAATGTTCTCAATGAAAGTAAGAATTTCTGCCCCGCCTGCTTCCAAAAACATTTATAATGCCTAATTTGTTCTTGCATTATTCTGTTCGTAAACTCTCGTTCGATGTTCAGAATTGCAAGGTTATGGAGTCTGTGTTGTCTTATGTAGGCCCGGAGGGCCAATCATGTCAAAAGTTTCTTTTACATTAGTAATGGCGAATTAGTCGGGCAAGCTTAGAATTTTATTTTAATCACCAAGGAATTTTTTAAAACTATTAATTTCCTTTAGCTATATCATTGCAATTTGTTTTTCTTTCAGAAGGTGCCCCGGCGGTGGCACTCTCCCGTAAAGTTACACCCATGCTTGCCATCACTAAATGAAAATACCCCCCTATCCTTGAAATGTTCCCCTCCAGAATCACCCCGTCCCCTTATTAAGACTTTCTCACCTTTTGATAATTTCAGCGTGATCTCCGTTGTCTTAAAAAGTTTTAATTGTTAAACTTTATTTTCACTAAATTGATCATAAAAACCTTCCCTAAATCGGATGCAATTTAACTTCGACCTCTCTGCGTTTGATGTTGAAGTAGCAAACTAATTGATATGACTATGAGCTTTCCAACAAGGGCGTGAAATTAGGCACTGATTTTAGGCCTTAAGTGACCGCCGGCCGGTAAAATTACCTTGTGGAAATTAGTGGGATAAAGAATTCAACCCATTGGTTCAACACCCCTTTCTTTTGAAATCGCGGACCACTTTTTTCAAGTACCCTTTTTTGCTAATTCGCGGTCCGCGTTTTTTGCGAAAATTTCCCCCTTTTTCCGCGATTTTCATAACGCGGATACGTACCAACGGTTTATGTTAAGTGCCACCGCCAGGGTAGGTGCCCGAAAAAATCTCAGAATATTGCCTGAATTTTCACAGAAATATTTTGTTGGGGGAGGGAGGGGGCTGCATCCCCCACCCCCACCCCACCGCCTCCTACGCCTATGATTACAACGACCTTTAATGTGCTGTGATTAATGGAAATGAGACCTCCGACTGGTTAAACATCAAGGCAGGGTTGAAACATGAATGCAATGTGTCCGGCTTTCTCTTTCTGTTAGCAATTAAGTAGATGATGAGAAAGACTACCGTGCTAGGCAACACAGGCATTAGATTGAAGCTAACAACATAACTCGAAGATCTGGATTTCGCCGATGATGTAGCTTTGTTGTCAACCACAAGACAACAAATTCAAACCAAGACCAACACATTAACAAATGAAGCAGAAAAAATAGGCCTTAAAGTCACCGTGCAAAAATGCAAAACCGTGAGGATCAGTACCAAATCTCAGGAAGATATTACTCTAAACGGGCAGAGAATAGTTCATATTGATAGCTTTGTGTAGTTGGGTGTTACCACTACAAAAGAAGGAGGTGGTATGAGCTACCTCAACAATGGGAATGGAAAAGCTAGTGGGGTTACCAGTCCTAATGTATCGCTGTGAAACCTGGAAGATGAACAAAAGGTATGACAAGAAAATTGACGTGTTCCAGACACGTTGCCTACAAAGAATATTCAAGATAAGGTGGGAGGATAGAATTACCAAGATGGTCGTTCATAGGCTATACTCTATGAAGAGGGAATGATGAAAACTGTATGGCAGCAATGACATGGGAACCAGACAGTTAGAAGGAAGGGGGAAAAGATGGGGACCAAAAACAAAGTTAAAAAGAATAGTTATTAAAGAAAGACAAAAAAGCAGGATGGACATCCTGGAATGCTGCAAGAATACAAGTCAGAGACATAAAGGGATGGGGAAGAGTGTCAAGGCTTTGTGTGCCTCATGGCACGAAATGGACAGGTAACAGGTAAGGTAGTGCCATTTTCTGTGCACCATCTTCTTATGAAACATACTACTCAAATAGTCCCGTGCAGCTAAACGTCTTCCTTAAGCATCTTAAACAAGACAACGTGCGATAAGCTGAGTAACCTCATAACCCTTATATGAGATTAATCTTTGTAAAGCTGATGAGCGAGAAGGATCCGAGAAATCCAGAGATTAATATCTTTCTGGATAAAGAACTAAATAAAATAGCATCGTACATGATGCGTGACGAAAGAACAAAGTGCGAAAGCGGTTCATAACAACAAGTTTTCAAGGACAATTTAGAAAGGCGAAGTTGTGAAACAAAACTAGGCCCTATCCAAAGAAGTAGATATATGTTTTGCAAGTCATTGCTGCTATTGCTTGCACAATGGTTGTGTTATTCTTTTTGCCTGTTATTGTAAAAAATAGATACAATATTCGGGATAAAGAACCCCAAAGGAAAGTTCGCGTAGTTGGTTTCTTGCATGGAATTTTATTGATACAACGAAAATGAAAATGTAATAAAATATTGTAATATTTGTTTTGTTAACTATTCTCCATTACCAGTAAAATTCTAAGAAATAATAGAGTTTCATATGTATGTAGGGTAGGTTACAAATGTGCAAGGTCTTGCATTTTATATGGAGGTACATTGACTTGGTGTAGTTGTTATACTTACACTAGGCCTATGAGTGAAAATCTGACTTCGATTAAGAGTTCGGTTCGTACCACCGATCGGGGGACTCAAATAAGTCCCCCGATTGGAGACTCAAGCATGCGCACTGAGCTTACAGTGATATATGGAAGCAGCCATTTTTATTGTAAAGTTGCAGTCATAGACGCTTGTCAGTCGTTTCATTGAAGGTTTGTAACAAAGTTTGCTTTATTCATGTTCAATTTCGCGAAAGTAAAATAACTTAGTTATTGCTAAATAATTTTCACAAATCCCCAAGTTTTTTCTCATAATTTCAGAATAACTTGTTAAAGCGCGAATGCCTAACTGTAACACATAATAATGATTCATCATTTTTCTTCAAATTTCTCGAAAACCGCACGCTTAATTTTAAAAGCGCATAATGAAAAGATAATTCAGATGCCATTATTTCAAATTGTGTTGGAAAAATTGAACCCTTCGCAGTGGTGGAGTTCCCCTCGCTGGAAATGTGTCTGATTCTTATGTTATACCTATACAGACTTTGAGTTTGTATAAATGCATTGTGGAATACTTCTGTAGATGATCCCCCAATGGGGAGAACAAAACTGTTTTCCCAATCGGGGGTACGAACCGGACTAATAAATGTGTTCTAAATTTATGAGATAATTGGAACAGATACACCTCTAACGTAATAACAGGAATGCTTTAATTATTGACTTCGAAATATTTGTCAGTGTGTTTGAATTATCTACTTGCACTCACTTTCTCCAATCTTCTAAATTATCTTTAAATTTAAAATAGGCTTTTGCAGGCATTTGATTCTTATCGACCAGACTTTGTTTCCACCGTAAATAGTTTAGATGCTTGTCTGACACGTTCTAAGAAAAAATATCTTTTAGAATGCGGATTGTGGAAAGAAAGTATTAGTGAAATTACGAAAAATTAATTTACAAATAAAGTACGATTAATACATGAACAATGACGTTTAACACGTGAATAATGTATCGAATTTACATATATCCACATTTGTAACATACTATAAATTGGGGACCAAAAGTGAGTTTCAATTCTCAGATGGGAATTATTACAGCCAGGAAATTATAATGCTAATATTAGCTTGAAACATGAATGATTTAAAAGTCTAAATTCCGAGCAGAGCCATAAAAAGTGATTAACAATGGGGAGAAAAAAAGGGGAGGGGGGGGGGGAGAATTTGATCATTCAGGAATTAGAAGTAGAATTATTGGAAATTTTGGTAAAATTTGGCAACATTTCCCGAAAATTGAACAAAATTGCCCAAAAACGAAGACAATTTCTTGAAAATGAATGAAATTTTACGAAAGTTTAAGAACATTTCAAGAAATTAAGGACTTGAAGACAATTTTGAAAATTGAAAACAAATTTATAAAAATGAAGAAAATTTTGCAAAAATTGAACCAAACTTTACGAATATGAAAAAAATTGTACACAAATCTAAAACAACTACTCAAAATTTTAAGACAAATTTCCGAAAATTAAGGAAATTGCACGGAAAATGAAGACACTTTTTTGAAAATTTACGAAAAATTTCAGAAAATAAACGAACATTGAAACAGATATTATGAAAATGAAAAATTTCTCGAAAATTAAACAGAACTTCTCGAAAATTGTAGAAATTTTCCCAAAATTGAAGGCCATTTTGCCAAAAAATAGTAGCATGTATCACAAAAATGAAAGACAACTTCCAGACTTTTCAAAAATTGAAGAAATTTTTCCGAAAATGAAGGAAATAGCACAAAAATTAAAGCAAATTTTACAAAAATGATGGAAATTGATCGAAACTTCTCGAAAATTTAAAAACAAATATCCCGAAAATAAACAGATGAAATTTTTTTTACAAAAATCAAGGCAAATTTCACGATAATGAAGAAAATTTACGAAAATTGAAGAAGATTACCCGAAAATGGAAGATTTCCAAAAGAAAAAAGCCATGGAATCTGACTCTTTAAAATCAATTCGTTAGACCTTCATTATTGGGAGCCGAAATAGTAGGTCCCTACTTTTCCCCTGGAAAAATTATTGGGGGCCACGGCTTACGGCCCCCGCTCCCTACACCCCGGTTGGTTGAGAAGGGATGGGAGTCGTGGGGAGTAGACTCTCCTGAGGGTACCGATGTTTCTTGTAATCATGAATGACTGATTATCAGTTGCATCTTATATTGTATATACTGGTATAACAGTATAAACCAATCTTCTAAAGACCAAATACGTTAATACCTTGTTTGTTCAGAATGACTTAATAACCAGAGCATGGCAAGAAAAGGTTTGGTGGGCTTTGTTTCTTCCGATTTGTATTTGCTTTCAAGGTCTCCAACAAATATGAACAGTCACTACTTCATATGACAATAGTTATTTTTAAAACGTGTCACGCTATTCCTTTGTAGAACTTCTTGCTTGGCGTGATAACATGATTAGCGAACCTTCAATAGGCATTGTATTATTTTATGTAAAAAGCACAGGTAAATATTCAAGTTTAAACTTATACAGAGTTGGGTAAATGAAACAGCTGTTTTGCAACTGCAGGATTTTTCATTTTTCGAAATTTTCAGGCTTGTCATTTTTGAATAAGAAATGTCTCAGCAAACAAAAACATCATATGACCACATCGATGAGAAGCCGAAGGAGGACAACTCATCCAAGATGGTGGCGCCAAGGACAAGGCGAACGTTATTTCAGCAACCGGCTTTATTTGCATTTTTCACCGTTGGTATAACATGTCTTGGTATGGCCGGGCTTGGTTATTTAGGAGCCTCAATAAGCACAATTGAAAAACGGTTTCAACTTAAAAGTACCGAGTCTGCGTTATTCGCAATAATCTCAGATGTAGCTGGATTATTTGTCCTCCTTTTTGTGGTGCATTTCGGAAATTCTCGGCACAGACCGAGAATCATTGGATGTCTGGCTTTATTGGTAGCCATCGGGAATCTCATGCATGTGATACCCCACTTCCTATACCCACGGCCACGAGCTTTGGATCCTTCTTATATATCTGATATGTTGAACAATACGTTCGATGGAGTAACCGTGTGTGAGGTGGGCGCCGACGAGCCATCAGAATGTTCCGCGCTTGTCCGGCAAGAGTCTGGATCGCTCATGAATCAAGCGGTATGGATACTAATCGGACAGGCAATGGGATGCGCTCTCTCGAGCATATATCCACTCTTTATTACTTATATTGATGATAGCGTCAAGACAAGAAATGTTGCAATATATATTGGTAAGTATAGATACTTGATTTTCTACACTCATGGATGAGATATTTGTGGTGAAATATTTCCCCGCACTTTTGGGTAATGGCAGCGCTTGAGACATCTTATTGGGAGGGTCAAATTACATTCAGCAGTATTAGGGAGGTTTCTATATTCCAAAATGTCCACCTGGTGAGAACAAAATATTAAAAAGCAAAACAACCATATCCATTTTTATCTTCTTTTGTTTGGCCAATCTTGGACAAAATTTGAAACTTCAATCGTTGATCAGTTATAAGAAAATTTTGAAGAATAACCTGCCAAACGAATCTATACCATGGCCGAAAACCAAACTACATTATCTGCTAATTATGCGTTCAAATGCTTTTCTGTTGAAAATATTGAATAAAACAGACAATTTCGGGGCAAACCTACACAAAATTTGGGAGTAGGTTATATTACATTTAAGTTTATAAATCCTTTCCTATCAGTCCGGGAGCATGCCTATTAATAGAAACATGTTTACCACACGATGATGTTGAAGTCATGCAGCCATATTGTTCAGATGTTACAATAAAATGTCATAGTTGCTAATTTATATACTTGAAATATCAACAAAACATTTTTTTGAAAAACATTTGGATTTTCAAAATGGCTGTTCGCACTTAAAAGCCTAGCTCTATTGTCCATTATTTCTAATATTTCGAAAACGGCGTGGTGAACATATCAAATGGGAGTGGAAAAGTTTAAGCCATAACCGTGGCGGCTTTCATAATAGCAAACTATTTCTATTTTTAGGAACATTTGTGTTGCCATTAATAGGCATGCTCCTGGACTACCTATAGACCTTTTCATGCAAATCTGAATCGGCAATTTGCATAAAATAATTTGTTAAATGTCAGAAGGCCGAAATTCGCGTGTCCATAATATACCAATGATATACTGGAGAATTGTATCATCTAATCATGGTATTGCAATTCCCTGATCCTATCAAGTACTTGGGGAATTTTGCCGTTTTTAAACGCACGTATCATTGTTGCTTACATCTTTTCCTCAACGACTGCACCTGATTGGTTCGAAAATAAGGTAAATTCCTCCCGAAGCAGTTGATTCTCGAAGTACTGACGTATTCACGTTCGGCTTAAATTGGTTTGGAAAGGTCTATAAGACATATTAGATCAATTTTATAGTTTTGAGAAGAAAGAAAAATCAAATTTTCATTGTCTGATTGTGTTTAACGCTAAAATTGTCGGTAAAAACATATAACTGGAAAATTCTTCTGGTTACAAATACCTTTGTTGTTGGCCATTTAATCCTCGCTTTCTCATTCGCTCCTTTGTAAATTGTTGGAAACATTTGTGTTTAATTATTGAGATGAGATATAACTTGTACTTTACAAGAACATGCTTTGCCCATCTGCGCATGTACCTTACACTCTTAATAAAAGAAAAACACATTTCTGTTTTACAAAAATACATCAAAAATTATCTTGCTTCTGCAATTATGACATCGCACTCTACAGGTCACTTTTCAACACACTGGTGAAAACTTTGCAATGCAGTAACTCTTAGAGGTGCAGTGGCGCAGTGGTTGAGGAATCATGCTCGTATTCGAAAGGTACCGGGCTCGATTCCCGTCGGGAGCGCTGCATTGAGTCTTTAAGCAAGACACTTTACTTGTTTCAGTCCACTCAGCTGTAAAATGAGTACCAGCACTGCTGGGGACTTAATCTGCGATTGACTGGCGTGGGAAATCATGTACTCTCATCCGCCATCAAAACCGAGGATAAGTACCGGCTCTAAGAGCCTGAGGGCTCGGGTGGATTTAGCTAGTTTAGCAATAAGTGAGCAATAATTGAACAAGATATGCACATGGATTTTCACCAATTTCTTTTTTTCTTTAGTAATCCTCTATCATATATATGAGAATTAAAATTCCTTTAACTAGGCAATGGAATATTAACTTATAAATATACTCCCTACAGGTGTAAATTTTGCATCCTTTTCATGTGGAGCAGCATTGGGTTTTGCACTCGGCACTATATGCCTCTCAATACCAGCGTATAGTGACAGCGAGTACGTAAACTCAGTGACCCCGGGCGATTCCAGGTGGCTTGGTGCTTGGTGGATGGGATTTGCTGTCATAGGAGTCCTCCAGATTCTCTTTAGTATTCCATTGTTCTTCTTTCCTCGTAATTTACCCCCACCGGAGGAAGACGATTTTCATGAATCGGAGGGAGAGATGGAGGCTTACATGAGAGCCATGAGAGAGGGTGTCAATATTTACTCAGATGAGAAGGGACTTTTTGGTTTTCTTAAAGGTAAGTCTACCCGTGGTCAATCAAATTCACCACTGGCGTAATTTGAGTACAAGGGCGCAAGATATGATGAAAAAACTTTAAAAGTATTTCCAAAAAAGAAATTTATAATACATTAAAGACAAATTTACGCAACTTTTCCCTACAAAGTCTTTCTTTGTTCGCAATCAACAGGACTTCCATATATACATTGAATTAGTCTAATATGGTTCTAGAATATTTAAAACATAAATTCATTTGAGTCAGAATACTATTATTTATTTTAGAATTATATGAAATGATATAAACGTAAAGAAGAATGTCAAAAGAAAAACCAAGTGGTATTGAAATTTAAACTTAATTAGAAATTTAACTTCAAGCCTTTCTTCTTACAAGTATTCAATGATAATACTTAAACTGTTTAACTTCTTCAAATAACCTGACCTGAGTGAAGAGCCTCTGCGAGCGACGGTTAACATTTAATCAAGATTTTAACATATAATCCAAACATTTAATCAACGGTCAACATTTAATCCAAAATAACTGACTACTATGCTTATTAGGAATTGTATCGAAATTGGTCTTCGTCTCGAAGCAGGCTGCCAGTGGATGCAGAAATAAGAATTATCTCGATATTTTCAAATCGAACTTAAAAAATATATTTTTGCTTCGCGGGCTGTTTTCGATTTCACATGTATTTCATCGTTAGATTTTTTTTATAGCTGAATTGCACTCCTTTCCATATTTTAGTTTATTTACTAAGGCTATTGTAATAATGTAAATGTTTAATATCCTTTATTGCTTGTTACATCATTTTACTTTTCTTGCAAAGCGTTTCCAGCATTAAAAGACTACTTTGGTGGTCAAGCAAGTTTATCTTATTTGAAAGGGAACTTTAAAAGAAACAAAATAGTAAAAAAAGCACTCAAAAATCTACTTCTGTTTAGAAGATATTCCATTTTAAAGCTATGCATTATCTGTGTAGAAATTACTAGTGTAGTAAGTCTACTACGGAAGGTTGTCGTCCCCGCATCATGAACAATTGTTAATGTATTTTAACGAAAACTTTTTTACTATTTTAATTATGTTTTCTTCAACCTTCTTTGAGTGGTAAATTATGATTACACTCACTAGATTCTGTTTTGCTATTTTCTTAACATATCCAATGGTTTTTAAGCCACAAAATTAAAAGGGAAAATATGAGAGAATGCACAAAGATATGCATTAGGGAATTTTATGCTATGATGTCACAATTAGCGAACTATTGAACTAATGATACCAAACTTTAAACTTAAATATCTCCTTAACGGAACAAGACTTTTTAAATGCTTTTTCCACCATTTTGTTTCTTTTGAAGTCCTATTAAAACTAACATGAACTTAACTACTGAACTAATCCTTTAACTTCTGAGTTGATTTTGACGTGAAAAAAAAATCGAATTAACAATTCTTATATCATTTTTATTGTGCTTCACAGGACTACTGTTATCCATTAAGAGAGTTGTGACCAACCCAACAATACTCTCCCTTCTCCTGACATTCGTCTGCCTGTCCGGGTTCATTGCAGCCTTCCAGCTGTTCGGAGCCAAGTATATTCAATTCCAGTTCGGGTTTCATCCCTCCAAAGTATCAATGATTTTTGGTAATATTTTTGTTTCTGTTTC